>JAOSBO010000005.1:19221347-19233858 GCA_027563915.1 Erythroxylum rotundifolium
TTCATTTGTTTCTAACATTATTATTATTAGTTTGTCATCAAAATTACAACATCGTAAAGTCCTCCTGACTTAACATTACATAGTTATTTTCTACTTATTATAACGCCCATCATTTAACTTCCTTATCGGGAGTGACTTTATATGGTGTGGTCCTATATCGATTTTGTCTATGTAGTTCTTTCTCACTCTATTTTATGAAAAAAGAAGACATAATAAATAATTTAGTGTTTATTGATTTTAGTATTGTAAACATAGATCTCACATATTCATTTCAAAAAGTACAATGACTTTGACCTTGATTATAAGGATTTTCATTTTTTATCTGATACCCCTTGCCTTGTTAGAATTTTCCTAAATAAAGCAAAAAAAACACAACTTAGTCACTAAATCATCAACCAAGATTAATAAAAGCAAATGTGAAGGCAAAGAAAACAAACCTAAACTTTCAAGTCAGTCTAATAGTTACACAAACTATTCCAATTTTGTTCAAACATTCATTAGGGAACATGGCTTCAAGCCCCTGCATTAAAAAGAAAAAGATTTATAATACTGATGCAATTTGAAGCAAAAATCCATAGTCCTTTGTTTCAATAATGAAGTAACAAATATGAAATATTTAGGTTCTCAATATCTACAATATTCAATTTTAACTGTGAATAATAAGTAAAAATTCCAACATGATAACTTCCCTTCAAAAGTAAGATGGTTCTGTGGTTTTTACTTAAGTTGACTTATTAGAAGAATCTCATGCTTATTTTTATAATTTCAAGGAATCTCCTTCTAATAGTATCTCTTTAGTGTAGTGACTAAAATCTTTCATCACTGGTAGAATTTTAGCTTCTAATACAGATTGATTGTTACTGTCTTATGATGAAATTGAAGTAGGAAAAGGCTCTTTTTCCCTAAATACAAACAAAACTCTAACTTTAGATGGTCTTAATGCCTTGTTCTTCCATAAATCATGATGCCTTGTAAATCTTATAGTCACGAATGTTATTTTTACAATTACTCAAGAAAGGAAAAATGCTAAGAGAAATCAACAAGACTTTAAAACACCTTATCCTAAAGGTTTATAATCCAAGATCCTTGAAATATTTTAGACGTATTTTCTATTATAGCATTTTCTATAAAATCATTGCAAAGCTTTTAGCTTCAAAGGTCAAAGTGGTGTTTCGGTCTCTTGTCAATCAAACACAAGGAGCCTTTATGGATGGAAGACATATTGAAGACAATATCCTCTTTGCCCAATAGTTCTTTAAGAATCACAACATAAAGCATTCCTTCAAGAGTTATGCAATCAAAATACACTTTCGTAAGGCTTTTGGCTATATTGATTGGAGCTGTATTATCAATTCTTTCAAAGCATTTGGATTTCCTACTAAATTCACTCATTGGATTGAACAATGTATCCCTATGATTTTAGCATTCTAGTTGACGCAAAACCAACCAAGCTCATCAAAGTTGCTAAAGAACTCAAGCAATGGGACCTTTATTGTTGACTAATTTATATTGATTTTGCAAGCCTTTATATTTTGACTTTTGGTTACAAATTTCTGCGATTGAATCCAAAGTTGAATGGAATGAGGATATGTGGTGTTTTATATTTATGTAGAGAAAAAAAAAGAAAAATTATGTCATGGGCGTGACAAGGGAGTTACGCCTATGACTCCCATTGTCATGGGCATGATAAAGGTAATCACGATCGTAATTCTGTCATGCCAGTGCACATTCTCTTGCACTGAATTTAATATCACACGTGTCACACATGTAGATGACGATGGATTAAAACAAAACCTAAACCTAGACCCTCTATAAAGAGAACATTTATAGAAAGAAAAGAGGGGCTGGAAAAAGAGGCAAGAGGCTGGAAGTTCAAAAACAGAAGAGAAAATAGTACAGAGGGTAGTCAACTGGTGAGAAAGAGATAAAACACCAAAGAGGTGGTGAGAAGTAGAAAGTGAAAGCTAAAGCTGAACCACAGTTAGTGTGAGCAATCATTCTTTTAGGCGAGAATAGAGCAGAGGTAGAAGGTGAGAGCCAATGCGAGAGAGCTTAATCTTGGCAGGAGATTCACCACCAACTTCTTCGTCCGAGAGTTCTTCATTTTGCTTGTTCATTCTTATTTCATCTTCTGTTGCTGTTGCTGAACTTATTTCATCCTTGAATTTATTTCCATTGTTGTTGCTTTGATAGTCTATCTTCTGTTTATTTCCTCTGTTTATCACCTTTATATTTCTCCATTTACTATAAGCATGGGATTGAAGTTTATGAACATGATGGACTACTTTTATTCCAGGATTGGATGATTGTTTATTCTTAAGAGTTAATGGAACTGATTTAATTGATTATGCATGATTGAGTTACTGTTTTCTTGTCTTGATATTTTCAATGGTTTTTGGGCTTACTGGATGTAACTTGCATAAATTTTTTTGATACAATATAAATATATAGAATCAAAAGATATGTACAAGGTCTTTAGGGCATACCTTGACCACAGTTTATAACCCAATCAACAGTATCAACTATATAGTCCGAAAATCAAAATGGCAACTCATTGGAATACAATCTATACAAAATCTTATACATTACAATTTTTATCCTATAAACTACATCAAAGTTCGTACGAGAAGCATAATCTAACATAACAGCATTTCTTGTCTTCCAGACTGTATACATAGTGCATATAAGTGCCAATCTTGCTGCTTTGCTTCTTAAACGCACTCCAGTGTAGTCTTCCTGGATGCACTTTATGGCGCTAGAAAGTGAGAACATGATCCGGGTCATTCCTAGTCAGTTCTGAATACCTCTTCAAATTTCTCCTGTAAAAGAACATTTAAAGAAAAAGGTGGTCAACAGTTTTAGCTTTAGCATTGCTGAGACTACATGTTTGGTCTAACTCCAAGAACATCAAGTTGTCCTTTGCAATTAGTCTATTTCAGAAGCTCAGCCATGCAATGAAGGAGAATTTGGGAGTGATGTACTGCTTCTATATAAAAGACATCCATGGTCTTGTAGTACGCTTGGCCCGTATCAACTCATACACTTTCGGCGAGGTGAGAGTACTATTACTGCACAAAGTTTGCAGCCCACATTCCACCTCACTTCGGCCCCCCAAGTTATCTACCAATATGTTCCGAATATGTGCAAGTTTCTTCATAAGTGGAGAGTCTCAATTATATGGTTCCCAATCCTAAACCGCGTAGCCCTTCAAGTAAATTTCATGAATCTATCTTACTTATAGGGAATCCGCTTTAGCATGAATATTCCACAATGCCTTAGATAAAAGAGCCAAATTTCATAATTTACAATTTTTCAGACCCAGTCCCCCTTCCTCTTTGGGTACACAAATGTTGTCCCATGCCACTCTAAAGTGGTTTCCACCCTATGCAAATAACCTACAAATGGAGGTTATCCTCTTAAGAATGGTTGCAAGTATGGGAAAAGCCTAGAGCCAAAAAGTGAGTAGTCCTTGAATGGCAGAATTCACCAATTCAATTCTACTTGCGTAAGAAAGAGTCTTTCCATTCCATCCATTTATATAGGTTTTAACAGATTCAATCAAAGCTGAGAATTGGGCCACCGACACCTTTAAAGGTGCCAAAGGTACCCCTAAGTATCTAACTGGAAATTTGCCTGTTGGATACTCAACCATTTGCAAAATGTCTTCTCTATCCCTTTTGAAGACTCCTGTAAGGTACACATTAGATTTAGAAGGATTAACCCTTAAACGCTACTTCTTTCAATTCCCTCAAGGCCTCTATTAAGATATGAATAAATTCATAATCACCGCTTGAAAATAGCATAAGATCATCTGCAGATGCAAAATGTGTAATACCGAGCTTTTGACATTTCGGAAGGAAATGGAACTGAGAGTTATCAGTCTTTACTTTAAGTAATCGAGAAAGATACTCAAGGCAGAGGAGGAATAGCGTAAGTGACATGGGATCGCCTTGCCTCAATCATCTCCTACCCTTGAACATCCCATGTAATGTGCCATTGATAGATATCGAAAAAGAAATCGTTGTTACACACTCCATAACCCATTGTACAAATGTGGTGGGGAAACCCAAACCCTTCATCATGTCTTCAAGAGAGTCCCTTGAGACCGTGTCATAGGCTTTTGCTATATCAATTTAAGCATGCACCTTGGTGATATCCACTTCTTAGTATATCCCCGAACAAGTTCCTGTGCTAGGAAGACATTATCGAGCATACTCCTCCCTAGTACAAATGCTGCTTGCATTGAATCAACTAGTTTGCCCCCAATCAAGGCCATTTGTTTAGATAGAATTTTCGTGATCACCTTATACACCATATTCAAGCTAGCAATTGGTCTAAAGTCTGAAACTTTCGGGGTTGCCTTTTCTTTGGAATGAGGTGATGATGGTGTGGTTGATTTGTTTGAGCAAATCCTACCCGAATTGAAGAACTCAACTGTAAATGTGACATCCGGTCTAACAATGTTCCAGTGTTTTTTTGAAAAAAGATGATGTATAGCCATCCGACCCTAGGGCTTTTTCATTGTCTATGTCAAACATGACCCCTTTGATCTCATCATCCATAATCAGCGCAAGCAGTAGTTCATGTGACTTTATCTCCAACCTCGACCCAGTTCTAATAACCGTGCAGTCTGCTCTTTTTACTATAGCTATAGTGCTAAACAACCTTTAAAATAGTTGACTACATGATCTGCCACTTCTACCATTGAGGTGGTCATGGATCCATCTTCCTTTAACAGATGGGAAACATTATTCTGTAGGCATCTCTTTTTAGCAACAACATGGAAGTATCTAGTGCTTTTATCAGCCTCAACTAGATGTGTACACTTTGCCTTTTGTTGGAAAAATTTTCTCTTAGCATCTAGCAAAAAACCAGCCACCTTCATCTTGATATTCAACTCCTGTTTCAATTCAACGTCAGCCGACCTATTTAGTGAGGCCTTATAAGCAATCTGAAAAGTTTCTGTGGCCTGTTTAACCTTATCGAATATGTGTCCATAAGCTTGAACATTTAGAACCTTGAGTGGATGCTTTAAGGTCTTCAATTTCATGCATAGGACATACTGAGCTAATCTAACTACTACATTCTCCCAGTTATTGGATAAAATGTTCTGAAAACAAGGTTGTCAAGCCACATGTTAAAGAATTTGAAAGGTTTCTAACCTTTAGAATCTATATTGTTGAGGTTACCACTACTGGACAATGGTCTGAATCTGGTAGCATATCCAAAAAGTGTGCTGAGCAAGCATAATCCAAAGAGCCCCAAACTTAGTTTAGTCCCTATCCAATTTCGTCCAAAGAAGATTTTTCTGCCATGTAAAGACCCCCTTAAAAATCGCATCTTCTAGTCAAGTGACATACGGAAATCTAACAAATCTTTAAGGAGGTAAGCCGAGGGGGGTTGGCAGCTTATTCTTTCCTTAGCATTACACACACAATTAAAGTTCCCCATTATAAGCTAAGGTAGCAATAAATCTGAATGTAATGCGATAATTCTCTTCAGTAACACTACATGACCCATACACAAAAGACGCAATGAAGATATGTTGTGTAATGAGGCAATGAACTTTGCAGTGAATGATCTGTTCCCTAACATCCAAGAAATGACATTAATAGAATTGAAGATTCCAAACTAGACACATTTGGCCTCCTGCAATAGCATCAAAGTTATGGCCATAATCTCATCCATTAAATATGTTTTTCATCATCAGCCTAAATCCATCAGCAGATAACTTAATTTCAAGAAAACAAGCTTTTACAGTTGTATTGTCTAATAATATTAACAACAAGGATTTGTCTGGAGGCCTTGTTCAGGCCTTGGACATTCCAGCATAATATCGTCATATTGCATAGGTGGAAGTTCTCTCACCTCCTAGCCTTTTAGTAGTAGCAGCAATACCTTTTCCCTTATTGGCTCCAGAACTACCAACCTTCTGCAGAATTGTAGCACCTTCATTTACTATTTTATTGAGTTGTGCCATTAGACCCTTTCCTTTGTTAACAGATTTTTGTTGTACTTTCTGCCATTCTCCCTCACATGTTAAGTTGGGATTTATCCGAGGCTTGCTTGATTTTTGTACCTTGTTCCTAGGCAATTCCTCCCTGATTACATTAACTGCATCATCCCTTTTAGTAATAGCATCCCCTTCCTCCCTAGTCACCTGATAAGCTCCCAACTTTCTAGCATGAGTAACAACCTCCTGGACTTTTGAATTTGTCCGAGGCTAAGTGGCCTTATTTATCTTATTGGCAGTCCCCTCCACCCTAGTTCCTTGATCCACATTGTTCCTTTCCTCTTGGATAGGATGTTCTGCTAATTCTTCAGCATGTATAAGTCCCTTCTGGATTGGTACAATCTACTTCTGTTGTGACTGATACTGTGTACCTCTGCCCACTACCTCCCTTTCAGTTTCTTTGTTGGTTTGGTCTTCTCCTGCAATTGCTTTTTTCGGCTCTTAAACTTGCACTCAAAGAGATTGTGCTCAAATTTTTTACAAGTGTAGCAGTAACTAGGGAAAGTCTCATAAATTACCTGTTAGGTATACCTACCACTCTAGGCATTCTTATATCGAAGCCAATGACAGGTTGAGTCGCTACATTCACTTCCACCAACAGCCTTGCAAATTCAACCCGAGCCTTAGTACTAGTAATTCGGTTTGTACATCTAGGTTTTCCTATTCGAGAGCCAAGTTTGGACAAGCCCCCATCATTCCAGAGTTCCAAAGGCACATTGGGGAGTTGAACCCAGACTGGAACTTCCATGAATTCTTTATAGTCAAAAGAAAAGCCTTGTGAAAGTATTTTCAACAGCAATGTTTTCCCAAAGATAATATAAGGCCCCCCTGCTAGCATATTGATCTTGTCTTCTTCGGAGTCAAATTGGAAGATGATCCGCCCACGTTCATGAGGTAATACTTTGCATTTAACATCCCATTTATCTATTAAACCTTTCACAACCTTCATGCTTGGAAATCTCCCTGTAAAACAACCAACTAGGCAGAATCCCCATTCTTGTTCAAGTGACAGTGCATCAACATCCTCCATGACAACCTCATCCTCCACCGCTACATATTCCAGTTGCATCCCCTGATTAAGCTCTCGGTTGTTGCTAACAAACTTGCAAAGGATTTGGTATGTGCTGCTGGTCTGTCAAGCCGAGTTGGTTCAGACACCTTGTGGTTTCTGATTTCCCCTCTTGCGCTTGCTGAAGAGAGTTTGGTAGTCTTTGTGTGTCTGTCTAGATGCACTGGCTCTGGTATTTCATTAGTCACCTGTGAAGCACTCGCTTCCTCTTTAGAGCTTTCATCAGAGTCATTGGATTCACTACCATTCTCCTCCAAATCACAGTGTTTATCATCATCCGAAGAGGATGTATCCATAGCTCCTCCACCCTGACTTACTCCACCTGTATTTAGAATCATGTCCCCCTTGCCAATGTTACAACTCAGGGAACCCCCACTAGTAGCCACATTGCTAACCTTGTTTCCTTGTGCTATCACTCGACTGACACCCCCTCTGTTATCTCCATCACGAATCTGCATATGTAGTAGCTTCTTAGCAGTTTGGACGTTAGCCCCCATAATTGGTTGAGTGTGTGCCTAAACTCCCTGAGACTCATCACCCCCGACAACCTTACTCGAAGGAGACTGCAAACCTAAAACACATTCTGTAATAATGTCCCTACCCTTATGCGGTGTCTTGTGCCTCTTCCCTATGTCATAGGAGACCCTAGAGGAATTCCCCAATATCGGATCCCTACTAGTTTCGTAGACCCGGACAGGAATCGCATCAAAATGCGTAACCTGAATAACTTCGTAACCTTGCCTGAAAAGTTCAACCAACATAGTAGCCTCACTAGATAGCAAAAACGCAAGGAGATCTGTAATGATTCAGATGATAATCAAACCCTCGGCAAAATTTTCTAGAAAAGACACACTCCAAAAATACCCCCAAATCAATTTCGTAGTTCTGCCCAAAAGACGTAACTACAGTATCTTTAATACGAACAACCAGAAACGCAGCTACAATCACTTGGATTAACCACAAAATTGTAAGAAAGGTGTAGGCTGATCGATGTGTGTGCGGGACCTAGGAGGAAGTTTTCCTAAGGTGAGAGAGCTCACGGCCGAACACTTAACTTGCATCATTTTGACATTAAACAAAGAATCGAGAGAAGATGTTTAATATTAAAACGAGAAACTATATACGCTTTAGTTATGAATTAGAAATAAATTAACTTCAGTAGTCAGTAATTATTAGTTGGGTTTACACAATTGATTTGGATTATAGAGTTGTCAAATACGAAAGTTAAATTTAGTTTGTTATTTCAATTGATTTGAGAACCCAATTGTTAATTTTAGCAAGACAATAATCTAATCAACTCGACTTAGTCATGTATGGGAGATTAAATCAGTGAAGTTGATTTCTCAATAGTTCACCACATCGATTGATTAAATCGTTCCTTACTTCCAATTCAATTAGTTTACTTTTTAGTTTAATAACTTAATTTCTTCAAAACAATTTACTCAACAAATCGAGATAGAGTGTTTAAAATTGTATTTATTTTTATTTTTATTTTTATTTTTATTCAAAGTTAATTTGAGTGAACTAATTTCACTTTCTTGAGAGACAACTGTGGGTATTCAACTACAATTACCTCGTATACTTGTAAGTGAGATAGCCTAGGTTTTTTAGAACTGATTTTGGCACAACATTTATCCCTTTCCTATTTACCTCAACCATGAAATATTGTTATGGATAATTGGGCATGTGAAAAGTCTGGAGAAGAATTTCAAGTTTCACTTTAAATGCAAACATCTTCAAATATTAAATATTTCCTTCATTGATGATCTCTTAGTTCTATCTAGAGTTAACCCTACTTAATTACTACTCTAATTAGAGTTATAAAAAGTTTCAAGGAAATATCTTATTTGGAAATGAATAATGATAAGAGTTATGTCTTTATCTTCTCGGCAACTTCTCACTTCTCTCCTTCGATCTCAATAATAGGGCTTCAAACTAAGTTGCTTCCTTTCACATACTTTTGAGTTCATATTTCTCATAAAAGACCATCTTATGAGGACTTTTTCCCTCTTACTAAAGAATTTGGGAGGATCAACAGTTGGTGCAATAAAAGTCTCTCTTTTACCAGTAGAATATAATTGATCAATTATGTTATCAATTTAATGCATGTTTACTGGTCTTCTCACATAGTTTTCCTTAAAAGCTTTATCAAGGGCTTTCTAGCTAAAGTAAAGTGAAAAAAATGTTTGCTTGCCTAAAGATGAAGGGGAACTTGTTATTATACCTATTAAATTGAGCAATTAGGTTCAAATGACAAAGAGAATTTGGAGGATTTTGGTTGACAAAGAATCCATATGGGTTAAATAGGTTCACACTTATTATCTAAAGATTCAAAACTTTTGATATGTCTCTTAAAATGCTAATACTTCCTTAATTTTGGCAAATAAGAATTGTGATCAAACATAGATCAGGGAATGGTGCAGACACTAATTTTGGCCAGATAACTGGTGTATTGTGAGTTCTTTAATTAATAACACTAACTTCTCAACCTTAAAAGGCATAATTCTTACACTTAGATTCTGCAAAAGGAGTCTTAAAAGAAAATAAATATAATATTAACAGGAGTTCTAAGGATGAATTGATTAAAATTGCTCCCACTTTTTGAACTAATTCCTCTTATAGGGATAACGTCATCTAGTCAAGGCATCCTTTAGGTATTTGCTCCAAGAATTCTTATAGACAACTAATGTGAAGTAGTGCTTCTAAGACATCTCAAGATAAGCTGTCCGATTCAAACAGGCTATCCCTAAGATGTCACTCATTATGTGGCTAGTTATTAAAGAGAAATTATTCACCAAGGACAAAATTATGAAGCCAAGAGAAATTATTCTCACGAGCATGGAATAATATGAAGTAATAGCTTAAAAGTGTGAGCCCACCTAGAAAACCTCGTGTGTTAACCCAAAACAAAAACTCACTTACTTTTTTCAACGAGACTTTTTATTGATTTTTTTTTTGACAAAAGAGACGAATATAATGTAATCTATCTTTCCCCGACCTTTTAACCGGTCAAACATTGTAGATTGGATATGTCGCAAAAGACTAAGAAGAATTCAGTTAATTTCGAGATTTCTTTTGGAGCAATAATTCATGTTAAAAAGAAAAAAACAACTCTTCTTAGTGAAATTGATGAGTTTAATAAAAAGAAAAAAACATCTCTTCTCTATTGGAGCAGTAAATCAAACATCAACTTTCCCAAAATCACAGGACTTCAGATCACAAATATGACAGGTTCGAAAGTTTGGGGTGGAGGGTTCCTATTGCAATAGATGCACCACTAGCTCTAAACAAAACAACATACAGCTTATTAACTGCCAGTAGCCATCATGAACTCCCCATCACAAACCACTTCACCTCCAACATAAGCTTTCCCTTCCATCTTAGCGATTCCAAACCGCTTCTGCAACTTGACGAGTGTCATTCGCATAACTAAGGTGTCTCCTGCAATCACTGGTTTTCGGAATCTTACTTTATCAATTCCTGCAAAAAAGAAATTATCCCGAGAGCCTCCAACTTCTGGTTGCAGCATTAACAACCCACCAACTTGTGCCATTGCCTTGATTTAAACCAAAACCAATGCAAGTTATCAACTGAACATGAATGCATTTGTGCAATCCATAAAAATGAGAGACTGACTTCATTTTTTAAAACCAAAGGAAAATTGACAACCCAGAGCAATGGTCTGCAGATAGAGAGTCAAATATTAGTCGTCAAACTTGTATTCATCAACCCAGTAATTGGCCAGGCAGAAAATAACAGAAGTCAAGTGAATTAATACTCATGTCAACTAGATTCTGTTTATCAAGTTAATAAGAGGAGTTTGATCACAATGCGCACCAGTTTCAGCCGTTATAATAAAAGGAAAATCTCAAGCTCGCCGAGGAAGTCGTAATCTTTAATACTATTTTAATGAGTTCAGACTCTGGTGAGAACAATGAGGTACAATGTTGGTTTGTCTTTTGACATTTCTGTTTTTTAAGTCTAAGTAGGCAAATCTCATTTCTGATATGTGTGAAACTAAGTTGAAACTTGTTCTAATTTCCAAAAGAAATGTTAAAACATGTTCTCTCGAGAGCATTGAATGCTATAATCGAACAGCCATCCTGAAGACCCTACAAGCTAATGGTTGATGAAATCTCCAAGTGAGACAACTGGGCACCAGCAGAGGGAATCACTTCCGGAAATTTTGTTTTTCTCTAATGGAATGTCACTCCAGTTGACAGATTGATCTTCTGATTCCTAATAAAGGCAACTTTTCTTCGTTGTACACAAATGGATAATATACTGCATTTAAAGCTGATTATAGGTGGAAACAAAAAATGCTCTTAGAAGACCAGATGCAAAGGAAAATTAAGAAAAGAACATCTAAGAACTTTCATAACATATTGATAACTTCTCATATGAATGGACCAAATAGAGCTCATCCTTTTCATAACACGCAGGCTTTCCCAATTTGGCACTAAAATAAAATCCTAAGACTAACAAAATGAAAAATCACCAAATTCAGCAAGAAAAACTAACAAAATTTTGGTTCAGATAACTATTAAATGCATATCAAAAGACCATTGTGACTTCAAGAGATGTCATCATTCTCCTATCTTTCAACGCATTCAACAAATTCGTCCCTATTGCTAACTAAAATACCCAATAAATGAGATAACAAGCAGAAGCCGCTCTCAAGAGTTCAGATAAAATTATGAACTCAGGAAACAAAATTAGACATATAGAAATTATTCTTTTAGGACATGATTCATATTACTTGAAAATAAATAAGCAAATAGCTCTTTAGAAACTTCAACTTCAAATGCAAGAACTTATTAATGTTCGGATTTATCAAGACTTACTAGAATGGAGGTTACAGTTAAGTTGAGTTAGAGTTAAAAGCATACTTGCTAGGCTCTTTCCCCCATTTCCAAAATGAACCAGGTAAATCAAAGATCTCACAGTCACTAATTCTATTTAGTGGCAGCCATCTAATAGTTTCAAACAAGTGGATATGCCAGTAGACAGAGAATACAAAATGCAAGTTCAACCATATTAATCAGTTTGGAACTACTTGGCTTTGTGTTATTATTCCACAGATTATCGTTCCATGGTGAAGACAAATTAAGCATCTAGTTTTAAGGGGTAACTTTGCATACTAAAAACTTAATTGTTACTTAATTGAATGACTTTCAACAAACGTAAGACCAATACCAACTTTTTGAAAACTGTAAAACTATGGCAAAATCGTAACATTTGCATTTAATATGTTGTTGGAAGTCGTAAAGAACAGTAGTCATTAGAAGCTAGATAGCAAAATTACTGTAAATTCAATTTCACATGGTTTACTTGCATTAGTTATGTGAAAACAATAATTCATTATATGCATCAATTTATTTTATGTTTGCAATTACATCTACACAGCTTTATATCATATTTTTAGACTA
>JAOSBO010000005.1:19255625-19273641 GCA_027563915.1 Erythroxylum rotundifolium
TCAATTAATTCACCGAAAAAATATATGATTCCGTTGGAAATCAGCGAAGAAATATTCCTAATTCATAGGTAAATTTACTAACAAATATACAAATTTCTGTTGCTAAATTTAGGATTTATTCATTATATCCGTAACTAAATTTTACCTGTAGCTATTTCTTTGATGATTCTTTTCGTTTGTAATTTCCGTCTCCAAATTTATTTCCCGATGGAAAATCTTTATTTTCCGTAGGTAATTTCCATTGCTAAAACCTATTTTGCTTGTAGTGTAAGCTGAGATTGATCCAAGAATCGGATTTACATATATTCATCACTTTTATCACTTTTGATTGTTTTCTATAATTTGCTTATGTTAGTTTAAGTTTTCTTTGTTTTCTAAATCGCATCGACCCAAAATCCCCTTTTATTTTCTTAACATCAATTATTTTCATATAAAAATTAAACAAACATTCCCTATGGATACAATCTCGACTTACTATAGACAAAAATTGTTAGTGTGCAAATTTAAGTAAATTTGCAGTGCACTCAATGTGCATTGTCAAATTTTGGCATCGTTGATGGGAAGTGTGATGCTTTATATTTTTATTTCAATTAGTGTTTTGTGTATATATTTGGTTATAATCATTTCTTTCAGTTATTTGTTAAGTTTTATATGTTTTTAGTGTTGGTGCATAGTAGTGCCAAGATCTCCTCCTAGAGAACCTTTACAATTTGATCTAAAGATCGAGAGGACATTACGAAGATTAAGAACACAAATAAGAATAACTCCGAAAGTTGAACAAGAACTTGAATTGGAAGAAACATTAGCAAATCTAAGAACACTAAGGGAGTTAGTTACACTAGACTTAACCCGAAGGCCCTTATATATTACATTTCCTTATTTTACTGAGCATGTTACTTTTGAACTTAAGTCATGATTAATACATTTTTCATGGTCTTGTAGGTGAGGATGCCCATAAGTATCTCAAGGAACTCAATGTGATATGTCTAGTTTCTCATATCTAACTCTCAAGGATAATTTTCCTTTAAGCATATCAATTAGGCACTTAGAAGTGGCTAGGAAAGGATGTCCTAGAATTAGAGGCATATACCTTTCCTTAACTATATCTAACTTCATAAAATCCATAGGAATAAGAAACTTACCAACTTTGATAGGAACATATTTTAATATACATATCAAAAATTTAGAAGAGAAGTTTATAAGTTATAGAGAAACAATAGTAGGTTTAAGATCAACCACTTTGAGCTTCTTACATACAAATAACGGTGGTATAAGGCTAATACTTAACTCAAGATCACATGTGACATGATTAAAGCTCAAATCTTTAAAACATATAGGATGGACAATCTACTGGGATCTTTAAGGTTTATAAGTGATCTATTACAAGTCACATCTTTATACTATAAGGGTTAGGTTCCAACTTTATACTTGTTGAATCTTCTATTATTAGATAATATCTCCTTTATAAACTAGGCATAAGAATGCATTTGCTATAAAGCCTCAATAAAAGGAATATTAATGAAAATTTTTAAAGAACTTCCAAAAGCTTCTCGAATTCCTTATCTAACTTTACTTTTACCAATCTTTAAAGGAATGGTCTGGATAGCTCGTAGGGTGCAATAAAAGGTATTTTGCCTTTTTCTTTTCTCCTTGCTCTTTCTCAAACCTCTCTTCCTATCTGACAGGTATTCTCCATTCTTGATCAGCCTCTCTCTTAACCATTTCTAACCTTAAGTCCTCAGTCAGCTCATCTCCCTTTAACATCACAACATACAGTGCTCCCTAGGATTCTTATGTTTCCAAGTAGTTAACAAAGAGATTTAGTGGCAAAGCTAACATACTAAGTAATTTAGGAGTCGAGGATCTTTATATGGACAGTAACAAGTTCCACCTATAATTAAGCTACATAATCTTTTCTTTTAATTCTTTATTGTGATTAGACTAGGTGGTAAGGAACTTGTATAAAAGATATTCTAAGTTTGACTTCTAGGGAGGAGAAGAAAGGTCTCGAGTGGAAAATAGATGGTTGCTTATTTTGAGGTGGAAGGTTAAACATGTTTTTGTAAAAGAGACTGGGGTAGTTTCTCTAACTAGGATTATAAGTATTTGGAAATAGTTTATTCTTCTAGTTAGGATTACTAATGAAGTTAATTTGTTTCAGTGGTCTTACACAAACTAGCTCCCTAACTGGCAATTTATAGATAAATTTCATAGCATCCATATATGTCACAAACCATGTTAGTAGCATCGATAACATTAACATTTATAATATCAAGACTTTAGGATAAAGTGTCCACCTTAGCATAAGAAAATTCAGAGCATCCAAATCATGCTTCCTTGGAATCTTCTTAAGAATGGCTCTTTTGTTCAACCACTAGTAGTTTTTTTGAGCCATATCCTTTATAAGGTTATACGCTTCACCCATTATCTTGTTTATTAAAGCCCAACTCGTGATGACATCTATAATGATCTTTGTGTTATAAGTTATTCCATTATGCAAGGCCTAAATTATCAACCACTTCTCTGATCTATAGTGGGACCAGACCTCAACAACTTCTTTTATCTCTCTTATGCCCTATAGGAAGACTCACCTTCCCTTTAGGAAAAGGAGGTGATTTGGTCCCTTATTTACATGATCATTCCTAGAGGAAAATATTTTACCAAAAAATTATGTGAGAGTTAATCTTAAGTAGTAATTAACCTTGCTAGAAGGATCTACAACTACACTCTAGCTTTATCCCTTTAAAAGAAAGGGAAAACCTAGTTCTTGATCTTGTTATGAGACATATTCAACTTCAATATATCACAATACTCTAGAAACAGTGGTAGATGCAGGTTGTGGTCTTCAAATGGTGAACCTATAAATTGATTTTCCTATAAGATGGATAATAAGGGGGCTTTAGCTTAAAGTTGGCAGCTTTTATGTTGGAACTCATAATCCCTTAACTAATTCCCTAGGCTTTTGGTGAAACAAAGTATTTCAATAATCTATTATAGCTATCTTTGCTTCCTTAACTTTTATTCTTCTTTGAATTCTTCTTCTTATGTATAATGTCCTCTCAATCTTAGGCTCTAGCTCTATAAGACTTCCAAGATTATGAAACTTCTCATATAAGAGTTGATATGTAAAAAGAAAGAATAAAATAAAACTTAGTAAGTAAATGATGAAAGTAAAGTGAAAAAATAAAATAAAACAAAAAGATCTAATCTATTCAGTTTACAGTTCTACAAATATTAACATTTAGTTGCGAATACGGGTTAATCCCATAAGGATTGTTGGTTAACGACTCACTACCCACAAACTTAATAAAGTAGATCAAATATTTATTAATGGATAAGTAAATAAATAAAAATGTAAATACTAATGTAATGATCAAGAATGTACCAAACTATAAACTAAACATATTTTGGTTAGGTTCCCTAAGATTTTACTATATTCACTTTCACCTTTAATTAATGAATTATTCTAGCTTCTTAACTAAGTTAGGAACTCTTCTTAGACCAATAAGAGTTCCTAACTTAGATTATATTCTCTCTTGAGACATATATAAAGATTAGTTTACCCAATTTTGTTTTGAATCTGGACAATCTAAGAATGCCTTAAAACATTCTATAAACTTTATTTGATTTTTTTATTCTAACTTAGGAAAATCTGATATCTTTCTCTCAAAAGTATCATGCTTAACTCTCTTTATTATTACTATGACCTAAGCATACATCTTATGTCTCTAATATTTATGTCAGAGTTATATAATTAATCTTTCACTTTCTCTTCTTCGATTCAATCAATATAAAAGTATGAATAAACTATAAACAACTAGAATTTCATTAATCAAAGAATGAATAGAAGTATATCATATCTTAGGTTCTACCTACGTAAATCTGTATGCTAATTAGTTCATAATATCATAAAGTAAATCAACAAAAAAGCATATACTTTAATCTTGAAATCTCCCAAAGAATCAATGAAGTTTTCCTCTATCTTTAAAATACCAAAATCCTTGATCAAGATTAAATCAAAGTAGCTCTAAACTCTTGAGTTGTTCACTTGGCTAAAAATTTTATTCCCTATCTCTTCTTCTTGTTAATAACTCAAAACCCTAATTTTTGATAAGCTATAATTTCCAAAAATTGACATCGTAAATATAGGTATATACAAGGTATCATGCATGACATCGAACCATGTTTGACATCTTGTTCTTTATGTAGAAGGTAACACAAGGCATATATGATGCACTAAAGAAATAAAATTAACCACAGTTCTACGTGACCCTCAATATAAGATTGTTTATCATACCATATTATGTGGTTATTCTCCAAATCTTCTAAAATTGCTGCATCTCACTCAAATTCTTCTTTAACTTTTCTTCTTTTCCTTATATGGGCTGAATCATGACCTGAAATGACAAAACTTCTTACATTAATATCAAATCCTTTAAATTCATCCAAAATAAAAGCAATATACTATAAAAATAGTATTTAAAAAAATGCAAGTCTAGCATACATCAGATGGCATTAAACCATCTTACTTGTGATAAGGAGCTATATGCATTTACAAGTATGGCATCTTTGCTTATGGCCGAATGAATTCATAATTCATTCTAGTCATAAGAGCTTAAATTTCTTGGAATCCTAAAGTAAGATTAACAAAGATATGTCAAAAGTTTATAGTTCATTGAGACAATGCCTTATATGATTAAGTACAAGAATGGAAAGGAAAATGTTATAGATGATACAATGTCTAGAAGGTATACATTGCGTACATCATTGCAAACTAATTATTTGATTTTGAGTATATTATAAACCTGTATGTCAATGATGTTAATTTTGACCAATTATGGAATGTATGTTCTAAGGGTGCATATGGTGAATATTATAAGCATGATGAATTTTTATTTAAGAAAGATAAATGTTCATGTCTATATATTATTTCCATTAACTAGTTAGGGAGACGGGGGGACCTAATGGGACATTTTGGTGTGAAAAATCCTTTGGATATATTGTATGAACATTTTTATTGGTCTAATATAAAAAATGATCTGTCATCTGTTTGAGATTAATATTTAAATAAGTAAAATATAAAGTAATGTTGCATGGTTGGTATACAACCTTAATTATACCCAGCTAGCCTTGGATTGAAATATCTATGAATTTAGTATTAGATTTGCCTAAGCCTCCAAGTGGTAATGATAAAATATTTATTATTATTGATAAGATTGGTAAGAATATGCATTTTATTCCATATAATAAGACCAATGATGTAACACATATTGTTGATTTGTTTTATAAGGAAATAGTATGTTTGTATGGAATGTCTAGAACAGTAGTAACTAATGGAGAAGTTAAGTTCACAATTCATTTTTGGCATAATTTATCAAAAAATTTAGGAACTAAACTCTTGTTTTATATTGTTATATATCCTCGAATGGATAGATGAACTAAAGTAATTAATAAGGCACTTATTGCTTTATCACTTGCTACTATTCAAAAGAAATTCTAAAACAAAGGAAAAATGTTTTTCATATATTAAGTTTTCATAAAAGAGTTATATTCATTCTATGACCTCTTATTCTCCATTTGAAGTTATATATGAGTTTAATCTTTTAACTCCTTTATATATTTTACATTTTCCTATCAAAGAATGTGTGAATTTGGATGTTACAAATAAGAAACAATTTTTTAAGGATTTATATATCAAGTTCATAATAATATAGAGAAAAAGAAAGAGCAATACGAAAATCAAGTCAACAAGGGACTCATAAAGGTTTCTTTGAACCTAGAGATTAAGTTTGGGTTCATATGTGTAAGGAGAGGTTTCCTAGTTTAAAAAAAAAAAGGGGGACTAAAGTGCATCCTGGAAGAGATGGACCTTTTTAATGTTAGAGAAGATTGATGGCAACATCCACAAACTAGATTTTCCAATTAACTATGGCAATATGACTACTACTTTTATTATTGCTAATTTATCTTTATATGATATAAGTGATTTGATGAGGAATCCTTTCAAGGCGGGAAGGAATGATAGGGATCAACTTATACTAGCACCTATTTCCAAACATTCTTATGATCTTTTATCAAGAATAATAGAACTAATTAATAGGGAAAAGACCAAACATATAAAGGTAGTTTTCTAAGGATTAATCGTGGAGATACAAGAAAGGAAGTTGTTCAAGATGAATTATATACGTTGCAAAGATTGATCACTTGTTTACATGTTATTGAAGATAAAATATGCATCACACATGAAGAAAATTTTGTTGACAATGTCATAAAATCTTGTAATAGAATGTAAATAGAGTCAAAGTCATGTTTGTGTCACGCACCAATCTTGCACTAGAAGAGGAGGTTTAAGAAATAGAAGAAAAATTTGCATTATTGTGTCACTTATAACCACAACTAGACTCATTAGTATTTGCACCTATAAATTTTCAAAAACTATCCTACTTTAGTGAAGAAGTTAGATAGGCACCAAACTTATAACTTAGTTATTTAGGTTTAGAATTTCATGTTTCTAGATGAGGATATGAAAATTTTCAAAGTTGTTTAGTTATTCCTAATTAGATTATGAAAAGGTGAGAACATCCTTCTCATTTTAGGACCCAATTTTTAGGGATTTTATTTCTATCAAAGGTTTTCTTATTAATGTAATTCATTAATCCTTAAGAAAACAATTTCAAAGCTTTTCTTCACTCTTTATTATTTAAAAAGAACTTAATATGATCTTATTAAGGAAACATGTAAAAATTAAAATCCTCATAATTTTTGTCCTAATAAACTGATTTGATTAGTTTTAAGTTCTCTTTACTTGATCTTAAAGACAATATTAGGATTCTTATACCTTATTATTCAGGTTTTAGGTGGTTTCCAGCCTAAAGATTTTATTATCCTTTCTCCATTACTTCATACAAATTGACTCCTTTAATCATAAGCAAGAACTTCTTTATGATCTTTTAATATAAGTAATTTGTTTATTGAATAGGGGAGCTCTATTTGTAATTTTTCTTTCTTAGTTAGGTGATGATGAACTTACCTTTTTCATTAATCTTTGCTCATATTTCTTTTGAAACAAATGCAACTGTGTGAGACCTTTAATTTATATACTATTATAAATGTAAGAATCGTAACATCTTTATCTTATTTTTAGTAAATGATCTTATGCTATTTTATATGGCTTATATTGACTCAATCATGCTCTTTAGAAGAGTTTAATAATCTATGATGACTCTCACTTAAATACATTAAAAAACAAATTTATATCCCCAATTGGAAATCTAAAATTAACTAAACAAATCATTAAGATCATAGGCTTTAAGCTCTAAAATCACACTTTCAAATAGTTGGGGATACCTATTACTAAAGAGACTCTCTTATAAGGATTACAAACCTTTTTTATGTAATTGAAAGGAGAATAGGGAATTATAATTAAAAAAATATCTATCATATGTTGGGAGACTTTAAGTGATTAATTTAATTTTGAACAAACTTCATATTTATTCCTACCAAATAACCTTATAAAAGTAATTGAAAGATTCCTTAAAGACTTCCTATAGACAAGGGAAGCAAAAATGCCTCAACAACTAAAATTAAGTAGTCAGATATATATTCTCATAAGGACATAATCCCTATCAAGGCAATAAAAAGATGATTTGCAAAAATATTATGGAAGATGCTTATGAATAAGTACTTCTTATAGGTAAAATAAATTCACACTCATTTCCTAAATGGAAATAGTATATTGAAAACAACTCCAAAATTTAACACATCTGGTTTGTTAAGTGAATCCTAAGCTTAAGAGACAATATATGCAATAAACTAAAGTGCGTCATAAGGAATCACAAAAATACTTGGTTTTGGTTTGATAACTAGCATAACCTTGGTCTATTGCATAAACTTCCAATTTCAACTTTCTAAAGTCCAGCATACTAGTAGATACCAATTGTCAGAGTTTATCTAAAGAAACTCATAGTGCAAGGAGTTTACAACTCTATAGGTTGCTTAATCATTAAAGTTAACTTATTAGGGTACAATATTAACTCCAAAAAAGAAGATACATTCACCTGGTGAAGGCACCCTCTAGATCCTTCGACAATAAATTATGCATGCATATTTTCTTAAAAGACCATCAGATAGTAACTTGGACTAAATTCGCATGGTTTTCAAACAACCTTCCTAAGGTCTCTTTCATTTTATGGTTGGCAATAAAATAAAGCTTTAACACTAAGGATATAATTAAATTTGTTATCTCAAGAATATCCCAATGTACTTTTTATAACTAGGAAGTTGAAACAATTAACTATATCCTTTTTAACTGTAAGAAATCCTTTCAACAATAGAGTAAATTGTTGTCTTTATATAACATGCGATGTAACAAACACTCATAGATCTAGATAGTATAATGGGCTAGCATACGGACATTTCATAGAAAAATGAACTTAATAGTCTTCAAAACAACATTTATTTACATAACATATGCCTTGTGGAGAGAAGGGAATTAAAGATAATTCAAGAATGAACAAAATGATGTACAAGACTTATGTAATTGTACATTTCTTAGATTAAGAAAATTTCCATAACTAAAGGCATAACTAATCTAAGTGCATCTATAGGCCATAAATGGATCTTTAACTTAAGCCACTTAAGTTCAAAAGCTAAAGGATTGTTACATTACTAAGGAATAGTTAAATTTAGCATATTCAAATGCTTTATTATTAATTCAAATTAATCTCTAAATTGTATATATGGAACCCCTACTTTTATACCACTTATTAGGCCATGTAGCACCTAAGAGATATAATGAATTGCACTCAAAGAAAAAGTGGATAATAATGCATATTTCAATAAGCATAAATTTTGGTAGCCGGATAACTAGCATGTTTTATTTTCTTTATACAAGTTGTTTGGATTCTTTTATCAAACTTTATGTTTTAAAACATAAGCCATTAGTAACACATATCTCATACCTATATTGTTCCTAACCACTAAAGTTAATACCTTGAAAATAATAATATTTTAAAATTTTGTAAATATATAACATATTATGAAAATTATTGATATTTAATAATATATAAGGACGAGAAGGTGGACTATGAGACTTTAGGTTCAACTTTAATTAATTTGAAATTTCATAAATATCTTGTAAAAGATATTCAAATTCGATAAATAGTGACTTTTCTCTCAAAGAAGATGAGGAAGTAGTAATAGAAGAATCAATAAGGGAAGATTTTGTTCCCATTAAATGAAGTGATATGAATTTCTTAAGAAGACAAAGAACAAAGCAAAGAAACAAACAAAATTTTAAAAAATATACACAGTAGTATTTAATTAAAAATATTAATATATTATTTTTGTTATAATGTTAGGTGTATGTAACTTTTTACTCTTTTAAAAATAAACTAGTTCTAGAATTAGCCTATACAAATAATATACATAACAATAATAAATTCAATCAAATAGCCTGAATAATCAAAATTTTTAACATAAAAAATAAAAGGGCAATGGAAGAAAGAATATAAGTAATTCATAATAATTGTATCATAAGATGAATTATATTCATTTTGTAACATCCCATTATCTCATGATCAGGATTAGGACCCTAGGATTCTTTTCACGAGAGTGTATTGGGAAGTTAAAAGTACCTTTTATGCTTCATATGGCATACTCATACATGTGAATAATGTTGACACTCATTAAAATAATTGTACATGCATCATTGACATTTTCCAGGTATAAAGGATTTATAAAAGTGATTTTTGGTATGAATTGTGGTTTTTATGTATTGAAAATTGAATTGGCGTGTATAAGTATTGATTTAGAATTTTTGGAGAATTTAGGAAATTTTTCTAAAATTTGGAGTATTTTTGGACTAAGAAAAATGTCAACTGGCAAAACAAGTGACAAATTACTTGAATCCATGAGTGATAAATGTTGGTATAGTTGAATGACACATGGCCTAGTGGTACCTAGTGGTTAAATGACAAATGGACTAGTTATGGAGTGATAATTGGGAGTATAGGACAAAGACATATAACATGGCTCTTTAAATGACAAGTGTCACAACACTTGCCATACATTGTATACACCTTTAATCAACGACCCTTACATCCAAGAAAACCATTTTCTCTACATTTTCGTTACATGCCATCTTCTTTCTTCTTTCATTGGACACCCACACCCAACCTTCACAACATAAAGTGTTGCCAAAAATCTGCACTTGCTTCTCAAACCATTCGTTGTCTTCACCTTGTTGATGAAAACCTAGCCTATTTTCTCCTTGAAGGATGATGTATGTGGGTTGTATGGAGAGCTAGGGTTAAGAGAGATCTTGAAGAGTTTGAAATTTTTGGAGGATTAATCAGGTAAGTTATGCTTTAATCTTCATGGGTATTGTTAAATGTAAATCATTTAATCATGATCATGAAGTTATATGTGTAAAATGTGAGTGGTGAAATGATCATGTAAATGTCTTGTTTTTACATAAATAATGAGTAATGATGAATAAATTGACGTAGTGATGCTTTTGGGTTAAATTGACTATGAAAATGGTGCATAAAGAAGTGTAGAAAATTGATTAGTGAATGGAGTGTTTTTACTAGAAAGACATTATCATTTTGAACATAACTTGTTCTGTGAATATCCAAATTGGATGAATTTTAATGAATAGTAATCTAGAAACATAGGGCTACAATTTTCATGAAGGAAGTGAATTTTAATTCTATCCTTAAGGGTTTTGAAATTTAGCTTGAAATTGAGTTCTAGTATAGGCTGTAGCACTACCTTTGATAGAAATCGTGTCCTATTTTGATCGAATAAACTGTGTTGATTGAGGCCGAATCAGATTATGTTGTCTCCATAAAAGTTGTAGATTATTCTCTTATATTGCTATTGATATAAAGTTTGTAATTTTTAGATATCGGAATTGAGAGATATAAGATTTACAAGTTGGAGTGTACTCGTTCTTCAATCATGCACTAGCCAAATTTTTTAATGTGCACAGTCTGTGGTATTTTGAGCATAAATCATGGAAGAATGAACTAAATTGAATGATTTTTATTTTATTTGAAACTGAAGACATATAGGAACATTTTTTTGGAAGATTTTATTGCCTAAATACCTCATTTATATGTCAAAATGGCAATACAACACAAACCCAAAAATCTGTCTTTAAATAACTAGAAAAAAAAAAGAAAATTTTGAAGGTAGTGGATGGTGAACTTTCGGTTCACTCATTTCTTGATTGTGGGAATGGGTTAAACATCAAAAATGCATCTTTTAGGTATGGTTTGGAACAACAATTGATTAGGTACTTTTCTATAATGCTTTTAGGCTTGAATGAAACTTGAATTGAACCTAGAATGATGCTTGAACAAGTAAATAAATGAGTGATATGTTCAGGATGATGATTGAGGATATAAATTTAAGAATGAATTGTTATACATTAGGTGTTAAAATATGAAAAATTGGTGATGATATAAGAATGAAAGTGGTCCTATGATGGCTAAAGTGATTCAAGAAGATGAATGTTGTTATTAGGTAAAGATGAATGATAAAATGGATGTTTTATGATCTTTAATGCTTGAATAACCTTAGTGAATGATGAATTTACAATAATCTTGTACAATTAAGGAGTAAACCTAAGTTCAAAGACATATGGGAGTTATGAAATGTGAATGATCTTGAGTTGTGAGTTTAGGAAAAATATCTGGGATTGTCATTGTGCATGCATTGTACATAACACATATACATATGTGCATAAATGAGTAGTTATGTGATTATGCAAAGTTGTAATGTGGTAAATGTGTATGTTTTCATGATATAGAGGAACAATTAGAGCGACTGCATCTAGACATTGCCAAGACCTTAAGGCAATAAACTATCTAGAGCAAAACTGTGAGTAACCTAAGATGGTCTCACTTTAAATTATTGTTTGTTTACATTTTGTATTGAATTATTTTATGAATATGGTTATGTTGGTTCCAGACAATTGATTATCCGAGGAGTTCTATATTTGAGACTATATTAGAAGTGCTACTTGAATGTGAATATGACTGACTAATTGTTCTTAACTTCAATATTGAATGTCGGACTAAAAATCCGATGACAATTGTGAATAAGAAAGAATGTGAATGTGAATGAATGAGTATAATCATTGAATATGCATGATGCATTTCATTACATGAATGCATGAAACGTAAAAATAATTGTGACCGAAAGAGAGCCTAAAGCTTATACACCTGTGGTAAGGGCCTATGGCTTGATTTATATGATAGAGCCTGATATCCATAACAAATACGGGATAGAATGATAGAGCCCAGTATCCACAACAGATACGGGACAGTGATTAGGGCACTCGGTCACAACAACGTATTAAGTGAATTTGAGTTTCATAAACATTGCATACACAACATAATTACATGATTTGAATGATTGCAATTGAAATGTGGAAATGAATTAAATGAAAAATGTGAACATATATGTACAAAGAGTTTCAAATGATACATGAGAAATTAAATGTTGTGAATTATGTGTTGTATGTATTGATACGATATGTGTGATATGAGTGAATCATCCAGAATGGTTACGCAACTGAGTTCACAAAACTCATCAAATTACGTGTTGACTTTTTAGGTACGAGAGTGTCAACTTAGCTGCTAATACCGCATAGAAGAGATCTAATACCACTTTTTAGTAGACGACATGGCTCAAAGGTCAGTCAACTGGGACTTAGGGTTTTAGATAAATTTTTGAATATTTCCTCATATGTGTAGCATATTTTGTGTACAGCGATGTGAACTCTGATTAGTTTTGAGGATGTACACATATGGATGTTAATGTAAAGCTACAATGTATATATTGTTTGTGAAATGAAATGAGGAATTTTTGGGTTTTAAAATTTGATAATTATGTTTGAATTTATGATGCCATGCAAGATGTGAAAGTGATAAAGTTAGCCCGCCATTTCCTTCATGTATTTGCACGAATGTCGGAGGGGTGTACGTGTACGTGTCGGGTGGGAGTGGGGTGTTACACATATGCTAAAAAGTTATTTTAAGAATCACTATTGTCTACTTTTGATAAATAAAGGATAATATTTCTACAAATTTCTTCCTTTTGAATGAAGAATTCAAGACATGTGAAAGATATTAATGTTAAGAATTGAAGGTTATATAACCTTAAGCAAAACCAAGGTTGCAAAATATGTGAAACACATGATATAATTTTGAGTAATCAATTTTAATTCTTTAGTCAGCTGAAAAAAAAAAGAGTAGTTTTAATAGTTCTTCACATTTTGTTATTGAAAAAAGTGTGACAGTTATTATTTTGGTGACTATCTTTCCTAATGTTGATTAATTACTTTAGTTTAATTTAATTCTTACTTGCTTAAATATTTCTTAATATTATTTCATCATTGTAGTTCATCAGAAAGAATATAGTTTAGTTATACTAAAGATATTTGTACCTCTACTAATATAGAAAATAACGAAAATAAGATGTTTTGTTTTTTAAGTAAAGTGATTTCATTAATAAAAAGAGAGATTATTAGTAATATATATAACTAATCCAAAACTACAAAAAGGGTGTTTTAGTAGTTAAAATCAATGCAGAATAGAACTAGTTCTCTCCCTAGACTAAGACAGAGAGACTAAAACCATCTATGGATCTCAAGCCAAAGTTGAAATAGGTATATGAGTTGCTTGCCAATTAGAGGTGTTAGGGATACAAGAACCAATAACTTAGCCAAACAAGACAATAATCATCAACTCTTATACCAAGAAGTGGGTAGAGTAGAGCTCAGATAGCATTGGATTCCATTTGCAAGAATGTGTTATCTTATCCACTTAGTCATGCCAAAAGTTAAGACTTGCCATGAATTTTTCAAATTTTGGAAAATCCTTAATTTTCTTTCCTTCCAGATAGAATATGTCCATATCCTATTACTATCTTAAAGACCTTTTGATCATAATGGTGAGTAAAGTGAACTTGAGTAGCCCAACTTACAAAATCAAACCAACAACTTACACTAAAATTTATTCTACATAAAGAGAGAATCAAGTTCCAATAACCTACTGGAAACCTATGCACGATCCCTCTTTACACAATTTTATCGATTTAAGACAATTCTTAATTTATTAAACCACCTAACTCTGGTTAGCACAATTTAATTATTTTCTCTTGGCTCACCCTCTCAGTTTATTACCGAATTATGAAGTACAGAAATTGAATCTTAAATAACTCAATAAAAATGCAATAAATCAAATTTCATTAATATCAAGAATAAAATTCCCAAAGGTGAGTATAGACATAACTCAATATTTAATAAATCATATTCTCAACAACTATCTTAATTCTATGCATCAATAAAATTGAAAATAAATCAAAAAATACAATTGGAACAGAATAGTGGAGGCAGCAACAACGGGAAACCTCTTATTCTGGGAAGTACTTCGTGTATGCTTCTTCTTGATGTCTCTCTTCCTTCAATCCTTTCTCAATTAGTTGATAAAGCTCTCTCTAGGATTCGGAATTGTGGCTAATGCAAAAAAATTCTTTGTTTTGTTCTTCATTTTCTTTAAATAGCTTGGCAGTCCTAGGGTTATTTTGAAGTCGAAACGGTCCGAAAAACTCTTTGAAGCTTGATGTTTTCACTGGTTTTTGCGACTGCCTAACGCAGGTCATGATTGTCGCCAACATCTGACCTTTTTTATCATGAGCGTGGTTTAAGTGCTATGATCGTGTCCAATATCAAACCTTTCTATCACGATTGTAGCCTGGGACATAGAGGCTCACATGTTTCTGTCACTATCGTAGGCCATAGTCTCAGCCCAAAAGTCTCCAAAACTTGTCTATTCAATACACAAAGTAATCAAAATTTTAATAATGAGTCTATTCAACCCTATCATTTGCACACACATATTGATAATCATTTAATTAAAATAAAAGTGTAGTTATTCCTTAATAGGTATTCATGAAAAATCAAGCTAATAACAAGTTTAGTAGGTTTGTATTTGAAAACATGTCAGTTTTTCTTTAAGACATAAACCTAGACCTTTATGCAAAGGAAAACATTTGTGATGAATGTCGATCTGGTTACTTAACTAAGTTATGTTGTTAGTAAGCCGCTTGGTTGGAAAGTCATTATAGAATTTTTACACGAATTCACACATTTATGATGCGTTTCGATCTAGTTACTCAACTAAATCACTTTCTCAACTGGCCACGAGCTCTATTCATAACTCAAAGGCTAGCGGAATAGTTATTTTAGTTAAAATTTATGCACTATATTTTTTTACACAAAATTTTTGCTTGCCTTATTGCTTTAGTTAATTATTCTCATGAAAATGTACTAATAATTAAAGTAAATCACTTATTAATATAGAAATCATGTATAATATGTAAAATACACAAGAAGGGGGGTTGAATTGTGTTAAATAGTCTAAGATATTAATCTTTAAAATCTTCTTGATTTTCTTGACAAATTCAGACGACTACAAAACACGCACTTAATTTGATGAGTAATGCAACAATGAAAATTAGTATCTATTCTTCTAACAACAAGAAATTTAAAGAGGTAAGAGTTAGAGAATATGAAACCGCAATTTATACTGATTCACCCTTAACCTTGGGCTATGTCCAGTCAACAGAGTTTTTCTGAGATTTCACTATCTCCTTCAATGTTACAAGTATTATTTCTACACTGGCACAACCTCTTCAGATCTCTTTCACAAAGTATTCTTTATCTGCTTTCTTAGCCTCTTCAAGGTCTAGCCTTACTTTCACTCGAAAAGATATTGTTCTCTTCTTTTCTTTTCTTTCAAGATATTTTTCACAACATGAGCACTTAAGCACGGAATTTCTTTAAGTGTGTTTTTGAACATTCAGAATTCTCTCCTTTTTTTAAGTTTACAACTATAACTAATATTTATAACCTAAATCTCCAACGGTCTTCTTGAGAAATCTGCTTGTAGAATCTTCTAGAGTTTGTTATTAGTTGAGTCCTGTAACCAACTCCAACTAACTGACGTTCTAGCACATTCTTCAATTACATCAACTTGCTTAGATTCGTATGCTTCGTCTGGTGTCTTTAGACTTAATCACTTTGCCTGATCCATATTGGACTCTTCATCTTATTCATCTTTACTTAATTATCGTCTTGATTTGATGATTTGTGCCACTTATATTTATCTGCGTACTTAACAAATTCATCAAAATAGTTCACACACTTCTATTATTATTATTATTTGACTTTAATCAAAATCAATAGGAAAAGTGAAGTCTTCTTGACTTAACAATCTCCCCCTTTTTTATGATAACAAATAATCATAATATTAGAAGATAAAATAATATTTAGACTAATAAAGCAAGATATACAATGATAAAAAAAATTCTAATTCTCTAATTATCCTTTCTACTCTTCTCCCCCTATTTGTTATTAATAAAAAAGATCGTTCATTTTAGATGTTTAAAAATTTTAGAATATAGTTGTTGAATATCAGTGCGGATAGTCTTAAGGTCTTCTTTTATAGAAACATGTAGAAGTGTTATTTCCTCATGAAGATCACCCACTGCATCACCTAGTTCATTAACCTTAGAATCAAGTTTCTCAATATTTTTAGCTAAGGCTTCTTGAACTTCCATCTGCTTGTGACTAGCTTCAGTCCATTAGATGAAATTCTTTAAGAGCTCTAGATTAACGGTAGGATCTTGTAGCTTTTCACTAAGTGGACGATTATAATCAAAGACTGATGGTTTTCTGGGTTTTATAATTTTGATTAAAGGTAATTTGAAAGGTTATTTTCCGTCAGGGATATCAAGATCATCAAGTCTGGGTAATCTATCAATCAGTTGCCCTAGAAGGTGTAAAATAGTTTTAACTGAACGAATGAAACCTAAGGGTTTGAAATGAATGAGCAAATGCACAAAGGTTTCTAAGTTAAAAATGATACCTTCAATTGTGGTACTTTTGTACCTTCCTTCTAATATTATGCCAATTACCTTGAGGCTTTTGTCTTTGATTGATGCTTTAAAATTACTTTCTAATTCCCTTGATATATGATGTGATACATAGATGCCTACAGGTTAAGCTGCATGACATACATCATCTATGTTCTTCATTGCCACTTGAATTTCTTCTTCTGTGAGATCATCTTCTCGAATTTTAAGAAACTTCTTCTTTCCTTTTTCTTTGCTAACTACCGATGCTGGACGTCTAGGTTGTACATCTGGTATAATCTTGATTGTCGTTCTATTTATCACTGGATAGATTGTATAATGATATTTTGCAATCTTCAATAGATATGGTTCTGTCTTTTCATCTTGCAGAATACTATATGGTCTTCGATCTTTAAGGCATAGAAGATGTATCTTCTGATCATTTACTGTTATAGGTTCAACTTAAACCTTAACTTTCTGTTTAAAAGGTTCTCTGATGATAACTGAAACTCTGTTACGATCAGGTGTTGATTCTTCTATGAATTTCATCTTCAAATCTTCTTTCTTTATCAGTTGAGGAGGGTTATAAGTTACTCGCTACTTTTCAACAGTCTGTGTCTTTTGTGTAACATCAGATGATGAAACCTTCTTCTTCTCAATTGACTTCGTCTTCTTTTGTTCTTCTTCTGGTTTGTAAGCGAGTTGTTGTTGAGGCTTCCTCCTTTCAAATACTAACTTCCTTTTTATTTTTGTCTCTCCAGACGGTTGTTCTAATTGAGTCTGAGGAATAGAGACAATTGGTTTAGTAGGCTGTTGTTGCTTCTCTTGCTCCTTTTTACTCTCAGAATCTCCACTAAGAATCAAAACTTTCTGCTTCTTCTGTTTTTGTTATCATAAGATCATTAATATTGGTGACCTTCCTAACTTCTCGGGCCTTTCTGATTGGAGCGCCTCAACCTTCCTCTTTAAAGACACTTGGTGAGTTTGTTGTTGAGCCTTGCTTTCCTTCCTTTTTGGAAACGTCTTAACTTGTATTGGCTTATCAGACAATTGTTCAACCTGTACCTCTATTGATATTCTTCTAGATAAT
>JAOSBO010000005.1:19283622-19314903 GCA_027563915.1 Erythroxylum rotundifolium
ATAATAATAATAATAATAATAATAAAGCATTATCTCTAATTTTAATTTACTGTTCACCAGAAATAGACATAACATTTGTAATAAAGCTGAAGATTAATAGGAAGACAAGGTATTTCTGTTAATTTAACATCAGTCTTTTTTTACGTGTAAATGCCAAATTGTGTACTAAATGCACCCGAAGAACTACAATCTTCATTATGCGTGCCTTTCTAAAATTTTGCATAAGTAACATATTTGATTAAGACCACCCAACAGAAGCACCTAAAATAGTCGTGCATGGGATGGGCCCGCCACTACAAGAGTAGGACTTGCACTATTCAGTATCGATGGAAATTATCTGATGAGCAAAAAACACTTGCGTGCTAATCATGTGTAACTCAAACTCTCTTATTAAGCATAAGCATGAAAGAATTAAATCATGTCACAAACGTAACAATTTTGTATATGTCAATCTAATTTCAAAACATTCCTAAATGGTTATAAAATGGTAGTCATGATGAAACAAATAATTATGGATCGCAAAACTTTTTGGGGCGAAGCTGCATATGATATATATAAACAACAGCAAAATTAAGTCTAAAGTGGCATGCCGCCTTTAAAGAGCACATTTTGCAATGTGGGTTAGATTTTTACTCATTATCGATCAAAAGATCGAATGAACTCTTACAGGTGCCAAGCCACTTTACGTTAGTTTCTCTTTTAGCTGTCTCCAGGTTTAAAATACGGGTTCTAGGGTTGTAATTGGGTTTTTCCCGGTACAAATATGTAACTTAATCTAAAATAAATAAGTTAAATTTGAATTGATCAAATTTTATATCACATTTGAATTAGAAAGTGTGGACCTAAGATTCAAAATGTCCCTTTATGTAATAGTTGAAAATTTTCTTAATATTGAGTTGAATTGTTATGGTGTGTGAAAATTTTGAAATTGATTAATTTTAGCATTGACCTCGCAAAAGTACATTAAATATTGCATTAATTACCTTATAGTATTTTAAGCTTTACACTATTTAATTTATCCCTTTTTCTTAATGTTGTTGGAACAAAAAAAGTAAGTGCATTGTTAATTCTTAAAATTGGAACTTAAAAATTAAACAAATAATCAATTGAAAATAGATTACAATCTTTGGAGATTACAAAGCAAGAGAAAGAAAGATGATAATCGAATTAAAGGACCAAATAATGTTCAAGACTTGATTTGGTAATAAATTGAAATGCTTGAATATTATCTATCCATTGTTAAATACTAAAATGGTATGATATGAAAGGTTTATTTGATATTTTATCAAAATGATGCAATGAATTTAACTCTAATAGTATTTGAAAAGGAATATTCAAGATATCTACTTCTGCAAAACATAAATTTAAACATATGTACATGTCTTATATTCTTTGAAAAGAGTTATAATTTACGAAAATTTTAGGAATTGTGTGCTTTCACATTTTAAGATATTTCATATTGAAAACTAGTTCCCACATTTTGAAAACTCTTTTTTTATTTGAATTAAATTAACTCAGAAAGGCAATCAAGGAGAGCAAGTACTAGTATAAGACAACTTGCAAATTACAAAAGAAATAGTGCAACTGCAAGCTTACAACTGAATCATGACAAAAATATAAGAGTTATAAAAAAATTGAATGAGTTTACACTCCCCAATTGAAATTGAGAAACTATTGATCCTCATACTTATGCTTGTGGATGCTGATGAGAGTTCTTATAAGCTGCAATAGCTAGATGTTAAATTGCTCAATGGAAAGGCATTTGTCATGGAAAATAAGATTGTTCCTTTCATCCCATATTGCTGTAACTAGGAATGACAGAGTAATGAAAAAGCACCATCTGATGGTTTTGTTTTGGAATTTCAACACAATACACTAGACCTTGATTTGTCTTAAGTCCTTTGGTAATTCACTAACCAGAAATTTTTGCGTCAATGCATTCCAAGTTTCAATAACATAGTTGCACTTGAAGAAAATATGATATTAGTTCTCTTTAGCTCCTTTACATAAAGTGCACCAATTAGTAAAATGAAAAAATTTTGTAATCTTGTCAACAGTTTGTAGTTTATTCAACATTGCAAGCTAAGGGTTATAGATGTTCGTGGTTGTTGGTGATTAAACCAAACTATATTTTTCCAAGGGAGAATTGGCAAGTTGTTAGATTAGTGAAATTTCCATTGGAAGCATGCATACTTTTATTCTTCAAAGAAGTTGGAATTGAAGCAATTTTGATTGGATCCTTTTTTATTATAGCTTGTGCAACTATAGCTTGTTGTTGAAGAAGTGGTCCTAGAGCAGCAGCTTCATCCAATTCATCCAAAGGACTTAATGATAACTAGTTATCTTACCAAAAGTAGTTGGTTTCACCATTTCCAATTAGGTGAATGAAATGAGTTCTCATCCTTCCTCTTAGCTTAAGAATAGCTTTCAGGGTGGTACAGGTAATATTATCGACATTCAAACCCATAGATTCTTATTTTTAATGAAATAATTATGAGTCCATTTGCACCAAAGTGCCTACTTATTAATCAGTACCAAAATAGTGTTGGGTGATTTGAGAGTTTTTATGGTAAATCTACCTTGCTTTTTGGGTATGCAGAAATCCAACCATTTGATCTTCACCTTGTAAGGATTTCCTTTACAACCAATCCACAAAAACCTATTAAAGATCTTGTTAATTATTTTGATAACTTCCATAGGAAAAACAATGTGGGCTACCCAATAAACACTGATGAAGTTCAACATAAAGACAATAAGTTGGGCTCTTGCTAAATTTAATAGATTTCTAAAATTCCCATAAGCAATTTTGTGATTGATTTTATTATCAATTAAGCTGCCATAATCCCTAGAGCTTAGTCTTAAAGCTGCAACAGGAATTCCAAGATACAATAAAGGTAGCTACTAATGTTTGAATCCTCTAATAGACAACATTGTAGATTCTAGGTTTAAGGATTTTTTTGACAAAAATAATCCAATTTTTGATTAGTTTACTTGAAGGCTAGACATGTTATTAAACATCTTAAGAGCTTTCATAAGGCCTGAGATAAATGTGGAATCTTCTTTAGAAAGTAATCTAAGGTCATTAGCAAAACATTGATGGGATAAATTGACCCTTCCACATTTGGAGTGGAATTTGAAACCCTTAGTTCTCTTAATAACCCTAGGGAGTAGTCTATTGAAGGACTCCATCAAAAAATCAAATAGATAAGGAGAAATAGGGCCTCTTTGACTAATTCCTTTGTAACTTATGAAGGTGTTTATGGGCTAACCATTAATAAGGATAATATAATAAGGTGAAGAGATACATTAAACAATCCGTTGGACAAATATTCTTGGGAAATCCATGGCAGGCAGAATATTAATGATAAAGTCTTAATCCACACTATCATAAGCATTTTTTAGACCAATTAGTTGAAGCAATTAGCCTAGTCATTCTTCTTTGAATGGGTTATGATCTGTTCCTGAAGAATTAGAATATTATCCCCAGTAGCCCTACCAGGTATAAAAGCACCATATGATTCTCCAATGTGATGAGGAAGAATCTTTCTTAACCTGTGAGTTAGTATTTTTAAAGATCAATTTTTAAATGGGATTGTAATAAGAGATGGGGAAAAAATTAGAAGAATGTTTGAGTTTCCCACTCTTGGAAACAAGGGTAATAAATGTTTTATTAATCTCTACCAAAAGGGAGCCATTGTTGAAGAATTCTAGAGCTGTATCCGACACCATATTCCTTATGAGAGTTCAATACCTTATGAAAAGACTAACATTAAAGCCATCAGAACTAGGGTCTTTGTGAGGATGAAGAGATTTTAGTGTCTCATCAATCTGTTGAATGGTAACAGGTTGAGATGGAAATTAGCTTCCTGAGATGATAGACAACTTTGTAGAATTTGTTTAGGCAGAGACACAAATGAGTGAGCTTTAAACGGCTTATTAAATAGCTCAGAAAAGTAGACTAAAAGCCCTATCTATCAATTCAAATTGAGAATTCAACTGAGCTTATTGAATTTAAATGATATTATTCTATTAATAGCTTTTCTATAAATGAAAACTCTATAGAAGAAAGAGGTGTTTTTGTTTCCATTTTTTAGCCATTCCACTATAGATCTCTACTTTATAAGGGAATAATTAAACAAGAGAGCTTTAGGCTAATTGTATAACGCAACTTTCTCAATTTCTTGAGCTGATTGGAGCTAGTGTTATTGTAAATTTGCTCTTAAATATAATCCAAGTTGTTCTTAGTAGTGTTTAATAAGTGTTGTGTGTTACCAATGTTGTCTTTGAAAATATGTTTCATTTCCATTCAGATCAGGCTCAATTTCCTGATGAAATGTACTGCTTGCATCTACTGAACCTTGCTTTCAAAGCTTTCCAAATGGCATCTTCAAAGCTTGCCAAATCAACTAGCAAGTTATTGAATCTAAATGGCTTTATAGGATTATCTATTTCTGATAAATTGTTGCATGAATGGGTAGAAAAGTATTTAGGGAACTCCAACATCCATTGAGTGTTTGCAAGGCTATGATCCAACTTTTTCCTAACGAAATTCACTTCAGGATGTTTGTTACTCTAAGTAAAGAACTTATCCCCTGCTGTAATGTCAATTAGTTGTGCCACTTTAATGCATCTTCTCAAATCTAAGTAAAGATGTCCAATATACCTATAGACTTCATCTTCTTTAGATTTTATTGTGGAATTAAAATCATTTGTAATGATCCATAGAGGAAGTTGTCGCATCTTTAATTTGATTCCACAAAAATGCTCTTTAGTAAGAGCTATTATGTGGATAAATGAATGAAATGTAAATATGTTGACCTAAGTACCTTATTGAGATCTCCAGATGAATAATCTGATCAGAAAAAATTCTAGAGCAAGCAAACACAATATTAGAGTCATATAGGATTATTTTAATACCATTAGAGTGAGCATTATACTTTGAATTTCTTTCCACTAAGTTGAAAAGTAATTCAGTAAGTTTTCAATATTCTCTTTTATTTGAGTCTCCAAAATGCCAGCTACTATCACCTTATTCTACAAAATCATATTTCTAATAAGTAGTTTCTTAGTGGGAGAATTTTCTCCTCTCACATTCTAAGCTAGGATGTTTATAGAACAAGCTAAAATAATGGAGTCGTCTTTTTTCTGCTTGATTTCCTTTTAGTGATAGTTTTAAAGTTCTGCCTAATATTTTCTAGTTGTACAACATTTGTAATTAGAGTTCCAGCTTTAATTTGCTTAATGGAATTCTAGGTGTCCTATTTTTAAGTGTGGGATATTCAGATGTCTCTTTAATACAAGTTGAAGTTGAGGGATCAATCTTTCCCTTATCACTTTCAGAAGTTATGGTGCCACTTTGTGAGTTACTCTCTTAAATTCTAGTGGTGGTCTCCCTCCCCATAGGTGTATTTTTATCCTAGTCTTAGCTACTGTTAATTTGCTTCTAATATTGAATAGTACCCATAAGCTCTTAAAAGCAACCATTAGCAAAAACTCTTCCTGCAAGTCTCCAATCTTTCCTTACAGTAGGTTGGGGATTCCATGCATAAGAAACCCTTGATTAATCCTCAATAAGTTGAAGGTCTTCATTCGTCCTGATGAAAGGAATTATCCCAAGTAAATCAGATATGGAGGTGACCAATAAACATATTCTTGTAAAATTAACTCTCTTAATCTCAACAGTAGCTTGATCTATAAAAATATGTTTGCCAATGTAGCTAGCAAGGTGGCTGAGGCCACTTATTGTCCAATGCTTCAATGGTACCTCATATACACAAGCCCAAATAGGTATATTTTCTTGCTTAATCTCCTCAAGTTTCAGTTCAGGCCTCCATAACTGAAGAAGTAGATGCTTATTACAGACATGTCGTAGTCTAATTGGAAAACTTTCTTTGCATCTTTAGGACTTTTGAATTTAAATAGGATTACATTCTCGTTGTTCACAAACACTTCTAACAATCCGTGTTGCCACCAATTGTTCAGAGCCTAATGTTCCACAACTAGAAAGGCTACTCTCTTATTAAGAAAGAAGCCAATGATGGTTTAATTCCATCTGTTTGCTCCTGCTTTCAAAACCTCCGAAGGTGGGGAGACTATTATGTGATCAGAGGCTTCACTAGGTGGAAATTTGTTCAATTTCAGTTCAAGCCTTAGGTCTCTAACCACCTGCACCCAGGACTTATGAGTGGATTGATTCAAGTTTGAATTATATGCAATGCTAAAAGAAGGACAAAGGGGTCTTTGAAAGGAGAAGTTTTAGTAAGTAAAGAAGTATTAGAGTTTAAACGAGGAAAATTAGTGTCTATGGGATAAAACTGAGAACTGCTACGTAAAGAGCTAATAAGGGTGCTAAAGAAACCCTTGAGAAACAATGTTCATAGAAGAGTTCGAAAAGAGAAAATAGAGGTAGAAGAAAAGCCAAAAAACGATAAGAGAAGCAAAGGAGTGAAGCAGGAATTAAGTTTAGGAGGAGGAGTTAAAAGGAGTAGTAACTAGTAACATGAAAAAGGAAAATAAGAAAATGAGCAAGAAGAACATAAATATAGGTTTAAAATTGCCCCATGCTGAGGGAGAAAGGAGTTATGCAAAATTAAACATTACAACAAAGAAAAAGAGTATGAACATTAATTGACGAGTGGTTCACACACAGTCGCTTGAGAGAGAAGCATATTATCCCTAAAAATTGACCATTTTAAGAAAAATATTTTCCAATGCTAACTCACATATTTATTTTTTATTTATTCACAATCTTTTTAGTTTGTATCTTTTATTTTTATGTTTATATCTGATGGTTTTGAAAATTTATACTAGTAGTTAAAACTATTTAAGTTAAAGTTGCTAATTTAATTTAAAATTGCATTATATACCAATCTATCCTTTTATCATTTCTTATAATGTTTTTCATTGCCATTATTCCTTTTTTAAATTAAATATATTCCAAAAATGGATAATCCATAATTATGTTTGATACAAATGTTGATGTGAAAATTAGCCTATAGAAATATAAAAGATCGTACTTATTCTTATAAGGGAACAATTAAATACAAAATGAAGTCATTCTTCTCAATTCATGAAACAAAACAACAAGAATTGATCGTGGGATGAATCTTCTTTTCCTTTATTGTGCTTATACTTTTAACTAATCTTGATTCATTCATTTATTTTTTTCTTTCTCTTTTTATAAGCAAATGAACAATGTATTGCCTTTCATAAGTTCCAAGAGTTTACCAATGCTATGCCACACATAACATGTAGTTAATATTCCTTGATTCCATTGAAAATCGTTGAGCATTTGATTTTTAAAATTATTATGTGCTTGTAAAATCCTTGAATTTCTCTTTTTATATATATAGTATATGGAACTTCTAAAAGTTACAATTATAAGAATTATATCAGCTTTTAAAATATTATGATGTGAAAGGCTCTTCCACTTTGTAGATCTTGGATATGATTCCATATGAAGGTCGAATACTCACATTTTGAAAACTAAGTGAGTTAAGGTCTCTTGGCTAGAGTAATAGAGGTTACAAAGGGGGGATATATTTGGAAATTTTGTCTTGTCTTTAGTAGTTAGCTTTTCCTCGTAAATAAACCACAAAAGGAAGGAGATTTTTAATAAAGTTTTTTAGCACCATTTAATAATGTACTATATTATTTTATTACTCTATAGTTAGAGAGATGTTTTACAAGAGACATTAGTTGTAACATACCACTCCCATGGAGCATATGCCAGAACATCCCAGAGGATATTTGAAAACATACTATATGAAAATGGTACATTAGGACAATCAAACTTGCTTATTAAAGGCATCAAACATATCATAAGCATTCTAAATGTTCAATTCTTCCCATTTCATTCACAAACATAAAATTCGCAAGTCATTATAATTCACAATCCACATATCATTACACAACAATTGTTTGAGTTCAATCTTAATACCAAAAATATAATATGAAATGGGATGCTAATACAAAAGACTCTAACTAGACTACTTAGATTCAGCTGATCAGACCTTTGAGCCATTGTTGTCCAAAATGAAAGTACTAGACTTCTTCTATATCATCTTAATAGCTAGAACTCCCTTGAACCTGAAAAATAACATTGCAATTTTGATGAGTTTATGAACTCAGTGAGTGAACTATCATTGATGTATTCACTCAATTCAGATCATAAAAATAAGTATATCAAAGTTTATCATAATTCCACAAGCATATCATGTAAACTCGCATTGCATATCACAAAACTTCATCCATTAACTTCAACTATAATTCATTATTTCAAACAATTCAATCATTTCATACATGTCCTGATGTATATGCAAATGCACATGTGTTTCCATTTTAATTTTTTTTTAATTGTGATCAAGTGCCTATTAACACAATTTACTGTCCCATATTCGTTGTAAACATTGAGATCATTTCAGGCACATATCCATTGTGGATACTAAGTCCATGTCGTTTGATTCTAAGGCTCTTTTTCATAATTATGAGCTCAAAGCTCTTTTCACACATCAGTCGCTATATTCACAACTCATTTATCTGATCATGCAATTCAATATGATGAGATGCATCATTTCATATTCTATTTTTTTATTTCCTTTCATTTCTTTGTAATCATGCCATATATATCAAACTCCTCAAATCTAAGTCTAGCATTTATCAATAAGTTGTACACATGTTCCATATGAACATACAATTCATACAGAAGCACATATAAATGAGTTTACACACCTAAGTTAACTCATAATATGCTCTAAAAAAGTTATTGCCTTGATGTTCCTGCAATGTCTAGATATTAACGATCTCCTTGAGCATCTATCTTCATGAAATACACACATAGTTCACAAATCACTAATTTGTTTAACATATGAATATACAATCATACACATGTATATGTGTCATGTTTCACTGCATAATCAATTGACTTTTCGGGAATGTGTTCTTATACAAATATCTTGACCATTCAAACATTATAGCTTGTATAAAACTAGTTTGCAATTACGTTTATATCTTAAGTAAGCTTGATTTACTCCAAATTCATCAATCATTCATTCACTAAAATTTTCTAGCAATATATATTGTCTTTTACAATTACCTAATTGTCTTTTACAATTACCTCATATTTTTCAATGCTCATTCATTCATGCCTAATACACATTACTCATATCCTTAAGATCTTGTTTGCATTCATAAGAATATCTTTATTCCCTCATCACATCATAATTTCCTGATTTGGTTACGATGACACCAAAACAGTACATTATTTAGTTATGACATAAATTAACCTAAACTTATCATGCTCTTAACCCGTTAATCAAACAACAATCTAGGTTCATTTCAGCCCTTAATCAAGTCCAAATGCACCAATTTGGAGTGGCTTTTCCTCAGCTAGTTCAACATGTAAACAAAACATAAATTATCAATCCAGAAGTAGGCCCATAATCACGAGGGACCTTGCCACGATAGTGACAGAAGGCAAGTAATTAGGCCATGATCGTGCACAGTCTTTCTTCCTTAACTATCCACGAATTTCACATACTTAGAGACATCACAACTACTTGAATTTTTCCAGAATTCATATCCTATAAAGCTACTTTATTTCATGCTAGTCTAGCTTCCATATTGGTTACATTAAGGCTTCCAAATTATGCTTACTTTAATACTTAACGGTTTCCCTTTTGCAAACTCATTTACATCACTAACTTTCCATATTATAAAACATCTTAATAATACCTATCTTTAGCATGAATTCCTCTCCAATTATACCTCAAATATTAGATTAGATCATCCATATAACAGCTTATAAACTACTATTTTCATGTATCTAAAAACAAAACAGAAAAGTAACCGATTCATCCATGATTTTCCAGCACAACTTCAACCTTAACACTACATTCAATCCATCCCTAATCAGTAATCATAAAATTTTGCTAACACATGTGATAATAAATCAGTACTTCACTTACTTGTTCAACTCAAATGCCACCTTAATGTATCAAGCCTAATTTGCCTCACATGCATGGAAGATCATCTCAAGAATAAGGTGGGAGTAAGATGGCTCAGTAAAGACAAAAAGATGACAGAAAATACAACAACGTTATGCTTTTATAACTATCTTTATAAAGGATTTTTAGCGTGGATTTTGGGGTGACAATTGAACAAAATTTAGGCATAAACACAGAGATGTGAGGGAGAAGTAAGTTGCGACAGTGAGAGGAGGAAGAAGGAGAGAGTTTTAGCATAAAACAATAAGCGAAGAGACCCTGCCATATGTGTATTGTGTGTTGTGAGAGGAGGATAAGTTTAAGGACGCTTGTCAAGTGTCTAGGCCAGCTACATGTCCTCTGTTTAGGCTACCATATGTCATTTAGTTCGTAAGTCATTTTTCACTTAATTCTACTGCCATATGTCACTTAATTTATAGGTTTAGTTATCCTAAATTTTCATATGTCAACTTGTCTTATTACTTGAAATTTTTCCTAGCCTAAATGTACATGTTAATCCATCAATCTTCCAATTGTAATAATAAACTCCAAATTACTAATTGTAGTCCATCAATTTCTTTATTGGTAAATCAAAAAATAAAACATTAGAAATACACAATCATGTCACAATTATTTAGAAATTTTCATACCCGGAACATGTCAATTGAGAGTAATTTTCTAAATCAAAATTCATGTATGTATGCTCATATGCATGTGAATGAAATCATAAAATCATATCTTAAATGCTCCAAATTCATTATGATATGATGTAATTCATATGACTAAGTAATCTAATACTCTAACTCTCAGTAGTTTTGGAAACTGACTATTACATTAGCAAACTTCCTTGAAGGTTGCCTTAGCCAGATATAGGAGTCTTTCACATTTTCCTTAGATTTTAGTAAGGTAAGCAGTCATTTAATATAGTGGAATTCACTGTCTAGTTGTTGTCACTATAAAGCTTACATTTGCATTTTCATGGAAACTATAGTTTAACTTTGGATTAAATTGGTCATACAAAAAAGGCCCTAATTTACTCTAATATAAAGAGAAAAGGTTGCCCATCCCTTAGTATGTATACAAAAAACTAAGATAGAAGCTCCCTTAACTTACAAAGTTGCATTTTAAACCATGACGTGGTTGTTTTTATCCTCAACTCCCATAACATTTTACCTCCAAGATAGTAATTGTGGGTCCAATAATGTTTCTCTATTAGCTATAATTCTCTATAAACGTTTTGCTATTACACCTTATTAGTTAGTGATAAATGCTTAATGGACTATGTTTGTAATCCTATATTTAATGCATTTTGCTTGTTTATTTTATATTTTTATAATTATTTTTGGAACTTATCTTATTTATACTGTGTTTTTAAGTCTTAATTGCCTTCACATATTAAAAGTAGAAGAATTTACGTGAAATTATGATATAAAATAGAAGAGTTAGAGTTATTTTAGAATAAAATGCCCATGTGATGAAGTATATTCCCATGTAAATAACATACATAAATGTGTGAGGAACCTTGTAAGTCACTGTGAATGTGTACAACTTCAAAGATGTTGTTTTACTTATATGAAGAGGGATACGCCTGTGTAAGTAACATGTATGACAATGTCCCATGCCTGTGTAAGCTTCTGGGAATATGTATATACGTGATTCTAAGGTGTTTTTGAGATACACAATCATACACAAAGAGGTGTGACTAACCATGTCAACTCCAAAAACCCTAATTATGCACTGTAAAAGGCAATTACAAAGAGCAAACATTAGAGTAGTAGTTAGATTTAAGATAGAGGCAAATTTATAGTTTAAGACACAATTAAAAACCTAGGATGGAAAAAACATAAATATTTCTTCAAAGATAAGAAAAAGAATAACATTCAATCCAAGTTTTAAGAGCATTCTATTAGAGAAAAGGGAATATATATATATATATATGTCTAGTGCCTAGGCATGATGAACCCTAATTTGAGATGGCTCTTGTGATTTTGCAGTTTAATTATGCATTTTGATTCTTAAATTAATATGTCTAGGATATTAGTTCAATGTGTGGTTTAATATGATTAAGATTGAAAAATGCTTTTGTTTAAATAGATATAGTATAATTAGAAGGAGTTGAATGCAAACTTAGACATAGTTCAACATAAATCCTATGAATTAGGTTAAACTTAATAGTGAAATTCATAAATCAAGTAATGCAATCTTAAAGGTTTTAATCAAAAAGAGAGTTCAACTAATTAACCAAGGATTATTTATTAGTAGTCTTGAGAGAGATATGAATATCGGATAAGAATTTCTACGATCCACGAATCAATAATTAAATTGCATGATAAAGGTTAATAATTAAGAAATATTAAGGGATTCATTACCTAGGAGCTAGTTAGCTGATATTGGTTAATCTTTGTGTTACCTATGTTCTAGTTTATTATTGTATTATATTTTATTTTATTTTTAACTAAATCATCATCCTATTTTTTGATTAGATAATAGAAAAGAGGTTATTATTTATACTTATAGCCCCTGTGAGATCGATATTTGATATTCACTAACAATATACTAGAGTTCAATAGGTGCACTTTCCTATGAGATCCATATAATAGAGATTAGCTTCGTATCAGTTAAAGATATCACTTTGATTCTAAAACCACCTAAGTATTTTGTTTGGCACACCCCTATCTTTTTAACATTGCAATAAGACTTCTTCTTAAGCTTTCCTAACTATAAGGAATTTCTAAGCAACCGTTATATGTCTTATATTAATCTAGTAGAGAGAAAAATTTAAGAAGTCTAGTATATATAGAGAGAGAGCTACTTATGGAGTTTCTAAGTTGTACTCTTCCATTATATGAAAGTGTCTCAGTGAATCGTAGGCAATCTCCATACCTTAGTCTTCTTGTAGTGATTGGTAACCTGAGATAAATGAATGAAAGATCCTTTAAAGGTAGTTATGTTATTATTGTTAATCAAGGTGCTAAATTCCTTTCTATAATTGATAACTTTAGGAAGCTTTTTTTCTTATTCATTCCTACCCCTAACATCATGTTTAAGCTATGGAGATTGTTATAAAAGTATTAGTAGACTTGTTATCAGCTTTAAAGAACAATAACATATCATTTGTGAATGATATGCTAGATATCCTCAATTTTTTACACTTAGAGTGAAACTTGTAGCTTAGATCATGCCTTATAGAATGATCCAATTACCTTGAAAGAGATTCTATGCAAATGATAAAGAGGTATAAGGAAAGGGGTCCCCTTTCCTTAATGCTTTCCTACTCTTAAAAAGATTAGTGGACTCACCATTCACAATCATACGATATAAAGTACTTGAGATGAATTAGTTGATCCAATTGATAAAGGTTTTAAGGAAACCAAAGGCCTCTAAAGTATTCAAAATAAAATCCTAATAAACTGAGTTAAATACTTTATGAAAATCCATTGGTAGCATAGTTTTAATTGAGTTTTTCTTCCTATAATCATTAAACAAATTCCTGTGCCAACATAATATTGTACCTAATTAATATAAAAGACGTAAAGGTACCTTGGATATCATTTATAAGGTTTTTTATCACCTTATTGAGTGTAAACCATAAGTTAGCTATTATCTTGTATATAGTGTTCTAATAAAATATAGGTATATTGTCATAAAGGGAGCTTGGATTTTACACTTTAAGGATGAGAGAAATGTAGGTCTTATTGATGTCCTTTAGTATTTCACCACTACTAAAACATTCTAGAGCATCTTTTATTATAAGGTCTTTAACAATATGATAAGCATTTTGGGAAAAAATATATTTAATCCATTAAAGCATACCTAAATTAAGATCAAAAACCACTCTTCTAACATTCTCTACATTAAAAGGTCGAAAAAGGGATTTAAATTATACCTAGTGATTTTATTAGTGATAAATGATTTAAGATTACAAGTTATAAGAGTTACAAATGCCTCAGCTCTTAAAGTCGTCTTAAAAACTTCAAAAGCTTCTGGGTTCATTTCTTTTATGTTTGTGCTAAGCTTCAGAAGTTATTTCCTCAAGTTCTTTATTTTTGAATTTGATTTATGGAAAAAAATGTTCATATCCCTTGTATTCAACCATAAAACTCTTGCTTTTTTCTTAAGTAAGGAATTGTAAATCTCTATAGCTTTCGAATATGCAATCAAAGCTTGCTTCTCCTCATTGAGTCTTTTTGAATCTTTAAGGTTTTTATGTAGTAAATGAGTTTGTTTCAGCTTAAGATGAGTATTTATAAAAGCAGTTTGTATCTATAGGAATTTGGACTTGTTTAGCTTCTTTAACTCTTATTTCACTAAGTACAATTTCTTCATATATAAAAGTATTAAAGCCATGCACTGATAGAGCTAAACCTTTAAATATTAATTCTTCAAGTACCTCTACTTTAGTCAAGTAATTTTTAAAGTGAAATGGTGTCTCCTTGTAATAAATCTAGTGAGATTTTTAATGATAGTTGGAACTTGGTAGAAAAAGGGGTGTTGGGAAACGTGGAATTGTTTTTGAGATATTGTTTAATGCAAACTTTATTGACTAGTGCTTTATCTAGCTTCTTTTTTATATTCCATCTTTCACTTTGCCTATAAATCTAAGTAAAAAACTTTCCTCCATCATCAAGTTAGTGGCTTCTAATAATTCTACATGATTTCTTACGTCATCATTAAAGTTCCTCAAAGAAGAATTTCCTTTAACCATAGATGGATATATGTGATATTAAAATCACCTAGTATGATCCATGGAGAGTTTAAAGCATTGTGTAAGGTATTCAAATATTCCCACAATATATGCCTTTAATACAATATGTTTGATCTGTATATGATAGTCATTATAAACTTTTTCTTTTCTTAAACTAGATATGCATCAACATGAATATATTGTTTTGTGATCTCCAAGGGTTGAAGCTTAATTTTTGGTATATTCAAAAGCTACAATGATGCACCCATAATGGTGGTATGGGTGGTTAGAGATTTGCCTTTAATGATTCTCTAGGAAGAAGAGCTTCTTACACATATCACTCTTGATTTTGGTTTTTCAAAAAGACCTATAAAAATGACTTTATTCCGCTAATATAATCCCTAAGAATCTACTATTTTTTAGGGTAATTAATACCCCTAGCATTCTAGATAAGAATAGTCATTTATGCTTTGTAAGGGTTTTTAAAGATTTCCTTTTTTTCTTTTTCACCTTCTCATTATGCCTTATTTGAACTTAATTGAAGTCGATGATTCAGAATCTATCCTTAATTGATCACTTCGAGAGTAGTTGTAAGTCAATCAGCCTTTTGGTACTATAGATTTACTAGAATTGAGAAATTTAAGAGTTTGAAATTTCAACTTCCATCTTATTCTTCATAACTTCTGAAGAATCTCTAAGCTCTTGCACATTAGTTTCCTGAGCTTGATTTAGAGCTTTTTGAAGATTTAGTTTTTTCCGTTTGCTTCTCAAGTTCTAGCTGATGTATGAGGAATACACCAAAAAAATAAATCCTAACTCTACATAACTAAATTTGTAGTAATAGTGAGAAACGATGGTATCCACAGAGAGTGTGTGTGTGGCTTTTATAATGAATAAATTAGTGTTTAGGATTATGGGATTTTGGTTAAATTCAAATAACAAAATAAATTAAAATAAACTATTGAAGGTAAATTAAATCAAAACGTACGAAGAGTAATCAATGAGTTTTGAATCTAACTTGCGGTTCAATCTCGACCTTCACATGAATGTTCATAATCAATCATCATATTGTTCTTGTACCTCTCTTTGAAACTATTAAATGTAGATTAACAATAAGCTTTGTTAATCTTAATTTTCCCTTCAGTTGTATTTAATTAAAGCAAGGTCTTTAATTAGTTCTAGCTATTAGATAATCTAGAATAAGTTCTCTATATTTAGTGAAACAATCATATTAGGAAATAGGAAAATAGGTTAATTTAGGCAACAACCACGTAAGCTCGGCCATTTAACCTGTGCTATTTTGTCCCTAATAATGTGCAACCACTAGTTTACTATAAGTGAATCAAAGTTACAACGATTATGTATTGCAATCTAAATTTTGGAAATGATTTCATGCATGAATAATCTATTTAGAGTATCTAAATCATTCATATATAAATCCTAAAACATTAATCATCAAATAACATAATCAATTCCAAAAGAGAGTTAAGAACAATATTACTAAGTTAATAAATGCCTTAATATGATCGTCACCCTCGATATCCCCTTTAAACTGGAAAGATCAAGTTTAGCTCCTATAGCTCTCTAAAGGAAAAGGAATCCACCACCATTTTTCTTCTCTAATGTCTTCATGCCCTTTTTGGCCTCTTAAATGCCTTTTTACACATAAAATTAAGGTTTTTTTTTGTCATAATACATGGTCAACTATATAGGTATGTAAGTGATTATATATGTTAATTTTCCAAAAATCATGAACATACACATTTATAGTAAGCTATATAGCCAAGATACATGGTCGTGTAACTCACTTACCTAGCTGAGTAAGTCCCCATATAGCCATGTAGGTTATAGGGCTAGTTGAAACTTTCTCTTTAAGCTCCTACACACTTCTAATGACTTACACGAACCTATACACTGCAGTGTAAGTTACCGTAATTTCATTTCTTGTATTCTTTTCCCCATTTTCATCCTAACTCCTCTCTTTTTCTTTCACAAAGGAAAATAAGATTAAAAAACCAATAGAACAACACCAAGGATATGAGTTTAGCTCATATGGTTATTATTCTTCTAACTTGTACCTAAAACAAAATATGAATCAAAATAAGTATATTAAGTGCATTATAACAATAGCCGCTAAATACTAGGGAGAATATATAATCAATTAAGCACTTATTAAGTTCCCCTACACTTAGCATTTGATTATCTTTGAAAAAAAATAAAAATTAAAACTAAAACTAAAACTAAAACACTTCCTCCTTAGCCATATTTCCTAAGAATAAATAGTTATAACAAAGGCCAAATGAGCATTTTAAACCCTAATGTTTACTATAGAATCTAATTAAAACCCTATCATTTCAAAGCATTTGAGTTGAATCCCAACATTTACAAAACGTTCAAAACAAACTCTATGTGGATGAAAAATCCAATAGATATTACCCTTCATCAGTTAAATGGCACATAATATATGTTTTTTTAATTTTTGCATATTAGCGGGACCTACTTTTAAACATGATATTCTTATTTTTAAATGAATGTGCATCCCACAATTATATATAAAACATTTTGCTAGTATGCGCTTGCACTAAGAGGCGATGCAATCCTTATAACGCATCCCATAACTATATATAAAACAATTTTCTAACATGGGCTTGCACCAAGAGGTAGTAAAGTCCCTACTTACCAAACAGATCACCAATTTGATTTAGCCCTACTAAAAATTAGACCCTTGTCAAGTTGTGGATTTAATTAGACAAACATTGGATTAAAATTTAAGGTTACTTTTTGATGCTATGTTAATGTTCTGAGCTCTTGGAACTTATTAGATTAGTTTACAGTTTGACGTCATCACAGAGCTTCTTTATGATGATGCCAGTTATTGTCATTGCATTTCTAACCATCATTCCTACAATAAGTATGACATATGTTGGAGTGAAGGGAAATATGTTTAAGACCATGAGTAAGAACATTGTCACTGAGATTCTAGTGAGGATTGAAGCCTCGACAATGCGCTTTCCTCAGGGCACATGCTTAGTACATTGACTAGTTGTATAACTAGCTATGGAGACCTATATAGAAGATCACAATAAAAAGAAATATAAATCATACTTATTACATTTAGATGATAACTAAGTCAACAAATTTAGCAATATAGAAGGATCAAAATATAGAAACCAACTATGGAAAGATAAGTGAAAGTGATCTGAAAGCTTTGTTTATGACTAGAAATTACTTGCAAAACAAACCTAATTATAGAAAGCTAAAGAAAAGCTCTGATGATCGAATAACCATCTCTCCTTTTAATCCTAGTTTTTGTAAAAAAAATACAACAATACCGCCATAAACACTACAGTAGTGGCAATAAGAGGCTTCAATAAACTTTTCAAAAACGAAGTAGCCACTTAAGATCCATTTACGTTGCCCAAAAGTAACAAAGAGCATCAATAAGAACTTTCTTAAAAAAGGATTGAAGCTTGATGGAATTATGGTTAAAGTAAAATCAAAGGTTATGTATGTGTTACACTAGAAACTAAAGTTTTTGACTGGCTATATGGTGTGTCACATGTAAGTATATATGGAGCATGACCCTTTAGGAGGTGGCTAGAGAAGAAGGTGATCACAGAGCTATCAAAAATGCTTGTAAGAGAAGAAATTGATAAAAGCTTAACTGTGTACAAAAATGCTGAGTCAAATGGCAAACTCAAAATAGTGAGTTTTATATATAATTATAGGACCCAATTTTATTTAAATAAAAATTCCATGTTAACAAAAATTTAGTCCTACTAATGTGAAAATTAAAAAAAGTCACGTTATATATGACATGGAATTTAATTGACAGAAGTTAACCTCTATTAGATTTATCGTACACATAGGACCTATTTTGAACGTTTTGTAAATGTTGGAGTATAACTCGAACACCTCGAAACTATAGTGTTCAATTTAGATTCTAGTGTAAACGTTAGGGTTTAAAATATTCTTTTGACCTTATAAGAAAAGAGGAATATCTTTCAAAATCATGGCAAGAATTAAACATTTAATATTTTACTCATGATAAATCAATAACCATTCCATTTGAAAACTAAACAATCTAGGGGTAAACTTTAAGTTATGCTTAAAAATAAAATGAATCTATAGATACACTCAAACACCTTTCATGATCAAGACATTCCAAGAATTTTCATATCATTTAAGTTCTCCACCACTAAGGATTTATATGCATGATCATGAATCAAATAATTTTTAAGATTTTAATGGGGACAAAGGTTAAGGTGAGAAATATTTGGGTCATATAGTTTAAAATCAATCAAACTAGTGAAGTAAGAAAACGTTCAATAAAGTTTCCAATGCAAAAATTAACATCCGCTCAAGATTGGGTACCATCAGCTATGACAAATGTAAAAACTCTATTTCTTAGCTTAGCCTTCACATTACAAACCATATGAAGCAAAAAAGATTATAACAAATCACTCATAAAAAATGATGATAAACAAATCATTATAACCATAAAGGGTAACCCTTCATAACAACTTCTTCCTTATTTTCATCATAATCAATTCACCCATTTACTAAAACTTTCGGAGGAAAGATTAATATGAATTACTTTGCAAAACAATTGATTTTCCTACTTGATAACTTTTTTTCCTTCTATTCTCTTTTTCTTTTCTTTTTATTTTTCTTCTTTTTTTAATAAAGCCAAAAAATGAAAGAAACTACATCAACGATAGAAAGATAAAAATCACATTCTATTAACTATAACCAACCTAAGTATTTATGCAATCCCTCCCCTATTCTTATTCTCTTGAGCATCCACAAATATTAACAATCATAAATGCTTCACTAGATTTAAGGCTTGGGCAAGAAATTTTTTAGGTTAAGGCTTATAATATGGTTAGCACAAAAAGAAAAAGGTTAATGAAGCTCAAAGGACTTATCAATAGGATAAATATGATAGTTAGGTCGACTATTTCGCTACTGTAGCTGATAAATTAAAGAATGCCTATATCATTTTCATGTTAATGCATGCGGTAAAAATATGGTCTCAAATAGAAAATCAAGGCAAAGTTAAGATGCATATTTCATAAAAGATACACATGAACAAAAGACAATGAGATTGATATATGGATGTGTTAGTCTAAAAGGCTCAAAATATCATTGGATTATGCTTGCCCACTAGTTACTACTCTTCCAAAGAAAATTTCCATTAACTAATCATAAGAGCAAAAATACATGCCTAAGTTGCCATAAATTTTTCTAGTTAATTCTATCCTCTAATTATAATTATATAGTCTTAGAAGCAATAGAAAAAGAGAAAATATTTTTCTTTTCTAAAAAATATGTAGAAAGAACTCAAAAACACCCAAAAAGAACTTAAAACATATATAAGTAGCAAGTTCCCTACCCCCCACCCCTAAAATCCTCGTTATCCTTGATGTAACATTAAATATAAGATATAAAGCATTTAATAAAAATAAAAATTATGAGAATGTAAAGGAAAAGGAATAAATTTCTCTTTTGTTGCATCCCAAGTAGTGCCTTTATTTATTTTCATTGGCTCAACTCTATGTTTTCCTCATCACGTGATGTCATCCATATCTTCAAATGTGACTGCTTCCACTTTCTCCACTTGGAATCCTTCATAGTACGACTTCAGGCTATGACAGTTCACGTTAGATGCCTTTTTAGGTTTTAAGCTTTGTATCTATACTGCATCATATGGAAAAACATTAGAAATAAAAAAGGACCAACCCAATAGGAATGCAACTTACCTAAAATAATTTAAGTCTAGAATGATAAAGAAAGACTTTTTGATCAATAAAAAAAATTTCCTCGAGATTATCTTGTTATAGAAAGCTTTAATATTTTCCTTAGATATCATTGCATTGTCATATGAGTCATTCAACATCTCTTCAGGCTCTTATAACTACAACTTTCTATAGACTCCAATCTCATCAATATTTATGTTGCAACGGTTTCCCAATATACGTTGTAACTCTTCATGAATATAACACGATTTCCTAAACACCAATATATATGGGGAAATATCAATAATTATTTTTTACATTTTCATAAGGCTTATAGTTCATCTTCCAACGGCAAGCTCCAATCCTTCTTCTTAGGTTGAACTATTTTCTCCATGATCAACTTGATTTCTTTATTAGGTACCTTGACTAAAGTGCTCTCCAAAAGTGTACGAATGACAAAAGGTTAGGATAAAAGGTGTCTCACTCTTAAGAATACACCTTTTTGTGACTTGGTCCTCACGGTACCTTCATAGATATGAGTTGTCCCATATATAGTACTTGACTTTAGTTTTTAATTTCCCTTGAAGCTTTTAACAAACCTATAGGTAATTTGTTAATAACTAATTCACGATATTTACATACCATGGAGGTATCAAATTGGTGGAAAATAACTATTCATCTAAAATTGTTTCTCTCAAAGGAATATATTCTTCTTTTCAGATTAGGCAGCTAAAGTGATCAATAACCACATTCTCTACCCCATTCTTATCTATTACTTTCAAATCAAACTCCTATAAGGGGATAATCCATCTTATTAACCTCATCTTTGCTTCCTTCTTGTGAGAAGGTACCTCAAATTTGCATGATCAGAGTAAACAATAACTTTAGTGCCCAACAAGTATGACGGAAATATTTTTAAAGAAAACGCAATAAATAAAGGATTTTTTTTAGTTGTGGAATAATTCTATTAGCTTGGATTCAAATTTTTTTAAGCTTAGTAGATGACATGTAAAGCTTTTACCACTCTTCATCTTAGAAATCCCCTTATTGTATAATCACTTGCTTTTACCACTCTTCATCTTAGAAATCCCCTTATTTTATAATCACTTGCATCACACATGATCTTAAAAGAAAGGCTCCATTTTGGAGGTTAAATAATTGGCGGGGATGATAGGAGCTCCTTAAGATTATCAAACACCTCCTCACGCTTATCTTCGAACTCAAAATGAACATCTTGTTGTAACAATTTTCATAAAAGGATAAGTCTATTTTTGAAAAATCTTTGATAAACTTGTGGCAAAACTTGCATGGACAAGAAAAGAACGAACTTCCCACATATTTAAGGGGTAAAGAAAAGTAGAAAAGAGATTAATATTAGACTTATCAACCTCTGTACCCCTAGAAGATACACCTTTTCCTAGAACTATACCTTGATTAACCATAAAATGATAATTTTCTCAATTAAGCACTAGGTTAGTTTCAATACATCTTTCCAAAATGAGTGAAAGACCCTTTAAGAAATTATTAAAAGAAGAATCATAAACACTAAAATCATCCATAAATACCACTATGATCTTCTTAATATATTCAGAGAATAAGCTCATCATACACCTTTGGAAAATGGTAGATGCATTGTATAAACCGAATGGCATCCTTCAATTAAAAAAATGTAATAATTAGGCAAGTGAAGGTTCTCTTTCTTTAGTCTTCTGGTACAACAAGGATTTGAAGATAACTTGAGAATCCATTTAAAAATAGTAATATTCATATCCAGTAAGTCTTTCAATATTTGATCAATAAATGGAAGGGGAAATGGTCTTTATGAGTTGCAATATTCAACTTCCAATAATAAATGCACACTTGCCACCCGTTTTGCACATGGGTGGGAACCAAGTCACCATCCTAACTAGCCACCAACGTGATTCCAAATTTCTTTAGAACACCTATACTGGACTTACCTATTTATTATCAGAGATGTGATAATTAACTCCAATATTGAGAAGCTTCTGTACTTCTGCCTTCACAAATTCCATCATTGGAAGATTGAACCTACTTTGTGCCTATCTAGTAGCCTTGGCATCCCCCTCAAGCAAAGTGAAATGCATGCATATAGAAAGGCTTATTCCTCGAATATCTGCAATTGCCTATCCAATGGCCTTTTTTTTTCTCTTTTAACATATGAATCAGTTTAGCTTCCTAATCAGAAGTCAAAATTGTGAAAGTAATAACTAGAAGAATCTGCTTCCAAATATGCATACTGGTTTCAACTTCATATGAGGTACCTGCATATTAGAAAGTAATAGCCTCTACGAAGATTCATGTAAATGTGTGGAAGCAAGTTCATATCTTCTATGAGAGTGTAACAATCACATTATAGATTAAGAAAATAGGTTAATCTAGGCAACAACCACCTAAGCTTAGGTCATTTAACTTGTGTTATGTTATCCTGAATGATTTTTTACCATTAGTTTACTATAAGTGAATCAAAGTTGTAACAATTAAATATTGCGATCTAGATTTTGGAAATGAGTTCATACATGAAAATCCTATTTGGAATATCAAAACCATCCATACATAAATCCCAAAACATTAATCATAGAGAAACACAATAAATTCCAAAAGAGAGCTAAGAACAACATCACCAGATTAACTAATGCCCAAGCATGATCGTCAACCTAGATATCCCCTTTGAACTAGAAAGATGGAGTTTTGCTCCTTATAGCTCCCCAAAGGGAAAGTAGTCAACCTCCCTTTTTTGTCTCTAAAGTCTTTGTGCCCTTTTTGGTCTTTTAAATGCCTATTTATATTTAAAAGTAGGGTTGGTCATGATACATGGTTAACTACACAAGTTTGTAAGTGACCGTGTATATCAATTTTATAAAAAATCATAAACGTACATGTTCATAATGAGTTATATAGTTGCGTAGTTTATAGGATTGGTTAAAGCTTCCTCTTCGAGATCTTACACGCTTCCTGTATGGGACCGTGTAAGTTACAATAATTTCATTTCTTGCATTCTTTATGCCCTTTTTATCCTAATTCATCTCCTTCGCTTTCATGAATGCAAATAAAATTGAACATCAAGGATATGAGTTTAGCTTGTTTAGGTTCTTGTTCTTCCAACTTGTACCTAAAAAAAATAAAGCAAAATAAGTATCTTAAGCACTTTATAACATTAAATACTAAGCATTAAGTAGTAAATATATAGTCAATTAAGCACTTATTACTAGTCCTAATACCTTAGTATAGTCACTCCTAGTAAAACTTTTACCTTTTAATTTCCATATTTTCCCTTGCTCAACTAAAGATGGCCTTTATTGATATTTTACTCGTAAGCTTTATAAAGTGTTTCTTTAGGTCCCAGTCTAAGTTGAAGAATGTGGTTTGGCAATTTCTTTATGATTTCCTCCTCTGCATATAACCTGACATATTATATCTTTTGATGAAAGTTGTTACCTCATCTATTCCAATAGGTTGACCTATAAATATTTTTAAATAATTTAATCCCCTTATAGACCAATATTTAAAAGGAATTTTGTAAATATTAATCCATAAAAGGGCATTAGTTTTCTAGATAAGATCAAGTTGCATACTTGGCTTTAATAATTGCAAACATATTGGCATATTTTCTAGGTGCCAAGAATATAAATTTATTGCTTGTTGAGCTTCAAATTTTGAGTTGAAAACAAATAGGAACAAGTTGTCTTCACTAAGGAAGATGTCAATTTATGATACTTCCATTAGAACATCTCCTATTTATATAGTAGAGAGAAAGTTGAACTTCTTCCCAAGAAAAAGACTAGCAAAGTGGAGGAATACTTTTTGGTTCCTTTTCTTAAGATTTCCATAGGACGAGCAATGAAGGTTGTTCTGTCTAAATCAAAAGGTGGATAATAATAGAGATTGATTTATAGATCAATCCTAACCACATATTTCCAACTTAACATAGGATTTTGTCTATTCGTATAGTTTATCTTAGAAGATAAATCAAGACCAATACCTCCTAGTTTAATTAACAAGAAAGGTCTTGGTTAGGAGTAGCTATAACGTGAAGGGTAAGGAAAAAGCTTATAATAGGAGAGCTTGAGGATCTATGATTAAGGTAAGATCCTAAGAGAAGTGAGGAAAAGTTATTTGGTTTAGGGAGAGATATTGAAGTTTGATATAGACGAAAGAGAAGACATTACTAGAAAAGGTAAAATAGAACCAGAGAGTGGAAAAAATTTTAAAAGTTATTTCATAAACTAATAAATTTTTGGGGCAATAAAAGAGAAAAGGCTCGATTGTAAGAACAACATTGGAGGAGTTGGGAGTGTTGAGTAATGTCATTAAGTGACCCATATTTTACAGTTTAATTAATAAGTGTTTAAATCATGTTAGTCACTTAAAAGGAGAAAATTATTAAATAAACTAATTAATTTTTTATTTTTATGTTGATGGACTATAAAATAAAAGAAAATTAGCTAAAATATGCCATTTGAGTTTTGAGAACACCTTCTCTCTCTATCTATTTACGTTTAGTTTTATTCCATCAAAACTCTTTGATAGCAAGAAGAAGATAAGAGAGAGAAAATCAAAACCTTTTTTTATATCTAAAGTTCATCATGATTAAAATTTAAAGGAATTCTTTTATCTTCATTATAGATAAAGGTACATTGTTCACATTTATGAAAATTATTAGATTCTAAAATCTAGGGAATTGCATATTTAATGTTTGCAGTATTTCATGTATAAAAATTACATGTGGTATCAAAGCCATGTTTTAAGAATTAATAATTTTTTGCTTTAAAGATTGATTAAAATAAACATATTTATAAGTTAGATTTCTACTCTCATGATGAGTTTATTATCTTGATTATAGATATATTAAACTGTTAGTTGAAAACTATTGTTATAGTTGTATTTAGTCATATTTTAAAGAATCCTAAACAAGATTCTATATGATAAGATGATGAAGGATTGAAAGTGCTTGGTTTTTAATAATTATATTGATTTTGAATTCTTTTTCAGATCAAGATAATCTTTACAACATTAAACCATTAATTATCCATTAAAAATAAAATAAATAAAAACAAAATAATATTAATGTAACTAAACTAACATGTAGGAAGCAATTAAGAAAACATTTCCAAAATCAATTATGTTTTCTTATTATGTAATATTTTAGATAAATAATCAACTACTGATATACCATATTTTATTTGATTAGCTTGGTTTGATATTTATGTAATGAATAATTTGTTAGTTACCAAAGTGATCAAATTATAAAGTTCTCACAAATATCAAGTTAAATAATAAGAAGAAGAATAATTAGTTATACATGATAATATGATGCTTATGATTGAAATGACAAAATGGTATATATTTAATGGGTATATTAAAGTTCACTGGTCATAACTTATTTAAGAATCACCTAAAGGTTGATTAGTTAATTTTATATTGATGAACATGACTATGATTAGTTGGGATACTTCGTTGGATATTTTTAGTATATCCAAAGGTAACAAACATATCTAATTATAGAATATGCAATTATTAATAATGCAAATATAATACTGAGAATTAATTTATGTTATTTTAAGTATTATTGTCAAAGAAGAACAATAATATATATGTATTATTAATTTGATTGTTGCTTGATTTTATTTATTTATTTAAATTATGACTCAAAGCATTAATGTGTGTGCATTAAATACATTTTACAACATCTAATTCTATTTTTATTCACTCACAAGCTTCATCTATTATGAAGTTTAATGGGCTTAATTTTAGTGAACGATGAGAACAAGTCTATTTCAACCAAAGAATCCTACGTCTTGATTTAATAGACCAAGCTAATAAGCATGCTACTTTTATTGATATTGGTGGTGTTGAAAAAAAATCTTTTCATCAGCTTTAGGAAAGATCAAATAGATTAAGTATCATAATGGTTGTGGCTAGCAACACTAAAGCTAATTCCCAAACTTGAAAATTGTAATGAATATCTTAAGTTTGTTGAATATATTATTTAGTCTAACTCTACTAATAAGTCACTTACTAGGATTTTTATAAGTACACTAACCACCATAAAGTTTGATGGTTCTCACACCATGCATAAGTATCCTTATGCAATTTATATTAATTTCTTACATCCTAAATATAGTCCATTTTAATTGAGTTACAAAATTATAAAGGATAAATGGAATGTGAATGAATTGCAAAATGTGTTTATTCAAGAGGAAGTAAGGTTCAAGAAATAAGGAGTTTCACTCAATTAATTTTTGTTGGTCATTAAGTAGATAAAAAGTAGTTCAGAAAGGATAAATGAAAGGGAAAGCATGTACTACATAAGGTTAATGTATCATTAGCTTCAATTAGGAAGAAGGAACTAAGGACTAATATGTCATTTTGTAAGAAAATTGGAAATTATCAAAAAGATTGCCTGAAACATAAGGCATTGTTTTAAAATAAAGGCAAGCCTAATGCTTTAGTACATTTTGAATCAAATTTATTAGAAGTTCCTTATAATACTTAGTATATTGATTATAGATGTACCACTTATGTTACTAATATGATACAAGGATTCCTTGTGACACAAACAATAAATCCAAATGAAAATTTTATCTTCGTGGAAACCCAAGTTAAAGCCCCAATTGCAAATATTGGAACCTACTGTTAGATTTTTGACACTAGAAATCATTTAGATATTTTCAAACTCTTTATGTTCATAGTATTTCTTAAAACCCAGTTTCTTTGTCAAAACTCGATGTTATTAGATACTCTTTTAAAATTGGTAATGGATGTTTTATTTTGTTCAGAAGTCATTGTCTTACTAATTTTGATATTCTTTATGATGGATCGTATGAATTAAAGCTTGGTAATCTTTTTTCTTAAACTTTATTGACCTTGCGTCATAATGTTAGTACTAAATGAGGTTTTATAAGTAATACTTGGGCTTACTATGAAATAAATGTTTGCCTAACATATCTAAAAAATGAATGATCATATTAGTAAATAATGAAACACTTCCTTCTTTATATTTTACTAATCTTGGCATTTGTGTGGATTGTATTAAAGGAAAATATACATAATATACAATTCAAAAAGAACCTAAAGAGAGCACACAAATCCTTGAAATTATACTCGCTGATATACGTGGGGCTTTTTAATGTTTCATTTTTTAGTGTAGGATTTTTCTTCATCACCTTTATTGATGATTTTCTACATTATAGATAGATTAATTTGTTGTATGAAAATTTTCAATCAGTAGACATCTTAGAGTTGTTTCTCAATGAGGTAAAAAGAAAATTACATAGAAAGGTGAAAATTGTTAGATCTAATAAAGGTGGTAAATATTATAGAAGAGAAAATCTCCTTATCCATTTGCTAAATTATTTGAAAAGTATGGATTATGTGCTCAATACACAATGCCAAGTATATCACAATAAAATGGTGTAGTCAAAAGGCATAATTGTACTTTCATGAACAGTGGTAGGAGTATGATGAGTCATTACTCTTTACCTTTATCATTGTGGATGTATACTTTGAAAATGCCAAGTATTTATTATATAAGATTTATAGTAAATCAGCTTATATGATACCTTTTGAATTGTGGATAGGAAGAAAACCTAGTTTAAGGCATTTACATATTTAGGAGTGTTTGGTAGAAGTAAGAATCTATAATCTATATGAAAGGAAATTGAATTCAAGAAAAACTAGTGGATTCCTCATTGGTTATCTAGAAAAGTCTACAAGGTAAAAATTTTATTATCCTAACTATAGTATAAGAAAATTTTGAAACTATAAATTCTAGATTCATCGAAAATTATAAAACTAATGGGAGTTCAGAATCACATAAAGTGAAAATGAAAAAAGTTAAAATATAAGTTTCCTTGTTTATAACTTCTCCTTAAGTTTGTGTTCCTAGAGTTATTTCAAAATTTTACATCTTATAAGAATAACAATATATAACAAACTCTAAATAATAAAATCACTATAAAAGAACAAGTTATAGATGAGCCATATAAAGTAGCATTAAAAAGTTCTCAAAGACAAAGAAGATCAACTATTTTTTTATGATTAAGTGGTTTATAAGCCATTGAGGTTTAGGAATTGATAATGAGCTAATTACATTTTCATCAAGGGCTTATTGAATCTATAAATGATAATTAAAATCTAGGATCTTATTGAATACTGGAACTTTATAAGATATTTAGATTTAAATGGGTCTTTAAGATCAAGCATGACTATGATAACAATATTGAATGATATAAAGCTAGACTTTTCATCAAGAGCTACACTCAAAAGGATGTTGTTGATTATAATTAGACCATTTCACCTGTTTCAAGAAAGGATTCATTTAGACCTATCATGGAGATGGTAGCTGATTATGATTTAGGAATCCTTCAAGTGGATGTAAAAATATCCTTTTTGAATGAGAATTTAGAAGAAGAAATCTCTATGGATTAACTTGAAAGCTTTATAGCCGAAGGAAAGAAAAATATGGCATGTATACTCAAGAAGTTATTATATGGACTTAGACAAGCCTTTTAACAATGGTATCTCAAGTTTAATGATACCTTTACTTATTTTATATTTAAAAAACATCATTATTTGATCTATATATTTGAAGGTCAGTGGGAGAAAATTTATGTTTTTAGTCCTATATATTGATGATATCTTGCTTATTAATAATGATCTTGGTTTATTATCAAGAAATTTCTCTATAAAAATTTTGAAATGAATATATGAGTGAGACATCTTATATGATAGGAATTGAAATATTCTGTGATAGATCATAAGAAATATTCAGATTGTCTTAGAAAGCATATATCAATAAAATTTTATAGAGATACAAAATGTATAAATGCTTTGCAAGTGTTATTCAAATTTAGAAAGGAGATAAATTTAGTCTTAAGTAATTTCCAAAGAATGAATGGCAATATAGAGGGAAGAAAAAAGACTCCTTATGCATCTATTATTGAGACTTTACAGTATGCTCAGGCCAATACAAACCATATAATAGTTTTATTATTGGAATGATAGGTAGATATCTAAGAAATTATATGAAATAAAGAAAAGTCTAAGAGAGAGAAAATTGAAACCTTTATCAAAAGTTTATTTTAATTGAAGTTTAAAAAGATTCTTCTATTTTCATCATGGATAAAGGTACATTATTTATTTTTTAAAAATATTAAATTCTAAAATTTAGGAAATTATTGATTTAAACTTACATCATCAACATGCAATTGAAGTCCTATTAAGGTGTAGAGTTTGGGGTGATTTAAACTTACAACATTATATATACAAAGATTACAATGAGGAATGATTGAACTGTCAAAAAGTAAGGAAGGACTAGCAAACAAGGGGCAAAAGGAACAAAGAGACATAATTAAAAGAGGTTTAAATACATAGGATACAATTGAGAAGAAGACTTCAAAGAGAGAAGAAAGGATAAAATGGTATGGATATTCCATTCTAGTGGGACTTCACCAATAGTTCTAGTCACAGCTTGCTAATGCAGCAACTAGAGGTAGTCCTATGGGATGAGGTCACTGGAAGCAAGCTTTGAGTCCCAAAGTTGCGATATTCTCATGGCTAGTGATAAAGAACTAAGAACCAAAAATAGGTAGTTGGAGAGGTTTGATCCTCTATGTGTATTTTGCAAACAATTGAATAAAAACAAAGATCATTTGTTTTTTAAATGTAGCTATAGCAAATCAACGTGGAACCAAATTTTGAATATGTTACAACTTCCAAGCTTCAACTTTGTATGGCATGAGACGCTGAATACAATCATTAGGTGCATAAGAACAAGTCAAAGGAATAGTATTCCCATCAAGGCATCATTTCATATGGTAATTTATTCCATTTGGAGAGAAAGGAACAGAAGACTATACATGAATGAGGAACTGCATAAATATGAACTTGCCAAGCAGATTATCAATATGATTAGAGAGGTTAGGATTGCCAATGATAAGCAATGCACTGTTAGCCAAGATCTTAGAGCAAATTGATTAATTTGATGTATATTTTTGTATTTTGATGTACATACTAATTAGTTTAGCCTTTCTTGACTCTAATTGTAAAATCTTTATTTAGGATCGTCTGATAGCTTTAGCTATAAAATAATATGTTCTATTTTAATTTGATTAATTTGATGTATATTTTTGTATTTTGATGTACATACTAATTAGTTTAGCCTCTCTTGACTCTTATTGTAAGATCTTTATTTAGGATCATCTAATAGCTTTTGCTATAAAATAATATATTCTATTTTAATTTGATGTATATTTTTGTATTTTGACGTACATACTAATTAGTTTAGCCTCTCTTGACTCTTATTGTAAGATTTTTATTTAGGATCGTCTAATAGCTTTTGCTATAAAATAATATATTCTATTTTATTTTTCAAAAAAAACTGAAGCTTTCCTGCCTAATGATTTTACTATATTCTTAAAAGTTATTACTTTGATGTTTATGCTTATTTTTTATTATCTATTTTTCATTTTTAAGATCAAATAGTTGGACCCTTATGCAATTATTGATAAAGTTGTTTTAGATTAAATTAATTCCTATAAGTGAACATTTTAATAGTTAGTTTCAAGTAAATTAAGAAAAATTGTGATATACAACCAAATGCAGGACATTAATGGGAGAAAATAATATGGTTATTGTATATTGGATTTGCCAAATCAAGAATCAAGATGAATCACAAGCGGCGACTATTTTATTAATACTGCGACAAACATGAACAAGTATTTTAAAATCGTGACACACTGCACTGATGATAGGGACACATCCATGAAAATATTATCATACCATCTAAAAAATAATGAACATGTAAACAGAAAAGTTCAAAATAATTTGACTATTTGTTAGTACATTGGGCAACATA
>JAOSBO010000005.1:19315003-19345210 GCA_027563915.1 Erythroxylum rotundifolium
CCATCTAAAAAATAATGAACATGTAAACAGAAAAGTTCAAAATAATTTGACTATTTGTTAGTACATTGGGCAACATAATCAGTAGGACAAAGAAAAAGTCAAAAAAAAAAAAGGGGCGGGGGGGTTTCTAATCCAAAGGATCAATGATATTTGGCATTATCAAGATGAACCGTTTGCTTTTGGTTTTTCATGTTGTGTAGTGTAGGCCCTCTTGGTTGGTTGCCATCACTATCCGTATATACTTTACGCATGCGCAAGTGCTACAGGATAGATGTACATTAAGGATGTACAACTTGATCTTATGGTCTAGCAAATAATTTCATTTCCCATTTGGCTTCCCGTGAAATTTTTTTTAAAATAAAAATATTTAAACTTGCCGTGAAATTTGAGTTGGTGAAGGGGGTTAAATTTATAGGCATCGAACAAAAAACTTGCCTTTCAGGTTGACGTCTTCAAGTCCAGACGTTATGCTACCGCATTACGAAAACATTTTCTATATCCTTCTCGTTGGACTGTCACGATAATATATCTACTTGTCAAGATTTTAGATATATTATATCAAAACCGTTTTTAATTTCTAAATCATGCTTTTTTTCAAAGGTTAAGTACCAGAGTCTATTGAGGAGTTACTTTATGGTTTCAATTTAGTTACAAAGTAATTATTTTATATTTTGTTAATAACTAAGAAGATAAGTGTTTGAATGTCAGATATTAAAATATCAAAAATGATATAATCACTAATTATCACAATACATCATTTTTAGCAGTAAATTCGGAACCCTTTTTGAAAAATAGCAAGTTTGGAAAATGCAAAATCTCACTTATGTTGACCTTATGTTGAGAGATCAAGACATAATCTGATACTAACCGTGCTCAAATAATTACGAAACTTTTCATATTTTAGTTTCCCAAAAATCAAGATCACTTTAATTATATAAAATGATTAACAATTAAATCGTAATAAAACACGAATTTTAACTCATATCTTATTTTGAAGCTATATCATATTCTTGTCGTATCTCTCGAACCGTTTTTAAAATCAATCAATCTTAACCACCGTAGTTGCATAAGTATCTGGATTCTAACAGTATCTACAAAACAGGTTGAAAGAACTCTATAATTCTTATAGAAAGGGTTAAGAAAGAAGTGATAGCTTCAATCAATTTATAATAAGTTTTTGACATTTTAATAATTTAATTCTAATTAAATTCTAATTTCAATTAAACTTTAATTGGAATTACAAATAATTCTAATTAAATACAAATTATACCCAAATAAGATTCAATATCTTATATTGATCTTTATTTATTAAATACCAAATATTTAATCATAATATGACAATGGTTATAAATTATAATTATAATTCATAATTAGAATTAGATAAATTAAAACTTCTTTTAAGTTATCTTTAATTCTCCAATTAAGCAATTTATAATCGTAAATCAAGATTGACTTCTAGCAATACATCATAGCCATCGAAATGTTTAAGAATTTCAAAGTAGATTTGACTAACCTTTCCGAGCAAAATTGTTCCATATAATTCAATCATTTCATCATACAATATTTTGATTAGATATAAAACATGGAATCAATATCTACTCTATTTTGAGTCCAATCATATTGGTGCTCTACCATTAGCTATTAATTAATGACATTTGTAAACTATTTACAAAATTCATTTTACGTTGGCCAAAGATTTTCCGAATCACTAATTATTAAGAACAACAAAATGTTCTCCCTAATTACTTTAGGGTGATCAATCATATCTTGATTACTCGACTACCTCCGTATAATTCATACTACTTCTAATAACTACCAATTGAATGACCTATGATTAGATTAGGTAATAAGTAGTATCAAAGTATAGCAATCCTTATACAAGATAACTTTAGAGACTTTAAGTCAAAGGATCATTTGTACTGTCATCAAAATGAGAATTTCCGTAGATATACAAGTAATGTTCCAAACAGATTTCTCAAATTAGGTAAGTTTGTGAACTTGTTCTCTAAAAAACACTCATACATTTGTTTAATACATTTGTTTAAGTATTTTCATACTTCAGTCTATGAGATCGACTATTTCCTTCATAAGGAAAAACATAACATGTGCTACTCTTTTTGCGTTCTACTAATGTCTAATCTTAATAGAACAATGACTAGAAACAATTTAAGAATAATACATAAATGCAATATGAATCTCATAATCATAATTTCATTTTCAATGTATAATCATCCCATAGACTTTATCATATACATCTAAACATGTACAAGATAAAGAATATCTTTAAATAATTGTCACTAAACTACAACCAAATCGATGGGCTATAAGGCATAAAATAATAATCTCCAACTTACACTAAGCTAATTATTTAAGCATCTTATATCATAGCACAATATGATGATTATGCTACTACTAAGATAGTGACTTTATATGAGTATTTTATAAGATTCTCTATAGTAAGAACTTGCTTAAATCTTACAATTTTCATCTTTGTTATCATCACAATTAGAAATATTGCATAAATACATCCTTGAATCTTTGATGAGACCTTAGCTCCTTTTACATGCCTAATGGCTCTAATGTTCTACAGTAAATTATTGTCTTATACAATGCAAGGAATTATATCAAGTTCAATAAAGAACTTATTTATTAAGTTAATCATTTCTACTAAATGAAAAAAAATGTAATATGGCTTAATTAGCAACCATTGCTACATTGAAACCTTTACAATCTTGAAATGATATTGTTCTTAGTAAAATAGACGTTAATTAGGATTTACTTTTAAAGTGATAACCTTATCACCTTGAACTCAAAATTAACTCATACTTAGAATAATGGATATCTTTAATACTTCAAAAGTATCTACTATCTCAGATACTAAACTTATTTAGTACATTATCTAATACTTAGACTTAGAATAGGTAAACAACTTCCAGTCTATCTCTATAATTCTAATTCCCATAATTAAGTTGTTACATTTCCATATCCAACAAAAGTTATTCTTTAACAATTATACTTTCAATAATTGAAAATTACAATTATTGTTCTATGTGAACAATATGTCTCTACATAATCCCACTGAAGAGAACAACTATACTCCAACTAACCTTCTTGTATACAAGATAAATTTACAATCTTCTCCAAGAAAACTCTTTGAATTCATTTTGAAAGTTAATCTTTTAATGTCTCGTAGTTGTTCAACTGTACAACAAATGTATCTTCAAATGCACTATTTCAATTAGATGTATTATCATTAGATTTGAACCTTTCAAATTTTATCTTACTCTTACTACTTATCTTGAGAACTATTCTTTTATAAGTATACATTGAAAAAAATAATTTGATTAATAGATCTGTAAAATTATATTTTGGATATCTCATAACCCTTGTTATTTAGTTTAGTTTTAAACTTAATAGATAATGTATGTTTCAACCAAGCATTACAATACTTAAATCATTAATTTTGACTCGTTCAAAGACTTAGCATTTCATATCTAATGTGAAATATTACTAATTGATTTAATTAGAATTATTAAAGGTAAGTCATTGTACTAGGAATAACTATAAAAGAAATAATATTGCAACATAAGGTATCTCATATTATATTTTCCTCCTTACATAAATCCATAATCTTATGAAATTTCTATTATGAATATATTTACTAGATAATCTCATTTCCTATAGATAATAAAAAATTTAATGCTCACTACAATGATCTCACTAAAGTGCTTTTGAATTTTCAATGTTTAAGTTTTACATAGATTTAAACAACTTGAACTTTTCAAAATATTAACTCATTAGATTTAAACAACTTAAACTTTTCAAAATATTAACTCATTATTTCATTTAATACATATGACTAAATCATATAAATTCTTTAGTAATCTAATGAAATATAATTATTATCCTTTTATGAATTGTTGTTTCATCCAACACATGACTTTTATAAATTTTCATTATTTCATTTAATGCATATGAATATATCACATATATTCATTACTAATATAATGAAATATAAGTATTAATCTTTTATAAATTGTTATTTCATCCAATACATCACATTTATAAATTTAACAATTCAATTCCATCATCATCCTTTCACCAAAGTATGATTTGGTTATTCTTTAACTTGACAAGTTTCATACAATTCATAATCAAAAGGATAACACATGTTCTTCTACGTGACTTTATAATTCTCATTATGTTGATTTAACCAACATAGCATGAAATGATAGTATTGGTTATCCAACTTTTATTCCTGCCACTTATGTTAAGTATAAGTCTCCTTTGATAAAAAACGTACAAGTTATTTGTATAAAATTAGATCAAATACTTTTACTTAATAGTATATCTCTTATCAGGCATTTAACATTATAGCTATGTTGAATCTTAATTTAGTATCATATATATATATAGGCAAGAAAAGTTATGTAATCATTTTCTTCATATGACAACTATTATCATACTATAGCAAAGGCTTTAATTGTAGTCCACAATTATGCTTTTAGTAAAGTAAAATGAATGAAATAATTTCATCAAGGTACTATACTTTTTAGCTTTACTCTATGCAACCTATTTCATATTGTTGTCATGGTGTTAACATACATCTTACATGTTGCCATTAAAGTTTATGAGACATTAATCATCTCAAATGTCAATACATGTTGTCATCTATATGATTTTAACATATCTCAAAAACTTTGTCACTAATTCCTCAATAGGGATCACAACAAACTTGTGTAATGGGCATACAATTTTTATTTTCCAACTTTGAGAAATCTTCTAAAAAATAACCTATATCCAAGAAATTTAGTTCATTAACCTAGAATCAACTATATTAAACATGGTAAATTCTACTCAAAACAAAATATAAATGTAAATAAAATAAGTATTTGGTTATATGTTATGACCACCAAATGAGATTAGGACTTCAATCATATATTTTGTTACTCCCATTATTTTATTAGAAAAATAACCATCTCTATTATTCAAAAAGTTCTGTTTTTTCTAGTTGGCTAGGATCTTATTCAAATATGGTTGATCTTGAGTTTGCTCAATAGACCATCTAAACTTAAATTAGGTAGATACTAACTTTGTCGACAACATCTCATATGACTCCTAGATTCGTTTGGTGACAACTCTTGTCAAAATATATCTTATATATTATTCCTAACTCTACTCCCAAATTCATGTGATCACGAGTTTGCTTAACCAAATCACACAAATTTAGTTAAGTAGAACTCACTGTCATAATATTAAACATATTCGAGTTAAAGCGGTCTTGAGTTTGCTCAACAAGCATAACAATTAGAAGAATTTTGATTTATTTTTATAATAATGGAAGGCAACAATATAAAATAATATTTCCATCTCTTTGAAAATATTAAATTAGGTTAAACTTATTGATTCATAAATAAACTAACTTAATGTTCCAAATAGAAATTTAATTTGATTGGAATTTGGAATATGAAAATTTTCAAATCCAATTGAAAAATATGTTCAATTATCTTGACTCCTTTAGCAAAATTTAATTGAAAATAATTTTCAATAAATTACGCTACTTACTTATTATAATTTAGAAAAACCACTTCTTCAAAATTATATAAGTAACACTTTCTAATCCAATTAGAAAACTATTTATAATCTCATTAGAAATTACCTTTCCTTAATTAGAAAAATATTTTCTAATATTAAAAGTAAAACACTTTCAAAATTAAATAAAGAACTTTTAAATTTGAATGAAAAAAAAGTGCTTAACTTTATTATGACCCTTCCTTCTACCTGATTTTCTTCTAAAATATGGTCTTAAATCCTCCCAATAACTTTCATTTGGTTAATTGACCACTTCCTCCATTATTGAATAAGGTTTAAAATCATCCACATTGTTTGAAGATTCCTAAATTAAGGAAGTAGCCTCACAATGCTCAAGTTGTAATGTCACGGTATTAGGCTCAATAAGAACAATACTTTTTGATAGCCCTCCAAAGTAGGTTCCATATTCTATTTAGGACTACTAACCCTCCCTTCTTTGGAGATGTTACAATAACAAGGTTTAGGGTTTCTTTAGGGAATCTAGATGCAAATGCTTCAATAACGCTTTTTCCTTCATGTTTAGCAATTCCATATAGGAACTAGTAATGAATTTCTTGCTTTGTAGGCTTCGATTTTTTATTCTTAAACTCCAGCCTTTAGGAGTAAGAGAGATTAATATTAGCTTTAATCATCTCTCCATCCTCATATGGTTTTGTGATCTCTAGTGTGTCAAGGAGTTTGGTTTCTTTGTTTACTTCCACATAGATGTAGGCATAACATAATCTTTCCATTTTTATTGTTAAAGAGTCAAAACATATCGGCTTATCCAAAGAGTTGGCTAGGAACCTTAACTTTTCCATTGTCTAATATTCCAAAGGGATGTTGTGAAAGTTAATCCAGAGTGGAAACTCATCAGTACCATTTTTATCAAGTTTCAAATCAGGCTTCCATCTTTTCAAGAATATAGGTTATGATCCTAACTCCAAAACTTTCTACAAATTTTCCTTCAAGTTGAGCTTGAAGATGAAGCTATCCTCCTTAGTGAGCAAGGGTTTCTCTAAGCCTGTTTTTCCCCAATTCAAAGCTGTCTAAGTTTGGAATAGTGGGAAGGCAGGCCTCTTCCTGTAAAAGAACCCTACTAGGGTAATAAACCACATATCCACTCCAACTTGAAGAAGTTGTCTAGGTGGATTCATTATGGCCCCCTCTGATTTTGCTGTGGGGTGAGATTTTGCTGCTCTATGATTTAGATGCTTTAGTATTATCTTTCTTATCACTTGCTTGTAGAGGTAGGAAATATTCCGATGAACATGTACTAACCTCCTTCATTTTATTCTTTTGTAGGTTATTAGGAGAGATTTTGTCTTTGTCGCCATTGACCTTAGTAGGAGAAGGCGACATGGGTCATGTTTAGTCTCCCCTAGGACCAACATTCAAGGTCCTTTCAATGTGTGTCGAAAGTGTTTTGAGGTATGCCTTAGAGAGCAGATCCAATGTCCTCACCAGTTGTCTTTGCCTCTCTAAGTCACTAGTCCCTTGATGTAGTGATGTGATATGAATAACTCTGATGGAAATTGTTCACAATCTTTTGCAGTTTGAAACAATTTTAATTTTTAAGAAAAGGCATTGACATTTTTCATTTTAGCTTAAAAGTTTTCTAGCTAAAGATTTCTAGAATGGTTCATGTATGAGAAATATCTACAATTTTATCCAACATAAAATATTATACAATTTTCTAATAATTTTAAACTAAATTCTATCTTTTTACACTTCATTACATGGTATTAAAAATATTTCAGTTCTAATTCAATTTGATCGAGTGCTAAATTATAGTTTTTTTTTCCTCTTATGGTTTTAGCTACTTTTAAAGGCTCTCTTATAATTTAAATTTAGTTTTATAACAAGTTAATTATGTCTTTTTAATGTGATTAGCAATTAAAAATGATTTAAATAAAATTTTAGCGTTAGACTTTTATTTTGAAGTATAATAGTAATATAGTATAGTGACACTTTTACATAATCATGTGATAGAGAACAGTGGGAGTTGGATTTACCTCAAGACTTTAAAGGATATGAATAAATCATTTCAATCAAAACTTTGAAGTCCAACTTTAAACATCACAAAGATATTGAGAGGAATAAAGTATCATTGATGCTCTTATTTTATGTGAAAAGGAAACTGAACTGAAATTGGAAAAGAAACAGAAATTAAGAATGATCACAAGATGGCTGGAGCAGTTGCAAGTTGGAAAACGTTTGTCAACTAGCAATGAATGAATGCAAAACACTCGTGATTTACCTGTTCTCCTCCATTTTACAGCTGTATCTACAATTTGTTTGTTAAAAGGTCCCCACCAAACCCCTTCTATTTTATTCGACTCAACTCAACAAATGTTAAAAAAGTCAAATGCATAAAAAAGCAGGTCAATTTTATTTACTTTCGCAAGAAAAATGGTGAAGGGTGTGTGGTTTTGGCCTTTTGGTAATGGTGAGAATCTTTTGGATTTTCTTTTTCTTGGTTTTAACCCAAAAAAGCAGAACTAATGATAATCAACCAATGAGGAGGCAGCTTTGTCATGCAACCGAATTACCAAAATTATTCAACAGTCAGTCGTGGACCCCACTTGTTTCTCACTCGGCTTCGCTTCAGCCGCTTTCTTCATCCAATTACCTGAGTGAGTCTAATTAACTAAAACTTTAATTTATTGAATTAAGTCTATTTCTAACATGCAATCAATCTATCACGGCATTTTAGACTCTGCCTAAAATTTTTTCCTCTTTGCTTTATATTTTCACATCTGTAAGTTATTTAACTCCTAAACTTGTATAATGACTTATTACATAACTTTTGATTTTTAAATATAATATGTTTTAAAATTGAGTATAATCTTATAAAATAGTTAAAATTTTATCTAAATTTAACATATAACTATATTTATACCTTTGGGTTATATTCCATTTATCCCCTCTTAACTCAAATTTAAGCTTTTTATCTAGAATTTATTATATATCTTAAACAACCATGCAATAAATTGATCAGGAATAAGACTGAGTATTTAAAATGTAACTTTTCGAACTATAGGATAACATCTGATGTGGAGATAAAGATTTATTTAGAAGCAATATCATAGAAAAATTGTTTTAAATACCTTGGATCTGTCATCCAAAGCAATGGTAAGATAGATAAAGGTATAGTCCACTATATCAAATCAAGGTGGGATAAATGAAGGGGTGCATAAGAAGTTTTATATGACAAGCAGATATCACTTAAGGTAAAAAGAAAAATTCATCGTTTAGCATTTATGTCAGCCATGCTCTATAAGGTGGAGTGTTAGTCTATCAAATAGGTGTATAATCATAAGTTGATGGTAACAAAGATGAGGATGCTCCATTGATGTATAATCTTATAAGAAGAGATAAGGGTAGAAGTAATGGTTAGAGATAAATTGAAGGTGACCAATATTGATGGTAAATTAAGGAAGACCAGAAGATTATATATAGGTACTGTAAGTCAAAAACAAAAAAGGAAAAACTAAGAAAAAATAGGGAGAAGTGATTAGGAAAGATATATCTTTGTTAAATTTACTAAAGACTTGACCTTCCATAGAAAACTTAGGTAATTAGGACACAAGTAAAATATCCTACATAAAGAGGTTCTTTTCTTGCTTTCTTCATAAGTCTTTTGAACTTTTCTTTTAATTCATATGTCTTGTATTTAACCTAAACCCTATTATTTATACTATTTTCCCTTTAGTATTTTCTTTTTGCTATTTTTATTTACTATTTATTATTTATCATTTATTGGTATTTGTATTTATATTTGTACTATATTATTTATTTTTATTTGGATTTTGAATTTTCTTATTCTAATTTTATTCTATAAATTATTTTTAATAAAATTATTTTTAAAATTTTTTGGCTTTTATTTTTTAAAAAAATTATTAACTTTTTTTATTTCCTCATGTGGGACTATCGGAAATAGTCTCTCTATTATTTAGGATTAAGGTTGTGTATTATTAGACCTCTTTAGACCCTGTATCTTAGTGAGATTTTTGTTAGAATTTTGTTGATGTTATTCTTATTGGAGAGCTTTCTCATCTAATATAGAATTTTTAAGAGTAGAAGAAAACTCTTGTCTAACAAAATTCTTGATTGGATATCTAAAATTTGCATAATTCGTATAACGTTTTTTAAATTACAAACTCACATTTATCCATATAGACCTAGACCTCCGATGACTCTTATCCTTTAAGTTGAGAAACATAAACATCTTTCTTTTTACTTGTGCTTACTGTTTGGGATGTTGAGAGTCTCTTTTTAGGGTTAGAGTTTAGGCTATATCACCTAAAATAATTCTATATAGAACTAATTTAATGTTTGTTTTTAAATAATATTGATAACGACTCCATTCCATATAGATAATTGGCCACCAAAAAGCAAGCTATAACTTCTTAGTAGTGAAGATACACCTAAGTTAGGGAAAAGTCTATATCATTGATAATGTTATGCACCACATTGTAAAATGGTAGTCGCATCTCAATTTTAAAGTTGTCATAGTAGGAACTAATCTCAACAGACTTAGGATAACATGCCCTTTCAGACTCAAGCTATTATGACCATCACAAATAGGACTGGAACATTTTATATCAATATGAGTAGGGATAATATCATTTTATCGAGATAGTTTTAATCCAAGAAATTGTAAATACAAAAATATAAAGAATGATATGAATTGTCACACTACAAAAATATAAAGAATGATATGAACTGTCACACTCTTAGAAAAAGATATGATTGGTAGTGATGAGATTATAAATTTGATCATTACTATAAGTTAGATAAGATTATAAATTTTTGGAGAACCTAAAATAAGAGTGTCTCTAAAGGATTAAAACTCTCTCTAAGGGTTTTGATTGATCACTAATAACGATAAGTTATATAATTACATCAATAGGAAAACCTTTTGTAAAAATAATATCCTTAGAACTAAAATTGTAAAAGGAAAGTACATGCTTGATATAATACAATTAGGAAGCACCTAATAACTTTGAAAAGAAAATCCCTATATAAACAAAAATATAGAATATCAAATAAACTAAAACTCTTAATTATGCAATTTAACGTTTTCCAAGAATTATATTGATATAGGATTTATTTTGAAACTTTAATGCATAGAAACAAGGGTGAGTCAACACTAGATTGCTTTTATTTCTCCAATTTGTAAAGTCAATGAAAGAAAAATATCAAACATCAGATATCACTGTCGCTGATTACATTATGTAATCTTATTCCTCACTTTGCTCTTTCACTTAAATCAATATTAAAAGCTTCAATTGATTCTCTTGAAGAAGAAAAGCTTCACTCATTGCATAAAGATCTACCATTAGCTCATTGAAAGTTTCTTTGGCTTGGTTTACTCTTTTCATTAACCCTCCAACGTTCTTCAATTGATCTCCAACAACTTTGACTCTTAAGTAGTAGATGCTTGATTCTTATCGATTCTCTTATTCTCAAAATTTTTTTCATTAAATCAACATCTTTATTTACAAGATCAAAATGTATTTGACACCTAGCCAATTATACTTCTCTCATATCCCCTATTCTTGCTACTAAACTCAATCATTTTCTTATATGTTTATCTCTCAATTTTGCCTTATCTAAAAATGATTGAATTATCTCCAGGTATTTACATTTGTTGCTTCCATTTTAATCTCTCTTGCTTACTTTCATAAATCTTGCATTAATCTCTATAGACGTGCTTTGGTGATAATGGAGTAAGGGTAATTGATTTGCCATTTATGGTCAAGAAATATCTATTCTTATAACCATCATGTATGGCTCACCTATTAAATTGCTAAGGATAATATAAAAGAATGTGACTTGCTTGAATAGGAACCATATCATATTACACCTTATCCTTATAACTCCAAATTGAGAAAGAAATTAGAACTTGCTTTGTTACCCTAAACTTTTCACTTTCATCCAACCATTGCAAATTATATAGTTTAAGGTGTTTTATGGTTTGTAATTCTAACTTCTTCACTAGCTCCACACTAGATACGTTATCATACCCCCCTTAATATGATCATATTACAAACGTGATACTTGATTAAACACCTTGCACAAAAGAGACTGTCGTATTGTTCATTCATATCATCCCCTCTTACATACATAATTAATGCCCTCTTAGTAACCAATAATTTTCCCTCTTTGGGCCTCTTAATATACTTATTATCACTAGCTTCTTCCAAATTAGATATATCTCCATCTGCCTCTTGTTTACTCTTAGACATATACTCTTTGGTTTCCTTTAATATCATCACTCTCTTGTCGAGATACTGCAAAGTTCATCGCTCTCTTATTGGGATACTGTAAAGTTATAATATGTCCTCTCCTTAAACATTTTAATCCATAGATATAGGTACCATATCGTACTGGTTAGAAAATAATACGATACGTGCTTGTTTACTACTAGTTTATGATATTAGATGGTACTAACTTATACCAAACGATAATATCAATCAATTACCAGAATTAATTGAAAATTTGAAATCTTTAGGACTGAATTGAAAGTTTTGAAAACTTGAACCATAAAACCTAATCGTCTGCCATCTATTACTATATTGCTACCTCTCTCTCTCTTATTCTCCTCTCCCAATAGTCATTGTTATTGCTACTCATCAGTCATCCTCCATTTGTCCCAACCATCATCTTATCCATGTTGCATCACAAACATGTCGTACTGTCACAACTCGCACGCCACCTTTTGTTATCAAATTATGCTTAGAATTTAATTGTGGGAATATTATGATTTTTAAAGATTAGGTTGAATGTAAAATTATAAGTTATATAATTGTTGGACTATTTTTTAATTTTAAAAAATTCAGAGACTATTTTATAACTTTAAGAAATTATCCAAAATAGTACTTGATATTGATAAGTACTATATCATAACTAAAATTTGGTATCGGTACTAGTATGGTTTTCATAACATTGCTTAAATATTTTGGCATCTTGATTCTTAGTTATTGAAGAGCAATCAGTCTTAAGTTTCTCTCCACTTGGTTTTTGCACTTTTGGTGTAGTTACTTTATATTTAGACTTTGGAGCCTTGTCATCCTCTTTTTTTTATAGTTTACTCCATGATGAAGAACATATATTAGAAACACCAGATCAATTAATAGGCCTTTTGTTTAGTTTTCTTCCTACCTTTATAGCCATGTAAATTTCATCCTCTAACTCCACTTAATAGTATAGTTTGATAACATTAGTAAATTCTAGATTTAGTCTTCTAATAAAACAAGCCATTATTGCTTCTCTATCTTTCTCTATATTCACTCTAACCATGATAATCTACATCTCCCTGTGATACTCTACACTTTTGTAGTCTTAAGTTAACATTTTTAACATTTTATAGAGATTCATAAATAGGAACTTGGTACAAAATGCATCCTTATCAGCACTTTTATCTCCTCTCACATTTTAATCGTAGTTCTTAGTTCTTTCTCCTAAAGAGGATTTGTTTATCCCATTAATCCATAATATAATCACTAAACTTTATGACTGTCAGTTTAACCTTTTTCTCTTATAAAAATTTGTAACAATTAAATACTAACTATATACAGTTTCCCACTCTAATTAGGCATTAGGTTTTGTCTTACTTACAAAGGGTGGTATCATCATCTTAATACTACTCATCTTATTATCTATACTTTATTTTACTTACAAAAAGGTGGTATCATCATCTTAATACTACTCATCTTATTATCTATACTTTCTTTATACCCTCTTTCATAGCTTAACCTAAATCTAGCGCCTCTTTATCCCCTCGTTCTACCTTTTCTTCCATCTCTTTCTCTTCTATCACCCTATAAGTTTAACTCTCCTAAGTATTATGCAGCATTATCAACCTGATCATAAACCTTAAAGTTATATATTCTTGCCTTCATAAGTCAGTTACATGTTAGACTAGTTATGATAGCTTCATATTTTCCCACATATCCCTAACTTCACTAAATTGTCTAATGATTTGCTCATATTGATCCAAGAAAAGATTAATGTCAAACACCAAGATGTCATCAATGTCGATTACAATCTATAACCTTGGTCTTTAGCTTGTTTATTCACTTAAATTAACATTATAAGCTACAATTCATTATTTTGAAGTAGGAAAGTTTCACTCCTTATGTAAATATCTATCATTAGATCACTGAGAGTTTCCTTAACCTTCTTTATTCTATATAAAATTAGTAATTAATTGTTACAAAATTTTATAAAATCTTCGTGATTTATTAATGTCACTCATCAGACCTTAACATAAAGAGGTATGTTATACTTGACCAAAAAAAATCTTTGTAATCAATAGGTTTAAGACTCTAATCATACTTCTTAGCTTTACACTTATCTATACTCTTTGGGATTAACTCTACAGCCAAAGGTTAGTTATCCACATCTATTACTCCAACTTGTATTGTAATATCAAGAAAGGATCCCCTATACCTAATTTTAGAAGAACATCTTAATGAATTGGTAGACTCCCTAACTTAGTCATTATTAAAGGAGTGAGACATGGATGAATGTACCTTTTTGACGTAAAATGAATAGAGTACAATGTGAAATGTAACTTTCAGGTAGAGCACACTTTCAAGTGACTAATAGGTTACCATTAACTTGCATATGTTGTAGGTTTGTCTCAATGGAGATTTAAAACCAAAATGTGATGTTAAAAGATGGAAATCCTCAGATATATATATGGGAACAATCAATGATTCAGAACAAGGTGAAATATAAGGTCAAGATCGTGAGACCATTCCACTCTTGAAGAACTCTAGCTAAGGGTTTCTTGTCCATAGTTAGTATGAGGCAACCTGTCAATAGGGCCTCGATATTTAGGCAAACATCTGATTATATGATAAACTCAAATGCCTATTGCTCTTTGATCTGCTTTGTCTTTCAGTTTTACCCTTGGAGGTCGAATCAAAAATTGAATTCTAAGGATTGCAATATAGGATGCAACCTCGGGTCATCTCACTTAATTGGAACCAAATGCAATGGATCTAATCTAGCCTAAATGTCATGAAATGCTACTAAATTGGTTAGGAAGGGGGGTTTTGGTTCTTTGGAGAACTAACAAAATTAAACTAATTGAAAAGGAAATGTGTAAAAAGATATTTTTGGATTTTTGGGAATAAGAAATCAAAAGTCAAAACAATGATCAAATATGATAAAATCTTCTTGAAAAATGAGCTTTGGCTATCATGGTTCAAAATAAATCTTTGTGGGAGTAAGAATCACTAAGTTTCCAAATGATAAACCTTGAAGAACTCTTTAAGTCCAAGGTTTTAATCAATGAACTCCATTTCTTAACACCTTTTTTAATGCATCTTAGTGAGTGCAAAGAGTAAGTTAATGCAAATGGTCAATTTGCTGATCAAGTATCATCTCAATATCAAGCACAACTAGGTAGACAAGAGAGAATTAACAAAATCACAAAATGACATATATGAGACTTCATATATTCAAGCTCCAAGTTCTACATCAACAAACCCAATAACACATTTCATTGTTCAACACTTGATTAAACTATAATTAAGAAAATCCAACTACAAAGCATAAATCCTAACTCAGGAGTTCACAACAATGTAGTTAAATATAAACAAACTACTCCCCTTTGAAGCCCAATGAACTCATGCCATTGCTACATTTTCAAGAGGAACTGGTGCTTAGCCAAGCATTGCTTCGGGAGACCTGACAACTGGAACCCCACTAAGAGCATCCATGGCAGCAGTAACAGATAATGAAAACGGTGATAGATAAAATGGAAAGAAAATGGTGGATGATGGTGGTGAAGTGGAAAGGGGAGTCGGGAATGAGTGAACTTCTCTTCTCTTTTATTTTTTTCTTCTCTTCTCTATTTTTGTTGTCAGCTACAACCTAATTTAGTAGGTTTTAAAATGAATGATGCTCGGTCGGGTCGCAAAGTGTGTGATTTTTTCAAAAATAGTTTGGGTTTTCTAAGGTTCACCACCGCGAACTTTTCCCGAAAGGTTTTGTTCTTCGTTGGATCCTTCGTCGCGGCAAAAGAATTAATCTTCACCGCGGTGAACTTTTCCCGAAAATTCAGCCTGGATTCTTCGTGTTTCGCTGCAGCGACAGATCCACTTCGCCGCGGCGAACTTCCTATTGCGTTAACTTCACTTTAGCTTTCTTTCATTCCATGTCTTCTTTTTGACTTTCTTTTCCTTGAGTCTCCTACAACAAAAAATAGTAGTTTGCAGTATCAATTGTTCTCAGAAAATTAATTAGTGCATTTAATATTAATTTGTAGCAATTTTCACCTTCAAACTACATAAAATAAAAGCACACACTCAAGAATCAATTTAAGCACAAAAGTTAGAGATAGGAGTCAAAAAGTATAGCAAAGGCCATGAAAATGTCAACAATTTATATTATAAACTTGGGCTCAATCACTCTTAATCCAAGTATAGATTTTATTAAGATATACGAGGACAAATAATACATGTAAGTTCAATTTATAGACTTTATGAAGCTCATATTTGAAAGGATGGATAATGGATCTACCAATTTACCAGGTCTCAAAAGACATATATTCCATGTCATGTCTTATCCATGTTATTACATTTACTTGTGTATACCAAATAACCATCGATATTCTGCCTCAACTATGTTTTGTCATGTTTAGATAAAGGTATTAGACCATGTATGTTTTCCCCTTCTCCATATATGTATCCTTATCATATCAAAGGAGATCTTCACTTGGAAAGTTAATTATCTATGACAAAATCATCTTGTTCTTAACTAGACAACTTGAGGTTAACTCAAGCATCAAAGCTCATATGTCAAAAATACCCTCTTGTGTTTGTGTTGGTTTAAAATAATTGACCACATGTCGTAAAAATAAGTTTAAATATGAAATTCTAATAATATATCATTACTAGTTAAGTTTTAAACCAAATAGAATAATTTTTGTAAACTTAAATTATAATTGATATAAAAGTATACCTATTTAAATATTAAGTCAAATTCTATAAAATTTAATATGTCATATCTAAAACTTGTGTGGATTAAGACAATTGAAACCAATCTTTAGTGAGTTTGTTTTTAAAGAAATCCATCTCAAGTTTATTTTACCGATGTTCATGAGGTATAACTTAAAATAAATGAGATATAGATTGTCTCTTTTTAAAATAGAATTCTTTTTTATCAATTAAAGGCAGCGCCTTTACAAAATAGAACTCAAAATAATTTATCAATATTTTAATTTTAGTAGATGAGACCAAATTCTTAAAATCTCTGTAGTATGTTTTTTTTGAATAAAAGGTAATATATTTAGTTAGACAAGGTGAAACAAAAGTCTACAAATTTGGAGAATACATATCAGAGGGCTTAACCCCTAAAAAGGACCTAGCTAAGCAAAAGTATGCATTAACTGAATAGAGTTTTGCGTCTTCTTAAGGCTAATACAAGTTGCATAGACTGAGGTGTGATAAGCAGGCCTTCATCTAAATGTCTTAGTTGAGTTAGTGTAACTACCACTATGAGGTCATTCTTTGGCTGACTACATGCTTGTGCTTGTAAAGGAATAAGTGCATCCTAATCTGATCTTGAATGATTATCAATAGCTACTGTGTAGTGCAAGTAATAAACCTGAATATACAGTTGTTTCTTTCCTTCCAAATGCCCAAGATAAAATAAGCTAAAGCTGTAAGTATTAACCAGGCATCACCTTTCTAGGGGAGCTTAAGTTGAATACTCTAATCCATGATATCATAATAGATTACAGGGGGTTTGAGGATATCACATTTCATCATGATGAATCTCCAATTCTAATTCGAAAATGTGCAGGAAAAGAAAAGGTTATTATGGGATTAGGCAATATTCTTGCACAGGGTGCACCAGTTAGGGAAGCTTAGAAACCTACCAATTTGGTCTAGAGTAGCAAGTTTAATTTTAAATGCTTGCCAAAGCAGGTGAGTAAGTCTAGGATTAAAGTTGGGAATTCGGACTACATGAAGCCATTGTACCTGGGGATACTCCATTGTGTTCATGCTTCTAGCTAAAGACGTGGTGAATTGATTGAAAGAGGTTGGCCTCCACAAAATCTTGATGTTATGCAGGTCCATATTGTCATCTTTACACTTATGACAATATGAACATTTTTATATCATTCACCAACAATTTATTTGTTATTGATTGCTCTTCCTACTTTGATTAAATGCGTCTATCGGAGATGTTAATAAAAATATTATGAAGATTGCTTGTGACTCTGATTCATGGAGATAGGATGATACAAAAGTCTCGTGTTTAAGACTTTTGGTGAAGCCTTACCTTCACAAGTCACTCGGTATGTTTACATCACAGAGCAGCTCTACTCTCTCTGTTCTGTACAGTAATACATTTGGCTTCGCTTGGCTTAGGAGTCAGGCAAAAAGCCGACAGAGAGACAGAGGATGAAATCTCCGTATCCTTCACGTGGGTAACTGATGTGAAGCAGTGTCAACTGGGGCATCAAGCAACCCCATACAAGGAACAGGACTCCATTCTCCGTATGCTGCTAAAATACTATTCACTTGTCAATACACCAATAACTAATATCCAAAAAGGAAAAAGAGGTAAAAATACTGTAATATAATGATAGAAAATCTTGTATATGAATGCGATCATGTCACGGGACTTCTAGTTTTCTTTGTAACCCACTTAATTTCGACGAAACAAACTCTCATCTCCCTACAAATAATGCCTACAAACCTGTACCCCATCACGGGCCACTACAAAACAACGTGTGCTTCTTAAAATATAAGCCATCTTCCCCTATAAAACACACCAAGACCACCTACGAAACTATTTGCTTACCCAACAAAAATTACCATCACAAGGTCTCGCTACTCTCAATGGCCTTTGCTTTCCAAAACAGAGTACCTAAGGTCTTTGTTTTCTTCTTCTGTTGCTTTTTCTTCAACTGCAGCTCCGTTTTCGCACAATCTTCTCCTGTTTTTGCCTGTGATGTTTCCAAAAATGCCACCTTTGCGAGTTTTCGTTTTTGTGACAAGTCTTTGGGTTTCAGTGAGAGAGTTGCGGACCTGGTGAGTAGGCTTTCGTTGCAAGAGAAAATTTTGTTCTTGGTGGACGGTGCTGGTAGTGTGAGTACACTTGGGATACCAAAGTATGAATGGTGGTCTGAGGCTTTACATGGAGTCTCTTACGTTGGTCCCGGTACGCGTTTCTCCAATGTAGTGCCTGGAGCCACCAGCTTTCCTCAGGTCATATTAACTGCGGCTTCATTCAATACTTCTCTCTTTGAAACCATCGGAAAGGTAGCATGTTCATTTCTGCTATTCTTGCTTCCTTTACAAATTGCCATAATCAATCACTTGACTGTGTTTTACTCATTTCTGTTATTCTCGCTTCTTTTACAAATTGCCATAACCATTCATTTGACAGTTGTTTGATGTTAACTTGAGCAATATGCGCATTTGATGAATCTTTCCCAGGTGTAATGTAAATCCTTTTTGGGCATATAGTGCGAGTCCTATGGTTATCTGTGTTGCTTACGTTTTCGGTAACATTTTTAATTATCAGTCAGCGACTGTGGCCATCTCTACAAGAAGTGTTATAATTAATGGAATGAAGGTCTCCTGTTCCTTCTTCTTCAGTCTCTATTATTGTCTCTGTGCTTGTAATATGCAAAGGGCTGGAAAATGGCGTGAAGTTATTGAATTATTTGATGGAATGGGGTTGTCTCTGGTAAAAACATCTAGTTCTCGTAAAAATGTGTTTTTATAAATATAAAAGGATTCCAGCTGGGAAAGGAGAGAATTTGAAAATGATTAGTGATTGATTAATTTATTCACAACGAACAGGTGGTTTCTACTGAGGCCAGAGCAATGTATAATGTGGGATTGGCAGGTTTGACATTTTGGTCACCAAATATAAACATTTTTCGAGACCCCAGATGGGGAAGAGGTCAGGAAACTCCAGGAGAGGATCCATTGCTATCAAGTAAATATGGTGCTGGTTACGTTAAAGGTCTGCAACAGAGAGATGATGGTGACCGTGATCGACTTAAGGTTGCTGCATGTTGTAAACATTATACGGCCTATGATGTTGATAACTGGAAAGGGACTGACAGATACCATTTCAACGCTGTGGTAAATGCTCTCTTCCGTTTAAGGTCTGCAAATTGCAAGATTATAAATGTAACCACTACTCATCTCATTTCTATTGTATTGCTTTAATGAGTTAGGTAACACAGCAAGACATGGATGATACCTTTCAGCCACCATTCAAGAGTTGCGTTATTGATGGGAATGTTGCAAGTGTCATGTGTTCTTACAATCAGGTTAATGGTAAGCCTACCTGTGCTGACCCAGATCTTCTTACAGGGGTTATCAGAGGCCAATGGAAATTAAATGGGTATTCTTGAGAGTCTCAAACTGCATATGTTCTATGTGGTGTTTCATCATAATGTGTCACATTCTCAAATGTTAATTGTGCTTGTATGCTCACTCTTCCTGCAGGTACATTGTCTCCGATTGCGATTCTGTTGACGTATTCTACAAGACTCAACACTATACCAAAACACCTGAAGAAGCTGCAGCTAAAGCCATATTGGCAGGTAGTTCCACATCCTGATTTCAATTGTTGATTCTTAAGCTTGATATCTTAAAAAAGGGGTATGACAGGGTTGGATCTCAATTGTGGATCTTTCCTTGGCCAACACACTGAAGCTGCGGTAAAAGCAGGACTTCTCAATGAATCAGCGATTGATAATGCCGTCTCAAACAATTTTGCAACACTGATGCGACTTGGTTTCTTTGATGGTGATCCCAGCCAGCAGCTGTATGGAAATCTTGGGCCAAAAGATGTCTGCACACAAGAGCACCAGGAGCTAGCTCGTGAAGCTGCTAGGCAAGGGATTGTATTGCTCAAGAACGCAGCAGGTTCTTTGCCACTGTCTCCTACTGCCATCAAATCCTTGGCAGTAATTGGACCAAACGCTAATGTCACTAAAACGATGATTGGAAACTATGAAGGTATAGCCTAGGAAGTTAGAGTTAAACACAAAATAGTTCTCACCTAAACAATGCCACGTACCAAAATTTTCAGGTACCCCCTGCAAATACACAACTCCTTTGCAAGGATTGACAGCTTCAGTTGCAACAACATATGTTCCTGGATGCTCAAATGTAGCATGTGCAACGGCCCAGGTAGATGATGCTAAAAATATAGCAGAAACAGCAGATGCTACTGTACTCGTAATGGGGGCTGATCAATCTATCGAGGCTGAGAGTCTTGATAGGGTTGACATTCTTCTTCCAGGACAACAGCAACTTTTGGTAACAGAAGTTGCAAATGTTTCAAAAGGACCTGTAATTCTTGTTATAATGGCTGGTGGAGGCATGGACGTTTCATTTGCAAAATCGAATGACAAGATTACAAGCATTCTCTGGGTTGGTTACCCTGGTGAAGCTGGAGGAGCTGCAATGGCTGATATTATTTTTGGCTATTATAATCCAAGTAAGTCATGACTGTTTTATCGTAGGAATGACTGCTCATTTCTCAAATCAATTACGTCGTTGAAAATTTAAAAATCCACTAGATATGTAGTTGCATTACATCATGACTCGTTGCAAAAATTCCTTCTTGATGATGGATATTTTGAGCTTCATTAAGCTTATTATTAATCGTGTTGAAGGTGGAAGACTGCCAATGACATGGTATCCACAGGCATTCGTAGATAAAGTGCCAATGACAAACATGAACATGAGACCAGATCCTTCTAATGGCTACCCGGGTCGAACCTACAGATTTTATACGGGAGAAACTGTATTTAAATTTGGAGATGGACTAAGTTATACCCAGTTCAGCCACGAGCTAGTTAAAGCACCTCAACTAGTATCTATCCCTTTAGAAGAACAACACATTTGTTACACATCAAGTTGCAAATCGGTGAACGCAGTTGAAGAGACTTGTCAAAACTTAGAATTTGATGTTCATTTGAGAGTGAAAAATATGGGAAGAATGACGGGAAGCCACACAGTGTTCTTGTTTTCTAGTCCACCATCAGTTCATAAGTCTCCACAGAAGCACTTAGTGGGTTTTGAGAAGGTGAATATGGATGGTCAAACAGATGCTCTGGTAAGATTTAAAGTGGATATTTGCAAGGACTTGACTGTCGTTGATGAGGTTGGAGGCAGGAAAATTGCCTTGGGGAATCATACGCTTCATGTTGGAAGCCTGACTCATTTCTTTGTTGTGAGGATTTAAGTCTCCAATTCCTCTGTTGCATCAAGTGATTTGATTTCTTGTCATTCCTTCGTTCTGACTTTTGAGAGGGTATAGTGACATGGTCATGAATTGTGAATAGATTGAGAGGTTGGAACGATTTTCTCAATTAATTCATATCATCAAATTGTTCAGGAATAAGAAAAATTGCTGAAGTCGATGCATTAAGAATTATCGGAAATTCGTTTAAGAATATTATAAAGCCTTTTAATATGTGGAAAATTTATAACTGGGGGAAGGTGTTAGCAATTTGAATATGCAATAAGAGTTTACGGATAGTAATAAATTTCATTTTTTATATATAATGGAAGAATTTCTAGCCGTTATTGTATTTTATAAAATTTTGGGTGCATGGAATACTTTATACACTACGTACAAATTACTTATTCCATATAAATTATTTTATCAACTAATTATGTAAAATTAAAGAATTTGATAATTTAGCAAAAAAAACGCGGACTTATCCAAGGCTCATTCCATACTGGGAAGAATCTCACAACATCTATTACGATTCAGCTAATTATTAAGATTAAAATTTTTAAATACTTAATTTTCAAGAAATTTATATAACTTGAACTCTATTATTTTTTTTAAAATATTTTTTTAAAAAAATATATTTTTTAATGAAGTAATATCAGATAATAATTAGCAATTGTCTCGTTAAAAAAAATTAAAATCAAGAAGTAGAGATTGCTTTATAACAACACTTCACTTTTGACGTTATCTTGATGATAACTTTTGTTTTTTTTTTTTAATATATCAGTTTCTATTTTTTTGTTCGCCCAAGTAAAATGTTACAGGCAAAACATTGAAGTAATAGAAAATCAAAGAAACTATTGATTCTTCATTTGACGACTGGTAAACAGGAGAGAGTGGTAAATGATTTTTTAATTGGACGACCGAAGAGCACCACAAATGAAAGCGGTGATAACCAACATGGGGAAAGGCATATATGCCCATTTTGATAATTGGAAGATTGTATTAACTAGTAATTAATTTTATCAATCATCAGTTAACAGTTGATTATCAGTTAATTTGATCAGCAGATAATATTAGTTATTTATCAAAGATATTTGATAAAATTAGCTATTTAGTATTAACTGTTTAAGTATAAAATGACTCATAAGGACATGATTTAAAAAAATTTATAATGTCATGAATAGATGTTTAATTTTACAACAATTAAGTTTTTAACTCTAGTAAAAAAAATAGAATTCCTAAAAATTTTGTTAACGTAGCATATTTTTTATTTTATAACCAGAAAAGTTATTTCATTTGTAAAAAAATTTGTCGCTAGCATAATACATACTCCCAAGTTTTGTAATTAAAAAACTTAGTTATAAAAAGTTTTATCGTTGTAGAATAGATGCATGCTTTTTATTTATGCATGATTTTTAGTTTGAATTATCCATAATATCATTATAGCATCATTACATAATTAAAAACTATGAAAGGAAGACATAATTGATTTTTTACCTATTAATTTTTGGCGAAATATAAAAAAAGCTCTTCTTATGGAGATTTTTTAAAATTATCTTGTTGGAATTAAATAAGCTAGCAAATCAATCATTCACCAAACACATTCATTAGCTTTTTAAGATGATTAAATAATTAACTTGTGTCAATCAGCTAAAAAAGTAGTTGAGCCTACAAGATGAAGGTTTCATGGGCTGGGATTAAATTACAAACACACAAATTCATAAGGGTAAATAGATATATTTGTTTCAGTTTAAGAAACTATAGGGAAAAAATTTTAACTTTTAAAATTTTCAAAAAAATTCTTTTGAATTTTTAACTTTGCACAAAAATCCCTTATGTTAGACTTTAATTAAAAAATAACAATAAAATATAAACAATATGAATATCATATATGATATATAGACTAATCAAATATCTCCTACATAATAATCCAACTTGGTTCTTAAATCAAACTCAAACTAATTAGGCTTGAATTAAATTAATAATCTAAAATAATTATAACAAATTATGAATTTAGTTCAGATTTATTATTCTGATTTATTAGTACGATTTGAATTCAAAAGCTGAGTTAGATTGTTATATAAGAACTATTTGATTATTTTACTTGTGATGTTTATATCATATGTGTTTTATCACTTTTTATCAGCAATCTAAAAAAAAAGGGTTTTTCTAAACAATTAAAAAAAAATTTATCTAAAATTTCTTAAGTTAGAGAATGTTTTATGTCTTTTCCCCGTACATTAAGTTTTTAAAGTTGTTCTTACTTTGGAATCTACGATTCATTTTGGATTTGTGGGCATCAGTTCAAGCTTTTGGCGTAACGTTAAAGGAACTTGTTGAGCTTTGGTTGATCGATTAATGAAATCAGGGGCTTAAAGACTTTTGAATTGAAAGGGTATAAATTTTCAAGAGATTTAAAGATTAAAATTTAAGACATTTGGAAATTAAGGCTTCAAGCTTGATCTTTTAAAATGGGCTTAAAGTTCTTCTGGTTTGAAATTTCGAGACCCTTCCTTAGAGCTATCAAGCTCTTAGATGCCTACAAGGTGTCTAGGGATTATAATAAACTTTTGCAAATTCAACTTCGATTTTACGAGACCGTTGGATTTAAGAGATAACTGGACTTCAGATTGTGTTTCAACCCATTGTTTAATATTATTTTTGTTTTTAATTTCATGAACCCAAATTTAATATTTATCCAATTGTCAGCTAGTAAGCTTAAAACTTTAGCAAGCTACACTCCAATATTCTAGTTGGAGGGTAAGGAAAAAAACATACACGTTGGAGCCTGAACCTTGCTTCTCTTCTTCCTCTAAGTCCAAATGGGACCTTGGAATTTGGAACTTGACCCTTACTTCTCTACGTCCTTTTCACTAATGTAGCTATAGATTGTTGTTGTTGGATGTTAAGCTTGCTAATTAGTTGACAGGCCCTTACTAGTCTGCTTAAAATACAATAATACGGTGAGGCTATAAAATTAACACTTATATAATTGTTAGTGTTAATATGAAATTTGGGCATGCCAGCAAGGAATTCTTATAAAATTTGTACTTAACTTCTTATCAACAATATAGATGGCCTTTAGAAAACTTAGAAAATGAAGTTCTAAGCTTCAAAAATACTAAAACATATTGAAATAAGGTGTGAAGTAAATTTTTTTTTTGATTATAGCAAAAAGAGAATCATAAACTACAAAAGGGAATTCAAAATAACAAAGGTACATGCACCATGTAAAGAACACTGAAAAATAGTTAAAATGTTTTTAAAGTAAGCTTATTTTTCTCTTTGGAGATTGGTTTTATTTTCTTATGATTGAATGTCTTTTTTTTATGTTGTCCAGAAGCTAGTAAATTTTTGATGTAGTTTTTCCTATAACTGTCCATTCCGCACATTTTACCTAACTACCTGCCACTATTTCCTTAAGTTTATGCTTTGGACACCTGATAACTATTCAACTCCCAGCCCACTTGGCCATGTTTTTACTAACTACATGCTATTATTTCCTTAAACTCCACATTATGTACTTCTTGTACCTGCTCAACTTCTATCTCACTTAGCCATGTTCTTGTTAACTATTTTCTACCATTTTCTTAGCTTCCATGTTTTAGACTTCCATGAATTTAGCACATTTCTCCCTACATTCCTCGTTTTTCACTACCTATGAATTCTTTAGCTAAACATTTACTGGGCTTTCATTTCTAGGCATAAAAATTCTTCTAGCTTTTTATAAACTAGGTTTAAAGACAAATTCCAAACATAGCCCAGTGGTTTCGCATCTTTTAAGAACCAAAATGAATTTGGAAGGAGCCTAATGATGTCATCACGAGGATCTTCCTAAATCGTAAAGAATCTTCTTCAAAAAAGAAGAGTCAAGCCCAAAGATCACACAAGATTTTTCATATTTGAAATCCTTACCTCTCTGTCTTTTATAAAACTTAGAAAACCTTTTAAATTTTAAACTCTTGGTATTTTATTGAGTTTTAACTATTTTCATTATAAAATTTTCTCATTACTACTTCATTCTCTATCTCAAACTTTAAACAACCTCTATTTTCTATATAGATTCCAATATTTCCTATTTATGAATTCTATCATACTTCTCTATATCTATGGCTTCCACTAGATATGCATCTTCCTCCTCTTCAACTAATTATGCCAAACTGAATGTTATCTATGTACATTTATTATTCTTGTACTTCCTTCAATTTCTTTAACTTTATTTCTTTATATAGGTTGTAAAGCTTAGAGTGCACCCTATTTCGACTGAACCTCTTTTAACATTTAGAAGAATCAGTTAAAGGACTCTTTAGACTTTAAATTTCCATTTTAATTTTAACTATTTATTCTAATATCTAAATTCCTTTTTTAGCACTGTGGGATGATTTTTCCCATTTTGATCATGAATATCATTTGCCTCTGACCATCAAGATTTCTTCTCCTATTAACTGTTCTCATCCATCCTTACCTTATTCAGAAGAGGTGAGTAAATCAAACTTTTCTTTAAGATTCACTATGTTTCAAGCTTCCAAATCCTTTAAGTCATGGTCAAAAATCATAGACCATTGGGTTAAATGAGTGGATAGGTTGTACCCTCTATACAATTTAACCTAGAAGAGACAAGACCTTCTGTAGTTAAATAACTCTTTTTATTAATTCCTTAGAATATCAAACTAACCTTATAACTACCATTTTAAGATTCTGGATTCCTTCTTGCAACTCCTTTATCTTAACTTTTGGGCATGTTTCAATCTTATTGAAAGATGTTTGTTTTCTAACCAAAGTGCCTATAATTAGGGAAGATTTTGTTTACATGGTTGAGGACTTTTATTCTGGGTCGAAAAACATCCATGCTTCTTCTAGAAATCCCATTTTGGAAGAAGAACATATCAAGTTTATTTGGGTCTTGTTGAATTGATTTGTTTTTTACCTTGTTAATAACAAACTAACTTTAGAGTTCCTTCCCTTTTTTCATGCAATGGCCTCTAATAAATTCTTTGGACTTGATTCGATTTTCCCAGGATTCCGTAATCAGAACCTAAAGAGATGTTTGTCTAATATCCCTTTGCAACAACTAAACTTATATGTGTGTTTTAACCAACTCTAGACTTCACTTACTTCCCAGAACTTAGGGAAAGCGAAGACTTACCTTCCACTGATCCTAACTTTTTGAACTTCCTACTAGTTTCTAAAATAAACCTCCTATAAATGTCTTTTTTTTTGTATTAGACTAATTGAATTTTGAAGACTTCTCTGAAAGACACTACTTGTATCCCCTTAACATTGTAGGAGCCTTTTTACAAGCTATTGGTGAGCCTTGGCCAATGTCTAACATGGATTAGGCATGACGAAGGTATGCTAAAGAAACCAACTCAACTTAACCAAGTAAGATCAAGCATAGTTTAAGCAGTGGCTAGCTTTGAAGGATTGTGGGGCATTGATTAGCTTGGATAGGGAGAGTTAGACTTGCTTATGATTTCTTTGGTAGGAATAGGGATGAAATAGTGCTCAAATGTTGGACCAAAGATGAACGGATTAGACCATAGGGGCGTATTGCTCAGACCATGTGCAAATTGGTTCGTAACTTGGCTAACCTTCACCTTTGGATGAAGATCATGAGTGATGTGGTGAAGTTAGTGGGACGAATCGTCAAAGAAGTGCGAGGACATGGAAAAGAACATGGATGAGGTGTCTTATAAGAATTTTACACATGTTCCTTTTACTTAGAAGTGGGATAGTCGTAAGTTATATAAACCACCCATTGAAGTAGTGCTTAAAGTGGTTAAGGATGTCAGCCACCAATGAAGTTAGTGACTTAGTGGCCTAGAAACCACTTTCTTATATTCTTGCTCAGTGAGTCTCAAAAAGCCTATAAATAGCTCATTTGAGCAAAGGCTTCATTCATTAGAGAGAGATGGAGCTTTTGTATTCTTTATATCAATTGTGAGTAATGTAAAGGTTGACAATTTTGTTGTAAAGCTTTGTGTATATTTCTCTTCTTATTGATGTCCATTTTATTGTGTTGTTTTAGTGAATATTGTAAGATTACCTAGCCTTTATATGAAAGAATTTAAATATGAGAGATTTGGTAAGGTTAACTTGAATAGTGAGAGTTCAACTATCGTATTTAGACTTTAACTCATTTTGAGTCTAAATATAGAGTTCCTTTCAAAGTCTTTGTAACAATTGGTGTTAGAGTTATGTTGGTGATTCAACGGAAGGTGGCAGTATTCTAAATAAGTGTATTACAAGGATGGATGTGCTTATCGGTCCTTCACCTGTTGGTGAAGAAGTTATTATGCATTACATTTTGAAGCTTTAAAGAGGTAAATCTAAGCACTGTAAGATTAAATGTCAGAATCGATTAAAGCATGAGAGGATGCCATTTTCGAGATGATCATCCTCAAACATGTTATTACAATGCAAGATGTGAGACATGCTAAAAGAACAATGCTAAAGGCTTGTGAACCAAAAGTTTTTTAGGGAATTCATAATGTTAAAGAACTTGAGAACTTCTTATGAGATATGGACTAGTATTTTACAACTACTAAGGTGTCAAATATGGAAAAGGTGGATGTCTTGGCAATGTATCTTAATGGAGATGCAAAATTATGGTGCAGAACTTACACCTATATAGAAATCAGTGACAACCAACCTCCTGTTGATAAATGAGAGAGGATAAAAAAGGAGTTAAATAATCAATTCATTCCTAACAACATTGTTTAGCTTGTAAGGGACGCTTTAAAGTTGTTAAAGCATGATGGATCGATAAGAGATTATGTTAAGAAATTAAGTTCCTTAATTCTTGATATTGAGAATATGTCAGATAAGGACAAGTTATTTAAATTCATTTTAGGTTTACAACCTAAGGCACAAATGGAGTTGCAAAGGCAACATATCAGTGATGTTGTGGGTGCTATTATGGTTGTGGAAACTTTGGTAGATTTTAGAGTGCTAAAGGAAATCAAGGCCTTTTCCTCTTCTCAAAAATTGAAAGGCACTTACTAAAAAAAGTATGAAGTAAAGAAGAAGAAAGACAAAGGTGAGAGAAACGTCACAAAGGAAAATCCAGGCAAACTGCACAAACCTAAACAAACTAAGAGGTCTTCTAAGAAAATTCATGATTGTTTCTTATGCAGTGGCCCTCATTACACCTGTGATCAGCTAACAAAGGAGAATCTGAATGACTTAATAGCAGATATGGCTGGTAAAAGCAATTACTCGAAAGCAGATCCTATCTGCTTACTCAATATGGTCAGTATGGAAGTAAGTCCTTTTAAATGCCTTCTATACAGAAATATATAAGTCAATAGGAAGGAGCTCACAACAATGATGGATACAGATGCTACTCATTTCTTTGTTACAGAAAGGATGGTGTGAAAGTTAGGGTTGAAGCTTAGGAAAACCCTTGTAACGTTGAAAACTCCCATGGCTAAAGCACAAGTAGTGGTAGGAGGTACATACAATGTTCCTATGAGTACAAGAATTTAGCATAGAAAGTGTAATATGATGGTGATACCTCTTGAAGGTTTTGAATTGATTTTAGGCATCGAATTTCTAAAGATAGCAAAGGCAGTGTTGTATCCACATCTTGGAGTTATTATGCTTATGAATGATGAAAATTCATGCTAAATAAATTGTTGCGGGTTTAGCAATGGAACAACAGACAAAACAAAAATTATAACTCATAATTCTACCATGAATATCAGAAAGCGTCCTAAGAAAGGCATGGAGACTTACTTTGCAGCTTTGTGGGAAATTACAAAAGACCATATGGTAGAAGTCTTGGATGCTGTTGATAAAAGTATTAAGGGAATTCAAGGATGTGATGCCTAAGGAGTTACCGAAAACTCTCCCTCCTTATCAATAAGTTGATCGTAAGATTAAATTGGTGTTAGATGTAATTCTGATCGGGTGTTTGGTTGTGTGTAAGTTTTAATTATTAACCTTTAATAATCCACAAGTGCACGATTCGTTAGCATAGTACCAAAGTTGTTGATCCCATGAGGAGGGAGTTAATCTAACCCTAAATGCTAAGGCCAGAAACAATAATAGAAATCTAAGATGCTACGAAACTAAAACGAATATTTAATTTAATCAATCAAATTTAGATTCAAACACAAAATAGTAATTACTAAGCAATTACAGCACACCCAAGAATCAATCAAAAGAAATTACTGCTAAGTCAGAATTTTGACTTCACGTATAAAGTGATTTTGATGACAAACAAAGATAAGACAGACATTAACAAATATGAAAAACAGAAGGAAGCTGCGAAGTAATAAAAAGCAGACGTTGCAAAAACAGACGTTGCAAAAGCAGATGTTGCAAAAACAGACGTTGCAAAAGCAGATGTTGCAAAAACAGACGTTGCAAAAGCAGACGTTGCAAAAA
>JAOSBO010000005.1:19345310-19370649 GCA_027563915.1 Erythroxylum rotundifolium
ATTTAGTTAATAAGCTAGAATTAATTCTAATGAGATTAAATTAATTCTAGGCTTATTGAAGCTTGAATTATCAAAGTTCATTAAGATTCCCCAATTAGTTTCAAGGAAGGTTATCAAGCTAAGTAAGAAATATAAATAAGGTTTTAGAAGCCCATAATTGAATGTTGGGCTTGCACTAATTAATGGTTAATTAGAAACCTAAATGTTTATTAGAAAGGGGCTAGACTTTGGTTTAATGTAATTGATTAGATTAATTATATTAAAACAAATTTTTTAAATAAAGCAGTAGCAATTTCAGTTTTAATGGACTGATTGTGCAGCTGCACATTTGACATGAAGTTGCTAAATAAAGATGGTCTTTATTATGGTTTATCATCATTAAATGGAGTTATGAACTTACCATTAAATGTTTTAATGGCTATCTTTTAATGTTAGCATGTAACCTATTAGCATTCATTGGATTAAAGAAGAAAGATGCACATTGGATGGACTATCTTCCTTCTTCCATCTTCCAAAATCGAAATTGGTAGGTCATATTTAGGTTAATAGTCTTTTCATATAGCCATCTTAAAGATAAATTAGAAGAGTCTCATTTGTTGGCTACTTTATGATAGATTAAAGTACGAAGTGATCCATTGGATGCTATTCTCTTCTTCAATTCCATGCATAGCCGAAATTGAGGGTGTGAGAAGGTGTTCTTGCATGGCTTGACTCTCTTTCTCCTTTCATGCATGAGTGAGCTGAAATTTGCATTAGAAGAGTTTCATTTTTGGTTCATTTCTTCTAAGAAAATCCTCCTCCAAACATTTCTTCTCCTTTCCCACCAAAGGATTTTGTTAGCCAAGTTGTCCTAGAAGAACAAGAGGTAAATCAAATTGGTTGAGGATATAATAACAAGGATAGGATAGATTGACAAAGAAAAGGATTCAAAAGCAAAGGCTTTGGATACAAGAAGAAGGGGAGGATAGCGCAGCGAGAAATTAAAGTTGTATCGAAGGAGTCGGTAATATCACTATCTTGTTTATGTTTATTATTATCCTTATGCCATATCATGTATAGATTGGCATGATGATTTAGATATATTGCTTTTGCTGTAAATAAGATTTCTAAAAAAATTTTAAATCTACCAGTTTTGCAAATATGGCATGCTTTCTTTTCCCGATCCAACAAAACCATGTAATGTTCTCTTTATGGGTCGGTCCAATATATGTTCTCTAACATATATCTATGTATCTAATTTGATAACTCATATCCGTGATCAACAAAACATGACCACCAGTAAGAACACATACTAGCCTTAATTCACTATTGTTCCACCAATAATGATCAACTAGGGACAGTTTAGAATAATATTATAATGCTTATGGTTTTTCTGTCAAGTCACATATTTGATGACATAAGCATAATATTATTCATGGAATGTAAATCACATTACATATAAATAATAAGTCAGAATGTTAGTACAAAAAATTACTTATGACCATTGGCCTTGGGCATACTACTAACTACTCCAAAAAGATGTGAAATTTGATTTTGATGAGTTATATAAAATTGCATTTGATGAACTAAAGGGGTGACTCACTATAACCTCAATAATTCAACCACTGAAGTTTGGCATTCCATTCGAATTAATGTATGATGCATCAGATTATGTAGTTGGAATAGTTTTGGGTTAAAAAGTGGACAAAGTATCTCATGTCAATTACTATGCCTACATGAAATTTGACGATGCTCAAAAGAATTATTCCACGACGGAGAAAGAAATATTGATTGTAGTTTTTAGGTTGAAAAAATTCGGTCCTACTTATGGGGTACACAAGTAATCATTTATTCAAACCACGTAGCTCTAAAATATCTGGTGATCAAAAAAGAAGCAAAATCAAGGTTGATTTGGTGGATCTTACTTCTACAACAATTTGAGTTGGAAATACGCGATAAGAAGGGAGTTGAAAATTTGGTGGTCGATCATCTCAGCTAGATCCCTTCAACTATGGTATACTGAAATAGTAAATTTCTTGGAGCTGAAAAGGATAAAATTAGATGAGAGGCCAAATATTACATATGGGATGAACCTCGTCTTTAAAAATTTTATATTGATCAAATATTTAGAAGTTGTGTTGCATGTAACATACCACTTCCATAGAGCATATGCTTGAATATCTAAAGGATATTTGAGAACATACTCTATGAGAATGACACATTAGGACAATCACATTAACTTATTACGACATCACTCATAACACAAGTATTCAAAATAGTCAAATCTCCTTATTATATTCCCAAAATAAACTTACTTACATTGTACCATTACTATTCATATCATTGTATTTACATTAAATAACATTTGAGAGTTCACAACTCCATACAAAATGTTTAGCATTAAATTAGAAGATAAACAAACACATCATAACTAGACTCCTCAGATATCAACTGACTAGACCTTTAAGTCATTATTGTTCTTAAAATGATAGTAGTAGAATTATACTTAGCTGCCTTAGAAACTATAACTCCCTTGTACCTAAAAATCAACGTTGCGATGTTGATGAGTTTATGAACTCAATGAGTGAACTATCATCGATGTGCTCACTCCAGTCAAAACACAAATGTTAAGTATATAACCAATTTCAAGAAGTTTAACTCATCATCTCATATTTATTGTATATACCGGGCTCAATATTATACGAGGTTGTGGCTCTTTATGCACAATTCTTAAGCTTAAAGCTCCTTTTCACAATCGCTCCAGTCATAATTCCTTTATCTAATCATGCATATCAATGTAATGGAATGCATCAATTCACATAATATGCTATTAATGTAATGGAATGCATCAATTCACATAATATGCTATGAATACTTTTCATTCAATATGTTCATGTCATTTATCACATTCTTCGGACCTGAGTCTGGCATTCAACATTCATGTCATTTGTCACATTCTTCAGACCTAAGTCTGGCATTCAACATTCATTTAGGTACACATTCCATATTACACATACAATTTGAAAATACTTCTACATACAGTCCCAAGCATCAAACTCCTCATACCAACCATATCTAGAATCATAGCAATCTGATAAGTAATAGTTCGTTAACTAAAAGTTAATGAAAAACAATTCAATCATAGTGAGAAACATCTAGGTTAACTCACAGTACGCTACAGAAAAGCCATTTCCTTAATGATCTGGCACTGTATACTGATAATTAACTTGTGCTTCTTTAGTTATGCAATACACATATATTTTGCACATTACTAAGTTGATTAATCGTATGATTATTCACTCTTACACATGTATATATATATCATGTTCAATTCATGCTCAATTGACTTTCTGGGTATGTATCCTTATTCATAAATCTTTACCATTCAAACACCATAGCTTGTACACATCGAGTTTGTAATTATGTTTATATCTTAAGTAAGTTCGATTACTCTAAATTCAGCAATCATAAATTCACCAACCTTTTCTAGCAACGCACAATTTCCTAATTCTTTTTCGTTCATACGTAGTTCATATTACCCATATCTTTTGGATCACATTTGCATTCATAAGAGCACGTTCATTCCTTTAACTTTTATAAATTTCAGATTTTAGCTCTATTGATTTCAAAACAATCCATTCTATAAGTTAAAACATAAATTAACAACCTAAACTGATCAAAACCTTAACCAATTAATCAAACATCAATCTAGGTTCATTTCATGCCTTAATCAAGTCCAAATACACCAAAGTAAACTAACTTATTCTTAATTGATTCAATAATCACACAAAACAAAAAATTTTCATTTCAAAGCATTGCCCATGATCGTGGGAAGGTTGGAGTTATGTAAATATAGTGTGCTAGAAAGCAAGTGTATTTATATATAACTTAATTTTCTTCCAGTTACTTTTGTAACGAAAGATATTTATTATTAATAAAACAAAAGAGTTTGGTTTTATTTGTATGAGCATTATATATATCTAGTCATAAGGCATCAAGATTCTTTTATAAGTAATATACATACACATGGAGATGTATGACAAGCATGTATAGTATTAGAATTTAAATTAGTTGATTCACAACTGAATAATCAAGTTGGTCACTTGATTATGGTTTAGACTGTAGTGTTGCGATTTATCTCTGCGTAAGTAGAAGTGTTTACTTCAAGGGAATGATGAGTTTCATATCATGATAGTAGTTAACTATCGATAATGGCACTATTAGATGAATCTAGAATCGAGTATGTTTTAAAGAATAAAGTGGGCTGTTACTTTAATTGTAAAACATAGACCTTAGCATTCTGTTATTACGAACCACGATCTTGATGAGTGGTAAACTCATATGTGTTTCATTATAATTCTTGATATGATCGAAATGGATTTATATAGAGTATCAATCTAGTGTCTACATGTTGGAATTATTAATTGAAACATGTATCAGGGAACAATCACTCAAATAAAGAGTTTATAATGATATCATCACTTTTAGATGTTTTTACAAAGTTTGGTGACTAAATTGGCACCAATAGTTTGATAGGCTAGCTACCTATCAAGTCTTAGCACCAAGATGAGATCTTGTGTATTAATCACCATATAGAGTAAAATAGGAGATCTAGAAGGAAAAACCAATATAAGGGCAAAAACGGTAGTTTTAGTTTTTATTGAGTGGATGGCTATAATATGGTTCATAATAAAGTTTGCAATTGGACATCTTATTTGAAAGATGTATTCTCATAATACTTAGTAATTCAAGAGTTCAACCAATTGTCTTTAGTGGAATGACATTTGATGAATAAGCTGGAATTAATTCTAATGATATTAAATTAATTTTGAGTTTATTGGAGCTTAAAATATATAAGTCCAATTAGATTCCCCATTTGGCTTCTAGGAAAGTTATGAAGCAAAGTAAGAAATACAATAGAGGTTTTTAAACCCATAATTGAATGTTGGGCTTATTTTAATTAAAAGCCCAAATGAACATTTAATATTGGGCTTGACTTGGGGTTTGATTTGATTAATTAGATTAATTAAATTAAAACAAAGTTATTAAAGAAGAAGGAGGACATATTTTGGTTTTTTATGCCTAAATCACTACAAGAAAATCATAAAATAGCGTCAGAAATTTAACAAGAAAAATAGGATCAAAGCAATTTACGAACAGAACACAAAAAAGCGTCGATAAACAAGCCGTCAAAGTTTAGATTTAGTGATGGAAAAAATTGGCATCGGTAAAAGTGGGGGGAAGGAATTTCACGCAAAATTTTCGATGACATATAGTGATGACGTAACAACTCCTGTCAGTAAATATTGCGGGAAGCACGTTGGACATTTTCCGATGGAAAGCAATTTGTCAGTGTAATTTAATAATCAACGTGGGTCATTTACTGACGGAAGGTTTTCTATTGGTTATGGGCAGTCTTGTTACCGACGGAAGTGGTTGTCCGTCGTAAAATGAAGCGGCAAGACGTGATGGTTAATTAATTGATGAATTTAAATACTGACGAAAATGTTATTCCGTCAGTAAATGTTGACTTGATAATACGTAAAACGTTGTCGCGCGGCATCGACTTAAGTAAATAAATAAAACGATGTCGATTGGTTACCGACAGAAATGTTATTTTGTTGGTAAATGTCGACTTGATAATACATAAAATGACATTGCACGGCGTCGACTTAAGTAAATAAATGAAATGACATCATTTGGTTTAAAACTAAACGACATCGTTTCGTGCACCTTCTTAAATCGATGCCTTCCCTCCCCCCATCCTACGTTTTTCTCCTTCTTCTCTCCTTCTTCGATGTTATTTGGTTTTCAACCATTCTCCTTGCTTCCATCGTTGTTTTGTGCACGTTTCTCGGTAAGCTTTCCATTGGATGTATTTTCTCTCTAAAAAACACAGCTTTTAGGGGTTTTTTGGGTAGTCGGTTTTTGTATGATTATTGTTGGTATATGCATTTTTTTGTGTCATTGTTGTTGATTTGTTGTTTACATATGTTGTTGTTTGTAAATAATGGAAAAATGCCTTTGATTTATGATTAGTTGGAGATTATACATATTGCCTATGAGGTGTTCAATAAAATGTCCCTTATGATTGTTCTAATGTTTTGTTGTAATATTTTGTGGTAATTGTTGTAATAAAAATTTGTTGTAATGCTTTGAAGAGAAGGGATTTGAGATTAAAGTCTGAATTTGAGATTGATGAGAAGGGAATTGAGATTGAAGTTTGTATTTGAAGTGTGAATTTGAGATAGAGAAGAAAGGATTTGAGATTGAAGTTTGTATTTGAAGTTTGTATTTGAGATTGAAGTGTGTATTTGAGATTGAATTGAAGGATTTGAGATTCAAGTTTATATTTGAGATTGAAGAGAAGGGATGTGTGCTTGAAGTGTGTATATAAATTGTGTATTTGAAGTATGTATTTAGAATTGAATTGTGTATTTAAAGTGTATTTGAATTGTGTATTTGAAGTGTATATTTGAGAATGTATATTTGAAGTGTATACTTAATTTGAAGCGTGTACTAAATTTATTGTTATTATTTTTCTACTAATTATTAATCTTCTACTTATTATTAATATTACATTTATTATTTTTATCAATTATATTTATTATTATTATTAATATTATTCGTACTATTAAAAATATTATTGTTATTAAATTTATTGTTATTATAACTTTACTACCTATTATGATTCATATTATAATTAATTTTATGATTATTATATTGTCATTAATTATTAATAATTTTTGTTAATAATAATTATTAATATTATTAGTTTGATTAATCTTATTAAATTGATTATTCATATTATTAGTGATAATGATCATTGTTAATTTTCTACAAATTATTAAATTTATTATTATTATTTTTTGTTGTTGTTGTCATTGTTAATTTTTTACTTATAATTAATTTTACTATTATTAAATTTATTATTTCTATCATTTATTATTATTATTATTATTATTAATTTTCTACTTATTATTAATTTTATTATTATTTCATTTATTATTTGTATCAATTATATTTATTAAAATAATTATTATATATTTGTTATAATAATAATAATAATAATAATTTGTTATTAATAAATTTATTATTCTTATTCAATTTATTGTTAATATTATTATTATAATGATTATAATAAAGATTCTTATATGATTTATTATTATTATTCTTATTCTTATTATTATTAACTTATTCATTTTTATTTAATTTATTATTGTTATTGTTATTATTAATTTTCTACTCGTAATTAAATTTTTTATTATTAAATTTATTAGTTGTATCATTTATTATTATTAATGTTCTACATATATTAATTTTATTATTATTAATTTTATTATGTATATCAACTATATGTATTATAATAATTATTATATATTTATAATAATAATAATAATAATAATAATAATAATAATTATTATTATTATTATTATTATTATTATTATTATCATTATTGATACAAATAATAAATGTAGTAATAATAAAATAAATAATAAGTAGAATTTTATTCAATTTATTATCATTAATAATTCTTATTCAATTTATTGTTAATGATATTATTATAATTATTATAATAATGATTCTTATATGATTTATTAATATTATTATTCTTACTATTATGAAATTTGTTATTCGTATTTAATTTATTATTATTATTAAATATATTATTTGTGTAATTTTATTTATTTATTTATTTATTTATTATTATTATTATTATGTTTTTATTATTATGTTTATTATTATTATTACTACTACCACTTTTGTACTTATTATTATTGACATTATTATTATTATTATTATTATTATTATTATTGTCTTTAAATTTTTAATATTATTAATTTTATTGTTTTTATTAATCTAATTTTTAGTAATAATAATTATTTTCATATTTAATATAATACAATTGTTTACTATATGTATTGCTTTAATAATACGATTATAATACTTTTGTTCTTCTGCTTTGCGTTAATACAACAATTATTGAGTGTTTTGTCCTTTTTCTTACATTAGTTTATGATGTTGTATAAGCATAAGTGTATTAGATTAAATGTTTCATATTCTTTTTCGCAGGCCCCGTATTGTGTTGAAGAGCGTCATTGATCTTTCTTCATCGTAGTTTGAAGTTGTCCATCTATTCAGTTTAGTCGTGTAACTAATTAATATTTACCATATGTATTGCTTTAATAATACGAATATGATATCGTTGGATTTATTGTTAATACAAAGGGGGCTTGAATCTGTGTTGTTGTTTAGAATATTCTTATATTCATTGATGACTTTTAATGTTCTTCTGTAATAGTCTAATTATAAACTATATATCGAATTAGTTTGAAATCAATTGTAAGTCATTAATTTGATCGATTAATTTGATCGATATATTGTAGGTGATTAATTACTACGATTAATAATTAAACTTCAATTTGATTAATGCAAACATAGTATTAGCACATGGAAGTAATACATTTCGTAGAGAAGACAATTCGTTCCATAATAAACCCCTAGGATGGTATATAGGCTGGAAACCTGTGATCTCGTGAAGTTTATCAGTGAAATATTCCACGAGCCTAGGAGTCACAGTGAGAACTTTTTTTCTTGATTCACACGTATAAACAATGCCACGTACCATAGTTTTGAAATAAATTATAGGTGATTAATTAAATTGGTTAATACTTAGGAGATGTGTAAAGTTTAGATGTTCTGTAATTTTTGGGGTGCCATGAAGGATACTAACTATGTAATCACTTATTTAAATTAACAGTTTTGCAGAAATGAACAATGTTCATATATCTTGGATGTATAGATGAATATCACGTGATGGTTTCATTAATCCTGAATTTGTTTAGGGAGTTGAAGCCTTTATCCATTATGCATGTTCTCAACCTGCATATATGGATGGGCCAAAGATCAGATATCCTTGTAAAAAATGCAAACACATTCTTTTCCTTCCTATTGATGAAGTGAATGGGAATTTGTTGAGAAGAGGGTTCATTCCCAATTATTTTCAGTGGACATGACATGGGGAACCGTTGATTTGTTGCACCTCAAGGAGTAATCATAAACAATCGTCAGTTAGCTTCAATGAGTTTGAAGGGCAGATTGGAAATAAAACAAATAATGTCGGTGCAAATGAAAATCCTTACATGCAAATGGTTTATGATGCAGGTGGTTATAACTTTCAGAAAAATATATAAAATCTTGAAGAAGAACCCAACCCACAATCCAAACAGTTTTTTGACTTACTATATTCAACTGACCAAGAACTACGACCAAATTGTGAGATAATGATTCAGTTTTCTTCAATTGCTCGTATCTTAAATATAAAGTCTAAAGGACACATTTCTGATTATAGTTTTGATCCAATTATTGGATGGTATAATGAGTCATTTCCTCCTGATCACACAATATTTGATAGTTTTTACAATATGAAGAAACTTATTATAGGTCTTGGTTTACTCGTTGAAAAGATTGATTGTTGCAAAATGGGATGTATGTTGTATTGGGGTGATGATGTGGAATTAAAATAGTGTAAATTTTGTGGTCAATCTAGGTTCAAGCCTAGAAAGCATTCTATGAAGGAAAGTTAAGCAGATGTATTATTTTACGTTAACTCCGAGACTTCAAAGACTATATGATTATGATGTTACTATGTTTCACTTGAGATGGCATAATGAACACGACAGGAAGATGGAATCATGAGTCATCCATCAAATGCATTGGCATGGAAACATTTCAATTACACCCGTTATGAGTTTGCAGCTGAAAGTCGAAATGTTAGGTTGGGCTTGTTGATGGATGGATTTCAGCCTTTTGGTTAATCCAGCCAGCAATATTCATTATTGCCAGTCATAATTACTCCTTATAATTTGCCTCCATGGATGTTTATGAAAGAAGCATATTTGTTCTTGAAAGTGATTGTTCCAGGGCCTTCAAATCCAAAACATAAAATTGATGTTTTCTTACAACCATTGATATCTGAATTGCAGTATCTTTGGGAATATGGTGTTGAGGTATATGACGTGTCTCTGAAACAAAAATTTTACGTTGAGAGCAGCTTTGACGTGGACAATTAGTGATTTTCTAGCATATGCTATGTTATCTGGATGGAGCACAGTCGGAAAAATGGCTTGTCCTTATTGTGGCAATGATTCTGATGCATTTTATCTTCCAAATGGGGGCAAAATATGTTGGTTTGATAACCAAAAAAAATTTCTTACTCCAGATCATCCATTTAGGCGCAATCAAAAAAAGTTTATTAAGAATAGGATGGTCAAAACATCTACTCCCCCTAACAAATATGGTGAAGAGATATTGCAGGAGATTGAGGAATTAGGCTTGCTTAAAGTTATAGAATTTAAAGCTGATGAAATTAATACAAGCATTAGTAGAAACTTTGGTTGGAGAAAACGAAGCATTTTTTAGGATTTTCCATACTGGAAAACTAATTTGATATGTCGCAATCTAGATGTAATGCATATTGAAAAAATTATCTTTGACAATTTGTTCAATACCACAATGAAAATTGAAGGCAGGACAAAAGACAATGCAAAATCACGAGTTGATTTGAAGCTTTTTTGTAGAAGGAATGAGTTACATAAAGATCTTCAGACCGGTAAATATTTGAAAGCATGTTATAGTTTGGACAGAAAGTAGAGGGAAATATTGTGTGAATGGTTGAGAAGTCTAAAGTTTCCCGATGGTTATGTTTCAAACTTAGCAAGGTGTGTGGACATGTGGAAGTACAAATTATTTGGGATGAAAAGTCATGATTGTTATGTGTCTATGCAAAGGCTAATTCCAATTGCATTTCAGGAGTTGCTATCGAATAAGGTTTAGGAAGCAATAACAGAATTAAGTTTGTTTTATAAAAGCTTAACATCATCTAAAATGAAGTTGGCTGAAATGGAAAAATTGGAAAGGGAAATTACATTAATTTTGTGCAAGTTAGAAAGGATACTTCCTCCAAGATTCCTTGAATGTATGGAACATCTACTTGTCCATTTAGCACAAGAGGCTAAACTAGCAGGTCTAGTGCAATATCATTGGATGTATCCAGTTGAGAGGTATGTAATTCAATAAAATTGACCTTTCTTGAAGTCATTTAACCTTGTTTTCATAAGTAAATTTGTACAACCCTATTCACTCATATAGGTATTTGCATCACTTGAAGAAAAATGTGAAGACCAAGGCTAGAGTTGAAGGTTCAATATGCAATGCTTATTTAGTGGAGAAAGCTAGTACATTTTGTTCACATTATTTTGAGCCGCATGTTCACACAAGAGAAAGATGACGATGGGGGAGGAAGTACTGATACTGGTGGTAACTTATCCATGTTCACTTATTTGGGACGGTCATATGGATGTTCAACAAGAAGAATGTTAATAGAGGAAGAAATTAAGGCTGCCTATGGTTACATTTTATTGAACTATGAAGAGGTTTAACCTTTTGTGCACTAAGTATCAAGTGATTATTTTGGTTTTGAATTTTAGTATTGTTATTCATAACTAGAATATATAATAATGTTTTAGATTATACGAGGAATTGTTGCGAGAGATTATGCCTGACAAATCATAGGATGATATCAATAAAGAAGTTGGAAGACACTTTGCTCGATGGTTTGAGCAATACGTAAGTTTTCACTTCCAAATATATTGAAATGATTGAATTATAAGATTTAAGTATTCAGACGACATTATACCATTTAATATGATATTTTCTTTTCTGTAGGCCTTAGAAAATTCAATAGACAACAAGTTCATATGTGATCTTACGAAGGGACCTTTGTGAACTATTAAATCATATTCGGTGTATTTTGTTAATGGATACAAATATCATATAGAATATCATGATCATAGCGTGGCAACAATAAATAGTGGAGTTTGCATACAAGGAGAAGTGATTGATTACTATGGAAAAATAATTAAGATACTTGAAATTGTGTACCCTGCATTGCCAATAAAGCGAACTATGATATTCAACTGTGAGTGGTATGGTCCAACTCCAAATGTTGGTAAAAAAGTGCATAGTTGATACAATCTAGTTGAAATTAACAAGCAAAGAAGATTTTGACATTTTGAACCTTTCCTGTTGGCAATGCAAGCGATCCAAGTGTATTATGTTGCTTTTCCCAGCTTACGACAAGATAAGTCAGATTGGTTGGCTATTTGCAAAGTTAAAGCTAGAGGTGTTTTTGAATCACCTAAAAAAGGAGAACATAGAGTTGAAACTAAAGCGTTTCAGGAAGAGACTTATGAAATAAATGCATCTGTCGTATGTAAGGATAATGAACCTTTGAATAATCCATGTAATGAACATGTTGACATTTTATCTGGAGACGATGAGGAGGGCCAGAGATCTGGAGGAGAGCCCGAGTTTGATTCAAATTCTTCAGAACAAAAAGATAATTTTGATTTACAATTAAGTGATGATAGCGATTAATTTGTGTTTGTTATTGAATATTATGTGAACAAATCAATTACTTCCTTTTCAATATATTGTATAAATTATTGAAATGAAATTGTAATATTTCTACAAACTTCAATCAAATATTGATTTTAGGTTGAAATATGGCACCAAAGAGAAGACAAGCTACTCAGCGACCAAGATTTTTTAGACCACGATTTGAAGGTAGTTACTATATAGGTGAAGGATCTCGTGGTGTAGAACCTAGAGATGAAACACCTCCACCCCCTCCACCTACTACACTGGTAGATGAGGCTACACCATCCACCACTCCTTCATCATTTACTACCCCTTTATCCACAGAGATATCAGGGGTACATATTGCGGATGAAGGAGATGACCACCAATCTCGAATTGAGGGACCTGATGGAAGAAAATGCGTCACAATTGTCAATAATATGTAAGCGAAAATACATTAACCATTATATGTTATAATTAAGTTATAGGTTTAAATTTTGACAATGGTATAAATTTATTTGTTTTTATATTAGGTTTTTTCCATCTGGACCTTGTTTAAGAAACATGACATCGAAATTCAAGGAGAAAATTTATCTTGAATTCTATGTATGGAAGAATCTCTCTCAAGCGACAAAGGAATTTTACTATCATGAGTTTGAGGTACGATCGACATTATTATTTCCTTTTCTAATTAACATTTTTATATATTAGTTTTATAAATATTATTACATCAAAAGTATTTATCAAATATTTTTCCTTTTATTACAGAAAGACTTTTTCTAGGATTCTCAAGTTGACGGGATCATCTATAAAGTATGGGAGTCGAGAGCGCGTATACGCTATCACGGCTTTGTTGGTGCAATATGTAGGGCAGGTGTACAACTGCCTTACATTTATGAAGAAATATGGACTCGTTTCACTTGAGACCATGTATGTTTCACAGCGTAATTCAGTCAATAGATGTGGAGGACCCGAGGGAGAGAGTCATCCCGTACATATGGGAGGATCTATTACCCCCCAAGAGCATGCACAGAGACTTGTAACTATCTACAATTTGCAATTATATTCTCATCTCTTTTCTTTGCTGTATTTTAATTGAATTTGCTGTGTTAAATTTTGGGATGAAATATATGTTTTTTGTTGTCATATATGGCTGTGTCTTTTAGTTTTGTTCTTTGTTCAATAGGGGGTAGATTTCATGAAAATAGAGGAAACCCTGCTGAAATTTTTATAAATTCTAATTCACTTATATTTCTATTGAATTTTATGTGTGAATTTTGGAATGAAAATATGTGTTCTTTTTTAGAATGATAATGTTATACTGGTGCCATATATGGCGGTGGTTTTAGTTTTGTTCTTTGTTCAACAAGAGGTAGATTTCATAAAAATAGAGGAAACTCTACTGAAATTTTTATAAAATCAAATTCACTTATAATTAACATTTTTATTCTTATGAAAGAAATGTCTATGGGCATAAGACCTACACCCTGTTAGCTATTTCTGCACACTTACACTAAGAAGCATAACGGTGTGAAATTTGTCAACAATCATTGTAGAGAACTCAATATACGTGAAATTTACAATTTAATATTAATAATGCTTAATAATTATCACTTGCTTGTCCATCCATTGCTTTCTAATAGGACCAAATGCAGTAAAGCATTGAACGATGGTCTCAATAATCTGAACATGTTGATGGCACTGAAACTTATCTTGAAGCAGTAGGTGGTAGGGACCGTTGTGGGAGGCTATTCTTCTTAGGTTCATTTACGAATACTTGTTATTTGCAATTCTCCATGTCTAGTACAGCAGCATCTGCTAGACGGTCTACCACCAATCAAGTGGAAGTGCTTCAGAGCACAGTGCAGACATTGTCAACTCGGTTGCAACAGACGTCGGCTCAGTTGCAACAGACGTTGGTTCAGTTGTAACAGTTGATGGCACAGCAACAACAATCGATGCTGTTGTACGCTCAGCTCTGTCAGGAGATGGATGAGTTGAAGGGTAGGGCTAGTCTGTCATCACACCAACCAGAGGATCCATCATCTCCAGATCAATAATGTAATTTTCATTATTTAGTTTGTATTACAAATACTTATTACATTTACAATGTAATGTTTTTATTATCAATTAAGATACTTTAACTTTTAATCATTAATCAAATTTTCTATTTAAGAAAATTAAACGTATACTATAAATTTATAATTATTAATATTATGCATTAACTAAAATTTAAAAATAATGACAATATATTATATATTTTTTAAAATTAAGTAATACATATACCGATGGAAAAAAATGTCCATTGGTAAATATATCGACAAATTTTTGATGGTACACGCATTCTTCCGTCGGTAATAAGAGAAAGCATTACCGACAAAATATCATATCCGTCGGTAAGCTTTAAGCAAATGTACTGACGGTGGATTTGCTACCATCGAAAATATGCTGACGGAAGACATATTTCCGTCGCTAAATGGTACTGATGGTCAATCACACAATAAGTAGTCGGTATATTTACCGATGGTTATGAATTTTTTGACGGTAATTTTGCAGACGGTAACTAATGTACCGTTGGTGAATTTACTGATAGTGTCTGCTTTGACCGTCGGTAATTATTAGCTACGGCCGATTCTACGATGCTTTTGTTTATCGGTAAATTCCATTGGTAATTTGTCTTATGGACAAAATTTCTTTGTTTTCTGTTAGTAATTTCCATCGCAAAATGGCATTTTCCTTGTAGTGAATGTGCAGCGGCATATTTAGCATTGAATTGCTAAATTAGAGATGGTTTTTATCATGCTTTATCATCATTAAATAGAGTAGTGATCTTATCATTAATTGATTTAATAGTTGTCTTTTAATGATGGCATGTAATGTAACCTTTTAGCATTCATTTCATTAAAGAAAGGAAGAGGTGCATTTGATGAATTTTTTCTTCGTTCTTTCATCTGTAACAGAAAATGAGAAGGTCTCATTTAGGTTATTGGTCTTTTCATACAACCATCTTAATTAAATGATAAGAGTCTTATTTATTGACTTCTTTATGATTGATTAAAGAATGATGTGATGCATTGGATGCGCATCATATCTTTCTTTCACGAGAACCGAATTTGACAAGGAGAGGAAGAAGTGTTCCTGCATTTTGATTTCTGACTCATTCTTTCCTCTCATAAATGCATATCCAAAACTTGAATGAGAAGAGTCTCATTTTTTGCTTCTTTATTTTAAGAAAAATCTAAAAAATATTTCTTCTCCTTTCTACCCAAAGGATCTTGTTAACCAAGTTGTCCAAGAAGAACAAGTGGTAGATCAGATTGTTCGGGATACAACAACATAGAGAGGATACATTGGCAAAGGAGAGGATATAAAAGTGAGGAATCAAAGTTATAGTAGGGAGTCGGTATATTTCTACCACCTTGTTCTTATGTAAATTATTTTCCTTATATCGTATCATGTATAGCTGAAACATGTTGATTTGGTTATGTTACTTTTGCTACATTTTTTATTTCGAAAAAGTTTTGAAATCTAAAGTTTATCAAAATCTTACATGCTTTCACTGTCGATCCAATAGAGTGAACCGAATGTTCACTCTCCATGCTCCTTCAATTTCTCTAGATCCCAACACCTTCATACCAAATTCAAAACATCTTCATATTATTCCATTAATTATATGTAAATTATACATTAATTGTACTTCAATTCCTCGTCAATTTCGTCTCTAATTCTATCTTAAATTCATTCTATTGGCAGCTCATAATGTATTTATCTTTCATACTTATAAAATCAAAATAAAAACTTTGATTCACTTAATCTCATCATATAAGTAGTCCAAGTTTTTTTTCCAAATTCAAGAACACTTCACTGAAACCATTTTTTAACATATTTCACCTTTATTTAAACTTCAAATCTTAATCTAAATCATCCATATAGCAACCTATAACCTACGATTCTTATGCATTAAAACCAAAATAGAAAAGTATCTAATTCACGTATCATTTTTCCATTACACTTCATCATTAACACTACATGCTATTTATCCCAATTCAACCATCATAAACTTTCAATTACAACATGCCACAAAGATCAGTACTTTACTTACTTGTTTGGCCTAAGTTCCACTTCAATTCATCAAGTGTGCTTTGCCTTATATGGATACAAGAGCATCTCAAATACAAGGTGGGAATTGGAAGGGTTTTCAGCGAAGATAAATGACAACGGCGTGGAAATTGAACAAAACTTAAGGAAAATGTAGAGACATAAAGAAGAGCAATCTTTCGGCTATGAGAGAAGGAGAATATAAGAGTTTCAACCACAAATTTACAAATGAAGCAACTTATCACATGTATGTGCCATGATGTGATTAGTGTTTAGAAACTTGTCAAGAGTCCAGGCCAGCTACAAGTCCTGTCTTCATGCTACCATTTGTCACCTAAATCTTAAGCCATTTGCCACTCAATCTCTAAGCCAATCACAGTTAATTATTTATGCCTAATGTCACTCAATTCTACTGCTTTATGTAACTTATTTCATAGGCTTAGTCATCCTAAATTTCCATATATCAATTTGACATTTTTCCTAAACTAAATGCACATATTAATTTATCAATTTTCCAATTATAACAATTAATTCCAAATTTACTAAATATAATCCACCAAACCAAAATTCAAGACATACGCAGTACACAATTCACATCACGATCATTTTAAACCTTTCATACCATGGAACATGTCAATTGAGTGCACATATAATCTTGGTAGTATTTACTAAATTGTGATTCATATGTATATGCGAATATTATGCATATGAAGGAAATACACTTTATAAATTCTCAAATGATATGACTTAATAGTCTAAGATTCTAACCCTCAGTAAGTTTTGGAACCTCGGTTATTACAATTCTCCCCTTTAAAAAATTTCATCCTTAAAATTCTTAGTTGATTGATCAAATAGATGGGGGTACTATTTCCTTATGTTTTCCTCATTATCCCATGAGGCTTCTTCTCTTAAATGATTCCTCTAAAGACTTTAACACTAATGAGATTACTTAGTTCTCAATTACTTAGTCTGATAATAACCAACTGTTTTGATTTGATCCTTTAGATAACTCAAATTAGTCGCAATTTTAACTTCCTGTGTGGGTAATGCATATGTTGGATCTGACCTATATCTCCTGAGCATACCAATATGGATAGGTATGTCAATGGGTCAGGCCAAGTTGGCCTGTCCATTAATTTTTTTAAAGAGAAAATCAAAACTACCTGGTTTTAAACAAAACAACATCGTTTAGAGAAAAGTGAGAGGGCCATGGGCTAGGCCATAGTCAGCCTGTGGCTCGCCCATAACTTAGCCAACCCGAGTCAGAAAACGGGGTGGGCTAGGCCATAATTGCCATCCATAATTATGGAACACATTGGGAATCTGAGACATCACTAGTGGTAATGCTAACTTGTAAGCCAATGGTCCTATTGTCTCAGTAATCTCATAAGGATCAATGTATTTAGTGCTTAACTTTCCCTTTTTATTGAACCTTACCACTCCTCACCAAAGTGACACTCTTAATAACACCTTGCCTCCCATTTGATACTCCATATCTCTCCATTGCTGGTTTGCACAACTCTTTTGCCTATCTTGAGCTGCCTTGTTCCTATTACAGATCAATTTTATCTTATCAATGGTATCTTGAATCAACTTTGGTCCTTCACCCTTCCTTAAGCCCTCATCATCCCACTATAAAGGCGATCGACACTTTCTGCCATATAATGCTTCATATGGAGCCATACCAATACTACTATAATAATGATTATTATATTCAAATTCAGTGAGAGCTACATATTAATCCTATGCTCCTTGAAACTCCAAAACATAAGCTATGAGCATATCCTCAATAGTCTTAATTATCCTCTCACTCTATCCGTCTTTCTGACGATGAATTGTTGTAACTACCCAATGTTGTTTGTAAACTGCCCTAAAATCTAGAAGTAAATCTAGGATTTCGGTCTGATATAATTGATATTGGAACTCCATATAATCTCATGATCTCACTAACGTACCTCTGAGCTAACTGATCTAGTGTGTTATTCTCTCACATAAGTAAGAAATGTATCGATTTAGTCAATCTGTCAACAATGATCCATATAGCATCATGGTGCTCTAGAGTCCTTAGCAAACCTATAATGAAATCCATTGTGATTCTCCCCCATTTTCACTTCAGAATAGGTAATGATTATAACCTCCCAAATAGAGCTTGATACTCTACCTTAACTTGTTGGCATGTTAAGCATTTAGCCATATACTCAGCCATTTGCTTCTTCCTCCTTAGCCACAAAAAGTTCTGTTTTAGAGTACTATACATCTTGGTAGTACCCGGATGCATAGCATAAGCTACATGTGAGCTTCCTCCAAAATTTCTTTACTTAAATCATTAGCATCAGATACACATAATCTCTGCTTCAACCATAATCACTATCTATCAACTCAAATTTAGAAATCGAATGTTGTTTCAAGTTCTCAATAAGCTTCAATAATTTTGGATCCTTATTTTGAGCTTCTGTGATCCTTTCATATAATACTGATCTAAGCTTCATTGTAGTTAACAATGCTTCATTCTACCCCAAACTTAGCTCAATATTTAATGCCCTCAGCTAAACTAGGTTTGGTAACCTCGATCTTTGAATTAGTGCTACATTGCTATTAGATTTCTTACTTAATGCATCAGGAACAACATTAGCTTTATCTAGATGGTCTTTGGTTGTGCAATCGTAATCCTTAAGTAGTCCAATCCATCATTTTTGTCTCATATTCAGCTCCTTTTGACTCAAGAAATATTTCAAACTTTTATGATCTATAAATATCTCAAATGTTTCACCATATAAATAATGTCTCTAAATCTTCAAAGAGAACACCAATGTAGCAAAATCTAAATCATAAACCAAATAGTTGAACTCATGAGACCTTAACTGTCTTAATGTATATTCAGTCACTATACCATACTGCATTTGAACACATACTAATCCCTGGTGTAAAGCATCACTATATACAACACATCCTCCAGATTTGGATGGAATAGCTAACACCGATATAGTAGTTAATCTATGTTTTGATTCCTCAAAACTTCTTTCGCATTCATTAGTCCATAAAAAGGGTGCATTTTTTTTCAAAAGCTTTGTCAAAGGGACTATGATTAATGAAAACCCCTCAATAAATCTTCTGTAATAACCTACTAGTCTAAGAAAACTTTGAACCTTGGGTTTTCCACTTCATCACTACCTCAACTTTCTTTAGTTCTACCTATATTCCCTATCCAAATACTATATTAACCAAGAACACACACTTGACCAAGCCAAAATTCACACTTACTGAGCTTGGCATACAATTGCTTCTCTCTTATTATCTGTAAGACTAACCTTAAATGCTCATAATGTTCTTCTCTGCTCTTCGAGTATACTAAAATATCATCTATGAATACAATCATAAAGTGATTTAAATGAGGCTGAAATAATTTATTCATCAATTCCATAAAGGCTATCAGAGCATTTGTGAACCCAAAGGGCATCATCAAAAACTCTTTGGTACATCAGTTTCAACTATCTTCAACTGATAATACTTTGACCTTAAATCTAGTTTAGTAAACATTTGAGCTCCCTGTAACTGATCAAGTAAATCATCTATTCTCTGTAAGGGATATTTATGCTTCACTATCACCTGATGCAATTGCCTATAATCAATGCATAATCTCAAAGTCCTATCTTTCTTCTTCACAAACAAAACTGAAGCTCCCTAAGTTGACATACTAGGCTTGATAAAGCCTTTGTGCAATAATTCCTACAATTGAGTCTTAAGTTCCTTCGATTCCACAGGTGCCATCTGTAACATCCCATTACCCACATTGAGGCTATAACATTATATATATAAGAGATTATTCAGTGATTAGAAAATGCATTTCATGCTCATACATTATATGATATGCACATACACATGAATATTGAGTTTTTGCACATAAAAATAATTGTACATGTAGTCAGTGACATTTTTTCGATATAATTGATTTGTAAATGTGAGTATATTAAGAATTGTGGTTTTTCTACATTGAAAATTGATTTGGAGAGAGTATTTAGTGATTTAGAACTTTTGGTGAATTTTAGGAAAGTTTATGAAAATGTTGGGTATTTTTTGACTAGGAAAAATGTCAAGTGGCCAGACAATTGATAATTAGTAATAGAAATTAATGTCAAATGACAATGGAAATTTTTATATATGACTTTGGGATTTAATGACTTATATCATTGAAATTTGGAGACAATTGGAGTAGAAATTGAAGTTGACTGGACTAGTTAAATGAAAGAACCTAGTTTGAAACTATATGTCACTTGCCAAGCCATTCCTTTATCTTATAACCCATAATTCTTTTAACCTTGAAAGATCAATTAATTGTCTTGGTTCTTGTTTTCTTCTTCTATTTTCCTGACCTTTTACATTTCTTCTCTTCTTCATAATTTTTTTTGCTTCTCCAACCTCCATATTGTTGAACCTAACTATCTCATCTTTCAATTACTACTTCTTTCAAGTTATCTTCTTCATTACCATAAGGAAACCTAAATCTTCCAACCTCCATGATGTTGTACATGTGATGCTTGGGAGCTAGGACTAAGTGTTATTTTTGAAGATTTGGAGCTAAATTAAGTAAGTAGCTTGTTAATCTTCATGGGTAATGTTAAATGAAGCTTTTATGATGATAGTTAGAGGTTAAAAGGCATAAAATGGAATTTTATGTATGACAAGCATGAGTGATGAATAGTTAATGTAAATGTCTTGCTTTTGAATATGTATAATGAGTAATAATTCATAAATTGTTTTAGAAACGTTTTAGAGGTAGGATGTTAGGATGAGTGCAGAAAGTTGATAATGAATGGTATATGCATATGTTCTATTTTGAGTTAATGATCAAATATAGATCATGAATTGGTTTGTGAATGATATTGAGTTAAAATGGAGTTAAGAATGAAGAGTAACGACGTAGGAAAAGTGATCTTTGTACAAGTTATGTTAAGTGTAAAATCTAGAAAATAGGAAGATGAGTGCTGGAAAATGTAGCAGTAACATGTTCACTAATTATGCTTCAGTGTTTTACACATAACTTGAGTTGTACTTATCCAAATGAGATGATTCTTGATTGGGATTAAACTAGAGACATACTACATTTTTCATGAAGACATCAAATTTAAATTCTATCCTTAAGAGTCTCAAAATTTAACATGAAATTGAGAATTGGGTGCATCAAATTGGTTGGCATTAGAGCATGGTTTGGCATCCATAGGGACATATAGGAATGCTAAGCATGAAATATCTTGAGAAATGCAGATAATGATTGAAGTTATTGTTTATTATAGGTCATCCACCATAAGTGATCAAATGGGGCAATCAGCTAACCTAGGATCTGTAGGAGCTAGTAGAGAGTCTTCGGTACCTCAACCTGAGGAAATGCCTCCTAGAGTTCCTGAAAGAAGGGAGAGGAGGTATGATAGGCTGCAGAAGTAGGGGGCCGTGGACATCTACGAAAGTACAGACGATGCAGAGGCTGAGCGAATGGGATGGCTAGAAAGGACTAAGAGGGTTTTTGATCATATGGATTATGAGCCGGACAAGAAGTTTGACTACGTCGTTTCCTTACTGTAAGGCCCAGTTTACCAATAGTGGAAGGCTATTCAAGGTAGTACCACTAGGCCTTGCAATCTAAAATGGAAAGACCTTCTGAGGGTCTTCAAGGAGAATTACATGCCTAAGATCTACTTGGACAGAAAGATGAAGGAGTTCCTAGATCTGAAATAGGGCAGAATGTCTGTAGCAGAGTATGAGATCAAGTTTAATGAATTGTTGGCGTATGCTATTACCATGATTCCTAGAGAAGAAGACAAGTGTAGGAGATTTGAAAATAGGTTGAACATAGAGATTAGAACAAGGTTAGTAATCACTAACCTAAGTAGTTTTACTGAGTTGAGGGTTGCCTCGATTAGAATTGAGCAGCTACTGAGAGAGGGACAAGTAAAGTCTAGGCAAGGGTCCAGATTGAAGAGGTCTAGTGAGATTCAGAGTGGTTTTGGCAGAAGATTCAATAAATGCCAAAACCAAGCTTTCAGAACGCCAACACAGAGTCAATTTCCCCCTTGTGAGCACTGTAGGAGGAGGCACTGTGATGAGTACTAGAGATTATCTGGAGCTTGCCTCAGATGCAGCTCCTTTGACCACCAGATTAGAGATTATCCTGCTGCTATGGGAACTCGCTCTGGTATGAGTGGGAGATCTGGGAATGAAGCTACAATATAACAAAGTTGAAGTAGTGGGACTGGACAGAGTGGTCGTAGTAGATACAGAGTGAACTCTAGGAGTCCTTCTTTCAGGACTAAGGTACAGAGCAGCTGACTACAGTCTCAGGCTCTAGTGTATGCCATGACTAGGCAGGAGGCTCAAGACTCTCCAGATCTCATTGTAGGTTCACTACTTATTTATGATCATGAAGCATTTGCATTACTAGATCCAAGATCTATACATTCCTTTATCACATTGCACCTAGCATCTAGGTTGTATTATGATAGAGAGTTATTATAGTATGGATTAGATGTGAGCACATCAATATGTAGTACTATAGTTATAGGAGAGGTCTGCAAGTGATGCTTAATTCGGATTGATCAAGCAGAATTGGAGGCAGACTTGATTATACTACAGCTGACATAGATAGCTATTATCATAGGTATGGATTAGTTGACTGCTCATAGGGCTATCATGAACTAATAAACTAAGGAGATAGTACTAGAATCTCCTAGTCAGCCGAGAGTAGTTTTCAAAGGAATTAATCAAGCAGTGCCAGCGAGGTTGATATCATTTATGAGTGCATTAAGGTTGATGCAAGGTGGATGTGAGGCCTATCTAGCCCACGCCATTAATACTCAAGCTGAGCAGAATGTGCAGGACATTCCTGTAGTTAGTGAATTCTTGGATGTTTTCATTGCCAAGTTATAAAGTTTACCTCCATATTAGGAAACGAAGTTTACGACATAGATCCCAGTGCTGCTCCTATATCTATTCCTCCATATAGGATGAAACCTAAAGAACTAAAGGAGTTAAAGGCTTACCTATAAGAGTTACTAGAAAAGGGTTTTATTAGACCCAGTGTTTCACCTTGGAGAGCTCCATTTTTGTTTGTAAAGAAGAAAGATGGGACTTTGAGGTTACACATCAATTATAGGCAACTGAATTAGATGGCAGTGAAGAATGAGTACCCGTTGCCTAGAATTGATGATTTGCTTGATCAATTATAGGGAGCTTAGGTATTCACTAAGTTGGATTTGAGATCAAGGTACTATCAGTTGAAGATAGCAAAGGCTGATGTACCTAAGAGTACATTAAGGAGCAGGTATAAGCACTACGAGTTTTTAGTAATGCCGTTTAGGTTAACTAATGCCTCGGTACCATTAATGCCCTTGATGAATAAGGTGTTTTAGCCCTACCTAGACTGCTTTGTGACAGTGTTTATCGATGATATTTTGGTGTATTCAAAGAATAGAAAAGAAGATGCCAGACATTTGAGGGTAGTACTGCAGATTATGAGGGAGAAATACTTGTATGCCAAATTCAATAAGTGTGAATTTTGGCTAGATCAAGTAGTGTTTCTGAGACATATAGTGACTAGACAAGGCATATAGGTAGATCCAAAGAAGATAGAGGCAGTGATGAATTGGGAAGTTTTGAAAAATGTATCAAAAATCTAAAGCTTTATAGGATTAGCCGGATATTACCGAAGGATTGTCAAGGGGTTTTCTTTGATCTCAGCCGCTTTGATGAAACTTATAAAGAACAATGTAGTATTTAGATGGAATGAGGAATGTTAGAAGAGCTTTGAGGAGCTGAAGCATTGGTTGACTAAGGAACAAGTGTTAACTATTCCATTGGGGACCAGAGGATCTGTGATATATAGTGATACTTTGCATCAAGGATTAGGATGTGTATTGATGCAGTATGGCAAGTTGATCGCCTATGCATAGAGACAATTAAGGTCTCATGAGATTAACTATCTGGTATATGATTTATAGCTTGCTACAGTTGTCTTCTCTCTAAAGATATGGAGACACTATCTATATGGAGAGACATTCCAAATTTATACAGATAATAAAAGTTTGAAGTATCTGTTGAATCATAACAAGTTGAACATGAGACAAAGAAGATGGATTGAGTTATTAAAAGATTATAACTGCACGATTGAGTACCACCCAAGAAAGCTAATGTGGTGGCTGATGCTTTCAACAGGAAGTCTAATACTAGTGCTGCTCAGATTTAGTTATTGAGGTTTCTAAACTTGATTCATTTGAAAGTTCTGAATGTGGAATTGAATCTGGAGCAGGATGAGGCATTTATCACTACACTAAAGTTGCGATCGATGATACAAAATAGAATTGTTGGACCAATGGTGGTTGACAAATTAAATCCTTTTATGTTTTGATGATAATAAAATGTATAGAATTGATTAAGAAATTATTTCAAGTGTTGTAATTTAAATAATAGACTTGTGCAAATCAAGATAGCGGATAAATCATTGTGAAATCAAGATGGAAATTATCTTTAACGTGCTAGAGATATTCAATCTTGATGATTATGGGAAGATTATGATAAATCTATCCATTGGAGTCTTCAGTAGTCGACTATAATGTGGCAAGTTGACTAATAATATTCAGATATGTCAGTGGGGCATGAAATAAGTCAACCAATTTATTACAAGTCGACTACAACATCAGTCAGAAAGATGCACTAGTCAACTAACATCACACCAGTCGACTATTCGAAGAGCGGAGATGAAACCTGCATGGAAAAATGTTGGCACTAGTCGACTATAACACCTCGACTAGTCGACTATCAGGTAAAGCTGAACAAAATTTGTCCAGATCAATCA
>JAOSBO010000005.1:19382726-19401443 GCA_027563915.1 Erythroxylum rotundifolium
AATTGAAGTAACAACGAACAAATAAGAGTAACAAATTTATCAAAAATAAAAATAAACATAACACTAAACACAAAACAAAATAAAATTAAAGACAGATTGGTTTAGACTTAGATCCCATGGGGATGGAGGTGGTGATGGTGTAGGAGGTGGTAATTGAATCCCTTGAGCTTCAAAATATCAATGGAGTCATCGGATCTCTCGACTCTAGCGTTGTTGTGTATGCACCACCTCCTTAAGCTTTCTGTTGGTTTCGAAAATGGCATCCAAAAACTTTATCCAATGTGAGTCATCCTTTTCATCTTCTTCATATTCTTCACTTGTCAAGTTCTCCTATGCCTGCCGAGGCAGTCCTGAGCTCTAACTTGCTTGACCTGCCCTGGTCTGCACATGTATCTTCATATGGTTATCCCGCAGTTCCATGTTGGTGGAATGGATGATTTCTACCCGAAATAAATGATGGTGGTTAAGAAATTCAGGTGGGTAAACTGTTAATCTGCTCCAATCCACCCCAAAATACTCAACAATGGAGGAAACCATATACCCTATTCCCAGATGGTTACTCTGCTTCCGCGGATTTGCGGCAAGAGCATTTAGCACATGCGTGGATGTGCATATCGGAATACTATGGTATATGCACCACAGTATGAAGAGTTCCTTGCGAGAACACTTGTTGGTCTCTGATTTATCAAAGACTAGCTGACACATAAACTTGTGTGGCAGTAAGTGTTTATGGGATCGAGTAATGTTGTTATGGGCATTTTTAGCGTAAAAACGTTTGATCCCAGTGAACTCGTGCTAGTATTGGGAGGGACAGAAATCATCATATTGGTCGATAATTATGGATTTAGGAAATCCATACATCTTGCACATGATCACTACAGTTAATTCATAAGCTCTCCTCCCACTCCCCAATCTAAACCATAATTCCTTAGTGTTCTTAGCATTAAAGGTCAAGGTTATGAAGAATTCTAAAGTCAACTCTTCATAGACAGGGAATTGGAACCGAATAAACTAGCCCTATTGAATTCTCTCGGCTAAGTTCTTTACTCGCTCACGCACTTCTATCCTATCCAGGGTATCAAAGTCAAAATATCTAGGAACTACAATTTGCCTAGAGTGAAGGAAACGGAAACGAGCACCTTCCTCCTTGATGTAAATAGGAATGGAGCTCCAAAGTCTACTGCTCAGCTCCTTCTCCCTCGTCTTGAGACTTCTTGTTGTCCATAGGGCCCTCGTCGGGCTATTTGCTTGATATGAAATATGTTGGATTGAGTTTGAAAAAAATTTAAGGTTGAAAATTTCTAGAGAGATGTTAGAGCGTTTGGAAGTTGGAATTCTAAAGAGATAAAATGAAAATGAAAGTGAAAGTGAAAGTTAAGTAAGAATTGAATATATAGTTAGTAAAAAGGGTAAAATGGTAAAAGTTTCAATTGAAAAACACGTCCTCTCCTTTTTACGCATAGTGGTAGGCCACAATCGTGGCCTGTAGTGTATCACCCAAAAGACATCAAATGCAGGCCACGGTCGTGGCCAGTGCCTATATTCCAACTCCAAAGTCCTTATTTTTCCAATTCTTTTCTCTTTCACTTCTCTTTATATGCTTACGTAATCTCCCCCATGATTCCAACATCCTATTCCTTATTTCACTTTTAGATAACTAACATAAAAATAAACCTAATTATGGAATTCAATTAACCTACCAAATTAAACAATAAATGATTTTCCTATAGGTTGCCTCTCTTTTAATGATTGTAGCTCGACGCTCCTTTTATGCTCATGGTGGTTGGAATGAATGGTTTGATTGTAGCGTCGCCATCAATCTTAGAGTCTGAACCTTTGCTACCATATTGCAATTTCCACCATCCTTGAAATTTTCTTTGCCTCGCCTTCTCCTTCGCGAGTGCTTCTTTCAGTCAACATTTGCAGGATCCTTGATGTCTTCCCATTCTCCTCAAGGTTTGGTTTTGTTGCGATCTACTAGAGTTTAAGGAGTTCCGTACTCTCTCACAGTTACCTTAAAGGTCAATGTCTCCTTTTCTACTCGCAGGATTAGTTCAACCCCATCCACATTAATCATTAAGCGTGCAGTGGCTAAAAACAGCCGTCCAAAGATCATTGGGGTGTCGTCATCTTTACTAATATCTAAAATGTAGAAGTCTGTGGGAAAGATAAAATGACTGACTTTCACCGGCACATCTTGGATGATTCCCATCGGTTTAAGCAAAGTTCTATCAGCAATTTTAATCACAAACTTCATGGGCACTAACCCTCGTAGCCCCAATTTAAGACTAAGAGTGTAGGGTATCGCATTTATGCTCGCGCCTATGTCTGCAAATGCCCTACCTATGATGATCTTGTTGATGCTACAAGGAATGAAAAAGTCCCCTGTATCATCCTTCTTTACTATGTAAGGGGTGTCTTCCAATATTTGCTCCTTCCCCTTCTTTGTGACGGACCCCTGCAAGTTCAGTTTAGCTTGTATTTGTTCTGTCACCTCCTCGAACTTATTTGGCTGAATCTCTTGCAACTTTTTTGCTTCCCTCCTAACATATAATTCCTTCTGAGAAAAAAATTGGTGTGAGAATACCCGTCAAGTCATTTACACTTATTTGCTTACAGTCTCACTTGGAAGGTCTTCTTCAGCCAATTGACCTTCTCCTTACTCTTTTTTCTCCAGCTCCTCGTCCTAAGTCTGGCTTATAATCACAATACGCTCCTTCGGGTTTGACTTGGTGTTGCTTGGAAGAGTTCCAGTATGCCGAGTAGACACTGCTTCCGCGAGCTGCCCCACTTGGACTTCTAAATTATGGATGGATGAGGCATGATTGTTTGTGACTTACTCAAATTTACTCTCAAGTCTCCTATGTGCCTCCTTCATACCTCCTATCTTATTTAAAATTCTATCCAATTTCGAATTCATCAAGCTTGTTTTGCCTTATTGGAAGCTCGATTGTCCTTCCGGTCTAAACTGGCCTCCATTATTGTTGTTCGACTAGGAGAAGTTTGGGTGATTCTTCTACTAGGGTTATAAGTGTTGGTGTAAGGATTATTACACCCTCCACATCTGAATTGGGCCCCAATGTAGTTAACTTGCTCTAGGTTATTTTCCCTCATTAGATAGTAGTTTATTGTATCATTATCCAACTGGCCATATAGCTTAAATTTCAGTTATGCAGCTTTTACCATAGCTGAGGATGACGCCTTTATATTATTGAGTTATCGCGTCAAGTTGTCAATCTTAGCTTGCATTTCTATCATCTGATCGACATTGACAACTCCCTTCTACTTCCTAAAGTTAGTACGTTGTCTACTACGTTCACTAGCCCATAAACAGTTATTGTTGGCCATCTCCTGTATTAACTCCTTTGCTTCATTGACCATCTTTCTCATTAACAATCCTCCCAATGCTGCATCAATGGTACCTCTGGTGTGTGGGTTTACTCAATTGTAGAATGTCTGTAGCAAGAACTCCTTCGGTAAGTTATGGTGTGGGCATCTCCTCTGTAAATCCTTGTAACACTCCCACGCTTCATAAATAAAAACCCTGTCACCTTGTTAGAAGTTTGTAATTTCCTTAATAATTTTGGTGGTCTTTGTTAGTGGGAAGTATTTATTTAAGAAGGCATGTACTAGCTGCTCCCATGTCGTATTGTTAGCAGGGCTCAGTGAATGATACCAAGCCTTCAGTCTATCCCTAAGCATGAAAGGAAACAACCTAATCCTCATTCCATCTTCCAACATCTAGTGATATCAAAAAGTATCACAAATCTCTAGAAAACTCATGATGTGAGCATTCGGGTCTTCGTTTGCTAGTCCACAAAATTGGACATTCTGCTGAAGCATATTCATGAGGGTTAGCTTAATTTCAAATGAGATCTCTTAATCAACAGTCTAGCCACTCCTTGGTTCGCAAGGTTAAACCCTGCCCTTATAAAATCCATAAGAGTCCTTTGTTGTTGTCTTGTAGGGTTGACTTCTTGATCCATGTTTCTTTGGAACTCCTCAACCATTTGCGTTTTCTCTAACTCTTCTTCTCGCTGAGCTTTCCCAAGGGTTTATTCTAAATGTGTTATATCTAAATCTGACATCTCCATTGCGTGACTCGAACCCCTTGTGGCTCTTGTGTTCATACAAGAGCACGATTCCTACGTGAAACTAATGAAAATGAAACAAAAATTAAACTATCTTAATGTCTTAAACTATAGAACCAAATTTCCTTGCTCTGCAACAGCACCAAAAAATTATTCACTCAAGGTTACACGCGCTAAGTTTTACGAATTATAACCTTGATAATTACCACAAACGCATGGTTCATTCAGGTAGTACTTAAGGGGTCGATCCCACAAGGAAGGGACTAATCCTAAAATCTAAAGGCAACTTAGTTCGCAATTAACCTAACTGAATAACTAATGCAGAAATTAAATTAATCAAGAATCAAATATGTGAAATTAAAGCACCAAAATAATGAACAAATAGCAAACTCACACAAATAATTTGAAACTCAACCTAGAAATGACCGATTGAGAGAACGGGAAATTTTATTTGAAACTAAGGAAACTCTACCCAATTATGCAATTTTCGACTTAATGGGCCCAAACGTTCCTGGGTTGAATTACTCTCTCTCGAGTTATAATTCTTAACCCTAATTGATAACGCAAATTATAGGAATTGTGATCTCTTGATCTGCAACTAGTCTAAAACCTAAATTAGTTTTGAATTTGCCTATCAATCAACCAAGAATCTATGCTCGATCTCTCGTTACATGATTCTACCAGTTTGATTCAACTCTCCACCTATTGATTTATCTAACTCTCATTAGCCTAAATCAACGATTTTCACCTGGCTCACCCTCTCAGTTTGTTGCCAAGTTGTAAAGAATCAAAATTGAATCACAATTAAATCGAATAAAACACAATCAAATAAACTTTATTAATCTCCAGAATAAAACACCCAAAAGTGAGTTTAGACAAAAGATCAACACTCAACAACCATAATTCCAATAAATATTCAAACCTCATACATCAATGAAATCCAAATAGAAATAGAAAATATTGTCATAATAGATCTCGAAGGTCGCAACTACAGGAAACCACCTGTTTCGGGAAGTACGTTAGGTCAAACATACCTTTGTGTCTCTCTTCCTTCGTCTCCTTCCTCAATCACTTGATCTCTCTCTATGTTGCTCTTAGATTTTTATAGAATCTCCCTTTTTTGCATAAGTCTTTTAGCTTTCTAATCCCTGCTGGCAACTGCTAGGTATTGTTCTATTTATTTTGTAGCAACCCTAGGTCAAACTCGGGATCGAAACGGTCTAAAAAATCACCCAAAAATTGAGTTTTTATGTTAGCCCGATGTAGGGGCTCAGCATGTCACGATCATGGCCGGCGCTTTACCCTTTCTATCACGTTTGTTACCTAAATTGTTCCACTGTGGCCTGACTTGATGCTTTCTATCATGATCATAGCCTAACTACTTCTTGCTCCAAAACTCTCCAAATGTTCACCGTTCTTCCTTATTTACCCTGCAACACTAGCACACACATCAAGGTACTTTAAAAATATACAATTTAAGCTCAAGAATTCCAACTAGCCCATAAAAACACTTAATTACACAAAATAACCTAATTAAACCCCTAAATGCATACTTAAGACTCAATTTAACACTAACTGCATAACAAATTAAACCCTAAAACATCATGCAAAACACAACTACCAGTATGATTGGGATAATAAAATGGTTAAATATAAGAAAATTTACTATATAATATATTTCAAGACTTGTTTAAATGTACACACACGTCCTTTTAATACAACTCTACTGGTATCATAAACTTATTTTTCTCTTTTTTTTCTTCTTCTTTTTTGGTTCTTCTCTTTTATTTCTTCTTCTTTTTTATTTTTTCTCTTTTTACAATAAAGATTAAGTACCACAATTCAAGAAATATTGGACCTGTCATAAATTTCAATCTCAACACGTAAATAATGTAAATAACCTTCAAGGTTTAAAATAATAATCAAGTCTTCAAAGAAAAATAAAATGAGGTTAATATGTGGGTAAAAGTATTCAAAAAGACTAAGGCTCAACCTGATTATTCCTAAAGTTTTTTGGGTATCATAAATTTCAAAGAAATAGACTAAAGCAAGTTAGTAAATCTAAATGTCTTTATCATGTTAATACTTCTAATTTAACAAATATGGTCTCAACATGCATAATAAATCAAGTTCTAGAATTATCCTACTATGCAACGATAACCCACATGAAGAAATAACAAGAGCTTTAAAAATTTTGAAATTATGCTCTTAGGCTTAAAAGCTTACAAAAAAATATGTATATATATGTGTGTAAATAGGTATGCAATTTCATTCAACTTGAATATTTCAATGATTATGAAAAGTATGACTTAAAAAACTAATTTTATTCTAACCATCATCCTTTTACACACCAATTCAAATCAATAATCAACACCATCATATAATATTCATGGACAAATCTCAATTAATTCAAGACATCAGCTAATAAAATTTATAATCAAGATTATATTAAGCTTAAAGAAAATCATTAAAAATTTAAAAAACACACTCCCACACTTAAAGTTGCACATTGTCCTTAAATGTACATAATATTAACAAGTATGAAAGTGAGAGGGTTTCTTGGCACTTTCCTAATTATGGCAATTTATGATGTCAAATCCATCCAATGTTAAACTAACATCCTTGCAAAGTATAAATGAAAAGGATAAAAAGAAACAAAAGAAGTACAATAATAGAGTATAAAATCCTATACGAACATGAAAGCAAAAGCAAGATATTATTAAAATTAAAATAAAATTAAAACTAACTCATGGGTTGCCGCCCATATAGCACTCCTTTAACATCTGTATCTCGATGTAACCTACACATTGACATCATCCTAGATCAATAATTAGTGGCTTTTTATTACCTTATTTGATTAGACATTGAAATATTAGATTTTCGCAAGGAGTTATATAAAAAGAAACTTTGGAACATTGTATCATTAAAGTATATTGAATCAAAAATAAAAAGTTATAGGATCAACTAGCCCATTTAGAAGTGAACAAAGACCTTTCAATAAGGAATGACTAAATAGACGATGTGAATATAACACAATTGAAAATGGGTCATTTATAAAAGAACCATCAAACATCGAATTGAAATAATTACCAACATATCTTTATTATAAACTTTTAGAAGATAACTTAAAGTTATTAGTGATAATTATGGCTAGGTGCTATAAAAGCATAAGAAAGCTTTAATATGGAAACTATTTAATATAAAAGGAATTAACTCTTTATGTTGTATCCATAAAATTTTGAGGAGGATGGGCACAACCTTGTAGTGTAACCTTGGAGGAGATTATATCCAAACATAAGAGAAATAATGAAAGTACAGTTTATAAAACTACTTGACCCAGATTTGATCTATCATATCTTTAATAGTTCATAGGTAAGCCCAGTGTAGGTTGTACTAAAGAAAGGAGGGATGACTATTGCTCTAAATGAAATGAATGAGTTAATCCCAATGAGGACCTTCACAAAGTGGAGAGTATGCATTGACTATAAGAAACTAAAATGATGTAATGCGCAAAGACTACTTTCCCCTTCCATTTATTGACAAATTTTTGAACCACTTTTAAGGCATATTTAATATTTTTTCTTAGGTAAGTATTAAACGTATTTCACTTTAAGAATCAAGAGAATACCATATTTACCTAATCATATTAGATATTTTCTTATTATAAATTATCGTTTAGGTGATGCAATGCACCATCACCATTTTAAAGTTTATGATGTTAATTTTCAAAAGTATGTTTAATGATAAGCACTAAATAAACTATGTTATTAGCATGATTTTAAGAGAATTCTTTTGTGTTTGGATAATTTTATTTGATTTGGGACTCAATATGGTTTATATATTGTTTACATGCCTTAATTTAGCTCCCAATGAAGAAATAATGAATTTAGGCAAGTTAAAGCCAAATTGGAGAATTTTTTATATGATTTTTAGTTAAGCATAGGTTGAATATGGATCCATGTTTAGAGCATGGGTAAACACAAACTAGTGTTCTAACCCATGTTACTTCTTGCTCCATTCTAGCTCTTTAATAACTTGCCATATGAAGGAATATGACCTAAACTTGAACCCGTGTTAGGCTATATGAAGGAATATGACCTAAACATATGAGCTAATAAACTAATATGAGTGCAATATAAATTCATGTTAGTGACCAATATTAGGCGAGATTTTTTGGTTTTAGGGTTTCATAAGAATATAAGGAGCTTTGGGGGAATTATACATAGAGAGATCACGTAGCATTCATTAAAAGTTGAAATGGAGCATCTTCGAACAATAACGAAGTAATCTTGGTGCCAAGAAGAGATTTCCATCAAGATTCAACCTACGAAAAGATCTAAATCATCAGGATAATGCCATTTTAGAACATCTTCAAAAATTCAATTTAACCTCAAACTTCGGAACATTCACACCTTACTTTGATATCACTAAGTTTATGAGCAATCTAAAGGCATTAATGTAAGTTTATTAATTCCAAACATAAGGCATCTTAATAAGAATTGAATTAAGGTTTTCACTTACTTACCGAGCTCTTAGCATAAGAGGCACATTACTTGTTGTGCTTAGCTCATCTTCTCACATTACCTATAATCTTAAATGACTAGTTAGTCCCTTGTACATAAGTGTTTCCTTAGTAATCATTTTTTGTCTCAAAAGGGCATTTGATCATTACTTCATTAACTTAAATTAAATTGTAACATTTTAACATATAATAAACTTTCAAGGTTGTGTTAAGTATTTCTCCAATAATCATAATTATGTGGGAATCACCAAGGATGCTAAGTATTAATTAGGCAAATTAAATGCATTTTGTTAGAGTCGTGCATCCAAAATTAATAAATTAAGATTTTTGATTACTCATAAACTAAGTTTGCCCAAAAAGGGTTAGCTCTTCTAAGTGGGAACCTAACATTGAACAATAAAGAGTCTTAAAACATGTTATGCCAAAGAAAGTAATCAATGCAAATTGCTAACATTCAAGTATCATTAATTTTCAATCATAGTATTATAATATATTCTTCCTTTTCTTATTAATCCAATTAGTTCTTTAAGAGATTAAGTGGTAATAAGAACTGAATGAATGCACATAAAACAAAATAATGTCAAAAAACAATATGAATATAACTAAGTAGTTTCTATCAACAACGTCATTTTTGCATAAACATGCATGGGTACCACTTTTCACATTAATCAAATGTATTAAACCTTCTTAGACAACATCAGCTACATGCAATTTCATAAAATAACATCTAAAAAATGTTAAACTCACCCTACTTTGCATAGGTTAGTTTTTAAAATTTTAGGATGTTATTTTTGTAGAAATTTCATATGGTTGATGTTGAGCAAGAAGGTTTAATACATTTGATTAGTGAGAAAGGTTGCATGCACGTTTATATAAAAATGACATTATTAATAGAAGTTGTTCAGTTTTATTCATATTGTTTTTTCACATTATTTTGTCCTATGTGCATTCATTTAGTTCTTATTGCCACTCAGTCTCTTAAAGAACTAATTGGATTAACATGAAAAGAAATAATAGATTCTTATACTATGACTAGAAATGAATGATATTTGAATGTTAGCAATTTGCATTGATTACTTTCTTTCGCATAATATGTTTTAAGACTTTATTGTTCAATTTTAGGTTCACATTTAGAAGAGCTAAACCTCCTTAGGCGAACTTAGTTTAAGAGAAGTAAAAAATCTTACAATATTAATGCAATTATTGAATTATGTTGATACACCTACTAAGTCACGTTGACGCAACCACTCAATGTTATTAATTCAACTACCCAGCTATATTGATGCAACTACTTAATTATAACGATGCAAATTTTAGCCATCCTAATATAATTTTCTAGTCGTGTTATACCTACCCATACTAATTCAACCCCTATAACCATATTGATGCATCTATTTAACTATAATGATGTCACTTGGTCCGTGTTAATGCAACTACTCAATTTTAGTGATGTGACCCTCTAATGATATCAATGCTACCTTTCAATATAGTAATGTAATCACACAACTATGTTAATGCAATTTCATAATCATATTGATGTAACTATTTAACCATAATGATGTAACTCCAGTCATATTTATATAATTACTTAAACCATATCGATGCAATTACCTAAGAGAAGATAAGAGGTTGCATGAGTTTTTGGGAGTCAAAACAATAAGGAGGTGAAATCAAAGAGTCAAACTAAGAGATAAAGAGAAAGCTTAGGTTAGTTTTCTAGTTAGAGTCAAATTAAGAGTGAATGAGAACAAAAACTTAAGAAGTAAATGAATTTTTTTATAAATCAATATAGATATTAAAAAGAAAAGAGGGACTTGATCTATATTAAGTGTATCCATAACCCTTTTTATCTATTAAGTATGCCTTAATGAATTTAAAAGTTAAATTTTCTAAAATTTTTAAGGATTTTATAGGTCTAGATCCATACGACTTTAAGTTAGTAATTATAAAAAATTAAACACTTTATTTTTAAGGGTAAATTATTTCAAACAAATTAAGATTTTATAGGAAATATATCAATCTTCTCCTTTTAACACTAAATAACACCATCTTTTAAGAATCTATACACATCGATCCTAACGTTAACAACAGTATTACACTTGTTAATTTTGTGATATATCATATCACATGGGACATACTTATAACCGAGTGCTAATTTTTTTTAAATTAGACAAAGTTATCATTTCAGTTGCCGTACCTATTCTTTGGAAGTCAATTAAGGATTAAATAAATCAAATTCTCCTAAACAACACATCAAAGATTACTTGTTAAAAATTTCAAGCAAATAACACATGCAATCTAAGGTTTTACTTATATTTTGTTGTTATTTATGTCATTCATTAATTTCTTTTGCTCATTCTTTGTCTCTCTTTTTTCTGTAAATCCATAACTTTGACAATCTTCTCAAATAGTGATTGAGTTTAAGAATGAAGATATGAATAAGTTTTGTAGATTAAAAAAATAAGAAATTAGTGAAAATAACTTTTTAATAAGTCCACCATAGGAAAGAGCTAGAAAGTTGACTATGAGAATGGTTGTTACCCTAGTTTGTTAGTGAATATAAGTTTGACAATGACACCTACAGGTTGTGGTAGAACAGTCAGATGATACAGATTTTTGGTGAGGATTTGTAGGAACAGATATTTGGAGAATTAAAATAAGGTGTTTAAAGAATGTTTTGTTGGGTACCATATCATTTAATTTAATAAAAAGGTATTTAAGTATTTATTTAAAAATAAGCTAAAATGATATTATATTATAGTGGTAAAAAGTCAAAGCTATGATATTTTTATTGAAAAGACCTAAAAGTAAGCATATGTGAAATGATATACTTCTCTAAAATGCAAATGCCAAAAAAGTTGTTCCTAATAAGAGAGGGAGAGAGAGCGAGAGAACACAGTGGATTTCTCCCTTGCAAAGATCGTCTAAACAAAGTCGTCGGAAACTGAATGAAATTCTAATGATGGTTAGGCCCGATCTCGGTGGTCGGACCGTCCTTGAACCTATTTCCAACTTCGATATCTCCGCCCATTCGCGCTCCTCAATTCGATCTCTTGCACTTTCCTCCCTTTCCGATTCCCAAGTTCTCATCTATATCGGTACACACACCGGGTCTCTTATTCTTCTTTCCGCCGGCCCTAACCCTAGCGACCTAGACGACGGCTCTTCTAAACGAAACGTTTCGTTTCTTCGTAGTGTCTCCATTGGCGATGCTCCTGTGGACTTTTTGCTTGTGCTTCCTGCCATTCGGAAGCTGCTGTTGCTCTGTGGTGGCTCCTTGTTTTTAGTTGATCTGCTTCTTGCTCACCCCGTTAAAAGGTTGAGCTTTTTCAAAGGAGTTTCTGTTGTTGCTAGAAGAATTCTTAGTTGTGATTCCCAATTTAGCAGTTTGTCTGCTATTTCTGCTTCTAACCCTGAATCTTCTAGTGCCAGTCAGCGACTTCTGCAGAAATTGGGCGGCGGTATAAGAACTAATGGAGTCAAAACTAGACAATTGCACCCACAACAAGGTGAAGGTGATGATGCTGTGGCCGTTGTGATAGGGAAAAAGTTGATTTTGATTGAGTTTGTCTCTGGGAACGATAATAGGCCAGGCAAAATTGATCGGGACAGTAATGGGATCAATGCCTCTTTTGTGATTTTGAAAGAAATCCTCTGTATTGATGGAGTTAAGACCATGGTCTGGCTTGATGATTCAATTTTTGTTGGTACTGTTCATGGGTATAGTTTGTTTTCGTGTATTACTGGGCAAAGTGGCGTGATATTTACTTTACCCGATGTGTCTAGCCTGCCTCTGCTTAAATTGTTGTGGAAAGAGAAACTAGTGCTATTGCTGGTAGATAATGTTGGTATTATTGTTAACGCACAAGGGCAGCCTGTTCAAGGCAGCTTGGTATTGCGGTGGGCTCCTGATTCGGTTGCAGAGTTATCTTCGTATGTAGTGTTTGTAAAAGATGGAAGAATGGAATTATATCATAAGAAGTCAGGAAGTAGTATTCAGACAGTTCTGTTTGGTGCTGAAGGATGTGGACTATCTGTTGTTGCGAATTTGGAAGACGGGAATGGAAAAATGATTGCTGCTGCAACGCCCACCAAGGTAGCTGAAGCCTACATTTTATGTCTTGTTTAATTATGTCTAATCTTTTGTGCAGACAACCTTTCTCCAACCTTTTCTGCATTCAGCTTAGCAGTTTATTTTCCAAATTCTCAGTTTTTTGGGTGCAAATTTGGGCCATGATGGTATGTTTTCCATATCGATAAGGAATCATCAAATGATTTGTGAAGCACAATGTTGTAGCTTATTGATAACTCTTGTAAATTTGGGCTCCTTTGTACATTCCTGTTCATGAGCTATTTGATCAAGCTTATCTAATTGTGAAAAACATTTCCCTCACTGACCTTGAGCTAACCAAGGAAAACTTATAAGTGAGTAAATGTTGTATCTATTTACATCCGTCCTGTTTAGAAATATGAATAATTTGTCAATTTTTATGATAGCAATAAGCAGTGCCCTTCAAGAATCACATAGCACACTTTATTGTTCATAGCTTACATCTTTATATATATATATATATATATGTATATTGGACTTGTATGTTGGGGAACTCCACTCTTTCAAATTACAGTATACTGTTATGTAACCACAAGTTCATGTAGCATAGATGCTACAAGATTCTTAAGTTGATGTAGAACTTCAGAAAGCTAACATTATCAACTAGGCTTTCTAACCACAAAGCTTTTGAAGGCAGCAGGATGCAGTTAAGTTTTGGGTAAAGGTCCAGTTGAACTTATGTTCCTGGTCAGGATTTGTGACATATTCACTTATTGTAGCTCTTTTAAATGACTATTTTGATAAATGCATCTTTTACCTTGTCTGTGTAGGTGATTTGCTATCACATTGTGCCCGAGGAGGAGCAAATCAAAGATTTGTTGAGAAGAAAGGACTTTAAGGAAGCCATCTCTTTGGTGGAGGAGCTTGAGTGTGAAGGTGACATGTCAAAAGAAATGCTGTCCTTTGTTCATGCTCAAGTTGGGTTTCTATTGCTTTTTGACTTGCATTTTGAGGAAGCTGTGAATCACTTCTTACAGTCTGAGATAATGCAGCCTTCAGAGCTGTTTCCGTTTATAATGCGAGATCCAAATCGCTGGTCACTGTTGGTATATTTTATGATCTTGTTTCACACTTCTATTATTGATGTGATATCTATCTGTGTTTTTCATTATAATATTTTGGTGCAACTGTTATCTTCAAATGGCATGAGCATCAGTTTTGTCTTGATTTTGGAGAAAATAAAATCCCTGTTGATTAACCCCATCATTCAGGCATCTTAGATTGTTTATGTTGTAGTTGCTGAATATGACTGGTCTAATAGCACACTTGTTCGGTTAACAGATGCTTAAGCATGTCACTGTCTGTGCATATTAATTGATCTTCTTTTATCAGGTACCAAGGAATAGGTATTGGGGTTTGCATCCTCCTCCTGCTCCGCTTGAGGACATTGTGGATGATGGATTGGTCACTATCCAAAGGGCTATTTTCCTCAAAAAGGCAGGTGTAGATACTGTAGTAGATGAACGTTTTCTGTTGAATCCACCTACTAGAGCTGATTTAATTGAGATCGCAGTAAAGAACTTCATCAGGTGCTATCATTGTTTTTTTGTAGTTTGATCATTGCCTGTTTTTGTTGGCTTTTAACATGTTACAGGAACTATCTCTTTTCTGTTTACTACTACAGATACCTAGAGGTTTCACGTGAGAAGGAGTTGACTTTGTCTGTTAGGGAGGGAGTTGATACACTTTTAATGTATCTCTATAGAGCCTTAAATCATGTTAATGACATGGAGAAGCTTGCATCTTCAGCAAATAATTGTATTGTGGTATGTTCTGTTTTCCTTTTTGCTCTGTCAAACATGGTAATTCTTTTTATAAGAAAGTTCACGCTCCATACACATTAATGTCTTGGGAGATGGGTGTGACACTATGCTTCAGTCAATGTCTTTGTTCTTTAGGCTAAACTTGTGACCAAATTTATTGTTAAACAAGGTTCTAATTGGCTAGATGAAAGAAACTGAAAAGAATCCGCTACATTCATTAGAAATGGGACTGGTTTTCCCGTTGACCAGAAAAATGAAGAAAACGCTTAGGCTAGTCTATTTATCTGTAATTATAATGATGGGGAAGGTCAGGCTATGATTGAGAAAGAAAGACTTTACAAGTTGATTGCAACTATTCAATATTTAGTGACAATATTAGAAGTTTTTTGTTATCTATTGCATATTATTCTCCTGGTTAACATGCTCTTAGTTTTTGCATTTTATGAGTTGTTTGTAGTTTCTATAGTTAAACAAAATTTAATGCCGCTGATAGAAATGGATGAGAAAAAGGTAGTGGAAAATAGTGATAAAAAGTAGGGATATCATGGAGCAAACTAGTTTAAATGATTCTTTCTTGTGTATTTTAATTATTTCGGCACCAACCAATGTTGGTGGTTGTAGAGTGTAGGTCATCGTTTATTCCAGTAGAAATACTTTTATCTCCTCACTTGGTCTCTAGTAGAATATTCATCTTATGTTTTTTCTTGCATCAATGGATTTTATTTGTTTCTTACACTGCTGCACTAGTACGGCCTTATGGATTTAGCTGCAGTCAGATAGATAGGAAAAGGAAAACTGAATGAAAGAGGAGAAAGTGATAGGATGGAATCTTTATTCTCAACAAATTCTGTGGAATTCTTCAAAAATTGATAGTTCTAGTCTTGCATTATCGTGTGTATAATAGACAATGCATTCAAGGAACTTGAATGGGGCTATCTAATGGTGTTGACAATTGAGCAGCATTCTTTTTTCTTGTGATATGATGTTATTCATTAGAAATAGGTTTATAGTCAGTAAATGTAAAGCGTGGAATCTTAGTATTCCAATGCATTGCAAGACAGAGGGGCTGTTGTCAGGAGCTTGCTTGAAGGATGACTGTGCAACTTGCATGGGCAGTGCAGGAGGAGTTGGAGACTCTGTTAGATGACTCTGGGCATTTAAGGACTCTTGCCTTCTTATATGCAAGTAAAGGGATGAGCTCGAAGGCTCTTGGCGTTTGGCGTATTTTGGCAAGGAATTATTCTTCTGGGCTGTGGAAGGACCCTTCTCTACAGGATGATTTACAGGATTGCAGCATGAATATTCTTTCTGGTAGAGAGATCGTTGCAACTGAGGCAACAAAAATTCTTGAGGTGTCTTCAGATCAGGAGTTAGTCCTGCAACATCTTGGATGGGTACGTATTATTTGATTTAAATTTTTGCACCAGAATGTTGCTAAATGCTGATTTGTATTAATGCGGCCTACTAGATCGCAGATATTAACCCAGTGCTTGCGGTCCAGATTTTGACATCAGATAAAAGAATAAATCAGCTTTCGCCTGGTAGGCCAAATTTTTGAAATACTTTGAAAGTGCATGAATTTTGATTCGTGTGGTGATACTTTCTAAGTCACTTCATATTTGCTTTGTCTTTTGGTGTATTTCTGTCTTCCATTATCTGAGTAATAATGATATTGAATCAATTACAGTGTTCCATGAGGGATATATTGCTTTCTCTAACTCTTCTGTATTAGTTTCCATTGTCTCAATTTTTTTTCCTGTTGATACATTTTGTGACATTGTTTTGGCTATTGATTATTACTGAAATCTCGAAGCGTGCAGTCCTGTTGTGTTGGTTGAATGATTGATCAGGATATAGATTATTAGCGTGATTTCTTATTTATTTATGTTGAAGATCTTATGCATTCAAATATTTGATATTGGAACTATTATATATATCTTGTTATAATTGATGATTGTAGATATGCTACTTAAAAATAGTTTTACTGTATATGTCCTATCCATGTAAATAGAGGCTTTTTATATTCTGTAAGGCAGACAAGATCCTAATAAGATGTAGCCCTACTGTTTACAGCTGAACCATGTAAAAATAATTATTTTCTTGTTTTTCTTTCTACTTACCACATGGTTTACTAGATCTTCGTGTGACAAAGAGGTCTTAAGTTCAGATTATGCCACTTTGATATTTGGTGGATTTATGATGTGCTGTATTTGATCGGACTTCAGGTGAGGAGGCATGCTAGAATAATTTAATGATCTATTCATGAGCCTCACCCATCAACTTAAACTTTTGGGTACGAGTTTGTTTATGTGGATCAGAGCCATTCTGATCATGTACCCACTCACTAGGTCTTTACTGCAATAGGTACCCCTCCTCTTCTCTTGAACTCTTCTTTTCAGCGTCTATCTTCCAACAATACTCATCGTTGAACCTCTCAATTTTTTACGAGCCCGTTATTTCTCCTTCCCTCTTCTTAGGAAAATTGAATGCCATTTCTCCTTTTTGTTTTTAACTGGCAATGCTGTCAAATATCTTTTCTTTTTTTTCTTGCAAGCTCATCCTCCCTTTCTGATGGCCTGAATTTTGTCTCCACTTTACTTTCCTTTGCCAAAATCTTATCCCTGCCAGCTGTTTCTGCAGCAGTCACCTGCCCATTTCCTCTTATCCATGCTTGTCAAACTTCTCTATGCTTTAACCTCTGTTTTTCTCCACTGGTAGTTGATAACTATCTTAAGCTCTGCTTTTCTCCACAAGTAGTTGACTAAGTTGGCCAACTTTCCTTGATTCACTGATGCCCTCCGTCATTTCCAGCCTCATTAGATTTCGTCATAGGAAGTTTCTGTTTCAGTTTGTCTTGTGTTTGTTCTTGTCACAGGCTCCTTGCTTTGACAGTGGCTTGGCTGCGCACAAAATATTTTTCCATGTTGTTTGCTTTATTGTAGTGTGATAAAAACAACAAAGAATGTTGTCTTAAATACATAAAAACAACAAAGAATGTCGTCTTGAACGCGAAAGAGAAAAAAAAAGAAAAAAAAACTTCATTTAAAAAAGGGTTTCCTGTTCAAAAAAGACTTCAGCTGTTCCAATAATTCATATGCATTTGAAAAAAATACCCACTTATCAACTTAAGGGGGAGTGTTGAAATTTTAGACATTCAATGTTTCACATTGAAAATATTGTGTGTATATTCTGATGACGGAATGCAATAGATGTCCTACTTATGAGTATTATTACTATTCTATATGTACAATCCCAATAAATGGGGACTCTTTATACTAGTGCTTTTGCTTGTGAGTTTGGGCCTATAACCAAACATATGGATTTCTCGTAGATTTTGGGGCTTGAGTGGTTTGACTACTTTTTAGAGAGTTCCAATTCTTTTGACTTTATTTTTTGGTAGTTTAAGCACCTCAATTTTTATTGTCAACTGCATGTTTAATATCTTCAAATGCTGCTTTGACATGGACGCAGTTTAACTAGATTCTGAACCTGGTAAAGTTATGCCTATTCTTTATTATAATTTGTTATTCTAGGAATACTTAATTTAAGTTCGCAGTGGTCTTCCTATTTTCTCATTGCAGATGAAGTAATTGCTACCATCGACCGGAAAAAAGTTGAAATTCTTCAAAGGTTTGCCATCAACACATCTTTTACTGTGGCTTTATGCATTTTTGATTGCTTCTGCTATTCATTTGACTTGCAATCCACATTGTTTATTATGAAGAAAGTGGTTGAAACTGATAGCATGGTTGAAGTTTTACATTAGGCGTTTTGCAAATGTTGTCTTTATGCTTTTCTAACCATCCTGCAGTTGTTTATGAATTCTAAAAGTTCTTGCTGAAATTCTTTTAAATGGTGATTTTGACTTTGAAAAGGAAGTGGTGTTGCTAAGACAATAGAGCTCATTTTCTGAGCTGTGTAAACATTCAAATGGAGAAGATCTATGTTTTCTTTGCAGCTCATGGTCATATCATAGACTACAAAGAATGTGGAGAAGAAACATATTATCAGAATATAGCTTCCTGGATTCCTTTTGAATATTTTTCATGTGAATAACTATGGTACCTCGCTTATCATGTGAACAAATATTGTTCCCTGAAAACTTTTTAACTTCCAAGGTACAAATAACTGTTTAGTGGCCCATTGGATTTGTGGAGAGCATTCCTTTTGTTGAGGAATCTTACATCAACTATCTTTCTACTACCCTTGAATTTGTAAAAAGCAAAATTT
>JAOSBO010000005.1:19401543-19423677 GCA_027563915.1 Erythroxylum rotundifolium
CTTTGGTGGGCTATCTTTCTACTACCCTCGAATTTGTAAAAAGCAAAATTTCTACTTTGGTGGGCTATGCTTAATGCTGCTCCTATGCTTTAAATTAGTATAGGTGGGTGCTTGGTTAATAGCTTTACTAGGTTCATAATAGCAGATTGCATTGATATGCTCTAATTATCCGAAGGAATATACTGGTTCACCGATTGTTTTCTTTGTAGCTATTTTCTTTCCGTTTACCTTTGTCCAAATGTGTATGGGATGCGTGATTCTTGATTCCAATTGCACATCTTTCCTTGGTTCTCTAAACTCTGAAAAACTCTGGTGCATATTAAAATATTGACTTTGACAATGTCTCCATTGTTGCTGCAGGAAATATTTTTTTTAATCTTCTTCTTACTTGCTAACAGAGTCTAAATTTTTACTTCATAATCATTTCCAAGTAAGGGTTTAATGCATGTCTGCATAATCTTGACCTGTCTCAAGTCTTTAGAGGAATCTTGCTGACTGTTTCCATAGTTTTATAGTTTGTGCTTGATATGAAATCACTTGTTATTTCTGCACCGATCCATCAGCTCAAAAACAGCTTCTTGCATTTTACCACGAAGCTTCATTTAACTTATGAGATCAGCATAATAAACAAAATAAAGCAAATCAATCCTTGACTTTATCGATAGTAGTTCCATGATCAATCCTTTACGGGATTGGATTCTTTTGATAGTGACTTGATATACAAGATTGAGAGATTAGAAATCAGGGTTCATAAAAGGCGCTAGCAAGTCCCAGGGTCAGGAAGGGAAAGGAAAGACCTTTAAAGGACATATCCAGCCAAAGGAGTGGCGAGGCAAGCTACTTAGTGGCGAGGCAAGCTACTTTTAGTTAGGAGCCTCTTTGTCCTTCTTCCCAGCTCCCTGAAAACAACTTTCGACTTGAATTTGTTAAGCATATAGCTAGCGTTCCTTCTGAGCCAGGATAAACTCTTTTTTTGAAAGTGATTCCTTATAGTTGATCATTTCTATCATTAGTCTCACAAGACCTTCATGACTGCCGGTTATATGTAAACTTTGTTTTTGATCTATCATGATGAAGTTGTTAATTTGTACTTTTCAGGTATAACCTTTTGATGTAGATGTCCTTAAGTTTGCTAAACTTATCTCTTTGGTCATATGTTTATTTTTAATCCTGTTCTTTATAGCAATGTTATTAACTAAGGCATCTCTTGCAGGTATCTCCAGTGGTTGATTGAAGATCAAGATTGTGCTGATACTGAGTTACATACACAATATGCTCTCTTGCTTGCAAAGTCATCATTAGGAACATTTGAAGAGGATAGCACGTTACTGAATCCTGAAAGTGGAAGGCTAGAGGACGAACATTATATTGGTTCTGAAAAAAATTCAATCTTCCAAAGTTCTGTACGAGAAAGGCTGCAGATATTTTTACTTTCATCGGATTTATATGATGCTGAAGAGGTGCTTGAATTGATTGAGGAGTCAGAATTGTGGTTGGAAAAGGTGAATCATAGCTATCATTTCTGATGGTTTTGTTATCCTGCCTTTAAATAGCATAGAGCTACTGTTTAGGTCCTTGATACTGCATATTTGTGAACTTCATGTGTTCTGCATCAATAACTCTTATGGAAGTTTTGAAACTTTCACAGGCTATTCTTTACAGGAAGTTAGGGCGAGAGACATTGGTGCTCCAAATTTTGGCCCTGTAAGCTTCATGTTATTTTTGGATAATCAGCACTAGCCATTTAACATTTCATGTGGAAGTTCCTTAAAATACTTTTCTGTGCATGCTGGAATTTTTATTAGTCATACTGGACCGAGAAAGTATTAGTCTCTTATCCAACTCTGTAATTTGACATTTTTAATAAGTATGCCTGTTACTCTTTCATATACTCATATTTTTTGGTCACAAACATGAAGTTACTATTTATTGCATCTCATCCCTTCGTCATACCCCCTTTCAATCTCCTATCTTCTCCACACTCCCTCCCACACCAGTGTCTTCCTTGGCACATGAAATAGAAGTAAACCTTAGGGTTTTGGCAGTTATTAATATGAGATTTTGGAGTAATGCATGATAGACTCTCAGGAAGCTGGAGGATAGTGAAGCAGCAGAGCAATATTGTGCTGAGCTTGGCAGACCAGATGCTTATATGCGGTTAGTGTTATCCACTTTCCTCTTTAAACTTTTATTTTTGCGTTTGTTATTAAATCTTTCGTAATGGGACCAAGGATGCTAACTTGTAGGCATTCTCTGTCTAATGTTTTCTTGTATGAATATGGGTTATAATCTCTTCAGATTACTTGATATGTATCTGGATCCTCAAAATGGGAAAGAACCCATGTTTAAAGCTGCCGTTCGTCTTCTCCATAACCACGGAGAAATGCTTGATCCCTTGCAAGTTTTAGAGGTATTAAATTGGCCCATCCTCTCTTTGTCTTTGTTTCATGCATATGGCCATCCTAGTTTGTTCAAATAATTGTAAAATTGGAGACTTTAAAAGGGAAAGTTGGGATGGAAAGTAAAAGAAAATTTTATTTTGTAACGTTAGATGCCCATATTCTAACTTTGATAAGTTTTTATTTTTCAAGCTCTGAATGCCCCCTTTTCAACTAGAAGAATTTTTTATTTCACTCCCTGTGGATTAATATGCTCTTTTATATTTTGTTAAAGGGTAATTACTGGGAGATGTAAAGTAAAGTCGAGATGTAAAATAAAATAAATTCCCGTAAGTGATGGTTGTTGTTTGAAGTCCTCTTGGTTGAAAGAACGTCAGAAGAATTTTAAATTTGGATTGAGGAATTTCCAACTTGTACTTTATCTTCATGTCCTGCAAATGTTTTTGTAGTTTCGTTATATTGCCTTTGTTACATTTATATGATCGAATAAGTTTAGGAACTGAATTGGTTATATGGTCAATTTCTTAGTTTCACCTAATGTTTCTTCTAGTACAATTATTTTGTAGTCCATATTTAGGAAGTAGGGTTTCTGAATTTGTTCATCTGGTCATGTGCTGGGGACATTTTAGGTACACAATGTAACTATTGCTGTTGTGCTTTACAGAATATTCTTCTGGGATAATATAGGGGTGTTCATTTTTTAAATATTCCTTCTCTACTAATCCTTTCATCTTTTCAAGTGAGGCATTGAGAAGAGGTGTGGTTGGAAAGTTCATTGCTGTAGTTGAAACATGGCTACTTGTAATTTCTGTAATGGAAATGGGTGTAATCAAATTATCCTCATAAAATTGTGTAGATGGTTGTTTCCTTATGGCGCTGCACTTTTTTTTACTTAAAGAGTTCTTGTTCGGAATTTTCTTGTCACAGACATTGTCTCCAGATATGCCGCTCCAACTTGCTTCAGATACAATATTAAGAATGTTGAGAGCTCGACTTCACCACTACCGACAAGGACAAGTAAGTTCTTTGACTTGGAATTGTAAAATCTACATGGAGTTTCTGCCTATACCTATAATCTGTGGTAATGCTCTTTTAAATGTTGTGGATAAATAAACAATAAATCAATATCGATTACAGTTATTACCAAAATGAAATATTGAAATTGTAGAGAACCTTCTGAGGGTATATAGAGTTTTAGTGTCATTTCTCGGTAGCATCAAGAATTAGTCATACTTAATTGCAGAAGTCTGTGTGTGTCTTTCTTCATATACCTGAGGAATCTCTTGAAGGAAAAATAAAATCTCTATATGATTTCCCCTTGGTGTGTAGTCTGTTACTTCAAGAACTGTATCACTGTTAGATTGACAGTGTTTTGGAGAATTAGAGTGCTTGCCAATACATCTTACAGTTAATTATCCATAAATGAAACATAATAATCTTTTTTGTTTCCTCTTTTATGGCCCTTCATACCTTGCTCTCTTTAATGGTGGAATTACAAACACCAATTTCTGTGCCAATATCAATTTCTGTCCTTTATTCTCTTCATGTCATAATCAATATTGGTTTATGATCTTGAAGAGAATGGATATCTGGTGATTTTGTTCACCTGATTGAACAGTATACCCTTGCATCCTTCAAGAGAAAATCATCTCTGTCCCAGCCTTGTCTTTGGCCCTTGATTGCATTTTTGAGCTGTTAGTGGTGCTTGTTTTGGCCTTATTGACACTGCAATTGCAATATTGAGCTGTGTTTTAACATTTTCAGATTGTATGTAATTTATCCCAAGCTATTGACATCGATGCAAGACTTGCAAGATTGGAGGAAAGGTCTAGGCACGTGCAGATAAATGATGAAAGCCTCTGTGACTCATGTCATGCCCGCCTCGGGACAAAACTGTTTGCAATGTATCCAGATGATACTGTTGTCTGCTATAAGGTTGGTTGTTATTAAAGTTCCTTATAATTCTTCGTGTAGTTCTTAAATTCCTATCACAGAATTTTCAAGAAATATTACTCCGATTTGTTTGTTTAGTATGCCATACTGCTGTCCTTGTCCATAAACTCTTTTTGGGACATTTAAACCATTGGGGCAAGTTGACAAGTGAGGTCTCGTTATTGGCTTTTTGTCACTTCTTAAAAAGTAGATTTTGGAGCAGCAGTTACATCCTCAGCTGATTGTGCAGAAAGATGATTATGAAAATAATGAGATTTACATTATTCTTCTTTTGTGGTAAAAGGATCCTACAACCTTACCAACACTCAATCCTCACATTAGAGTTGAATATGAGATTTTAGTGCCTCGAGTTATTTTCAATTTTAATATCTTAAGGAGTTCTCGTGCAATAACGTGAAAACCTACCAAATTGACAAGCTAATTAGTGCAACTTGAATAAACCGGACTGTAAGAGTTTCTTAAGTGGAAGACCTGGTTTTGGCTTAGGAATTTCCTAAACCAGAAGTAGTTCGGTGATATGGTTGCACCTCTATTATTTACTTGTGAAAAATAGTATAATTTAATGGTGGAATTTGTTTTGTGGAACCTAAGTTCGTTTTGTATGTGTCTCTTTGCTTTAGATTGTGAACAGTTAATTTTCAAATAACGTTAATCAATGCTAATGATTTCAATTTTGAGAATTGATTTCTTTTAATTGTCGAGAAGGAATTTGGGGTTGTATGTTAGGGGTAAACCTCTTGTATCCCCGATCCAATTCTATGTTAGATTAAAACCCAAGACCAAGACCTAGTGTAATGGCTACTCCGTCACTCATATATGAGTGAATTTCTAAATTTCTTCATCATATGTGGCTATATGTAATTAAAAATCCAAATTTGTTGAAAGTAGTTCTATCACTTATTAACTAGTATTTCAAGCTCTTTTCTTATGTTACTTCCCTTTTTACTCAAAATATGTATTCAAACTTGTATAAATGGTAGGATTCCTCAAAAAAATATTTCAACTTTTGTACGTTCAAGGTCCTAACCATTTTGAAGGTGCCTAAACCATGCCAAAGATGTCAGTTTGGTTGGTTTTCAAGGTTGAGTTGGTTTAGTGTGTGGTTTTGAATAAAATTTAATTATATGGTTTGGTTTGATTGGATATTTTGAGATCAATAAAGCCTGACCATGTTTACTATTTGTCAATTTCTATCCTACCATGGTGCAAATTGTTAGGATTTTTGTTTAGTGTTGCTGAAGTGTAGTCAAAGGTGGTCTATGATAGCACTAACAAAGATCTCCTCCCATAGGCTATATCCATTTGGACAAATGTTTGTTTCTCAAGCATGTTTTTTTTTTCCCTTGTTTCTGCAGTGCTACCGTCGCCTGGGTGAGTCTACTTCCGTTACTGGCCGTGACTTCAACCAAGATGCTTTATTCAAGCCAGGTTGGCTTGTTAGCCGATAAGCTACAAATAGTGCGTATATATCAATTGTACAAGTAAACCATCTGACTTCGTACTGGGATGAATGAATTACTGGTAGCGTGGAAGTCCTTTGTTAGAGCATACGTATAGAATACATGAGGAGTATTTATGATAATAAGCCCTTTTGTCCCTGGACAGCATGTCAGGAATCGTAAGCCATCGTTGTAATCTGAAACTGCTTTTTCTTTTAATCTTTTAATAGTAACGATTTTTACCCACGCATCCATATTCTGACGCTTTTTTGGCGGACATCATTCTGATATATTTTACTTATATATATATATATATATAGTTTGGGAACTAAGTTGATCATCCTGGACTAAAGCTGTTGTTATGTTCTCTCTATTTATCCCTCTGCCTCTGGCAAGCGGGAACCAATTGAAGACGTCTCTCTTGGTTTTCATTATTCCTGTGCATATGCATGCAATGTATAAACTAGCAGTGGATACAGAACACCAACATCATCTTGAATCTTTGATCCTTCAAGGGTATAATCGAGATGTGGCTTCTTTAAAAAGGCTTTACAGTTATGACTTTTAACATGAATTAGCCATTCTCTATCGTGAAAGTCTCTTTATTTTTGATTTCTGCTCCAGTTTTATGAATCTTTGGGTTGTATGTAAAGACATTATTTATGCTATGTTGCCTTCTAAAGGACTTAAATTTGTTCAATATGTTCATGAAGATACTAACAGGGATTACTTTCTTATGAGCCTAATATTTGAATTCGAAGGCACCATATCCAATTTGATGAATCGAGATCTTGTCCCATCTCAATGTAAAAATTTCAATATTGATCGGTTTTGTGAGGAGAAATGTCTTCACGTTGAAATTACCTTGGAGCAACAAAGATCCACTTTCATTCATGAATTCACAAATTGTTATCTATGAGCTTTTTGCTTTAGAAAGAAACCTTTTTCTGCATCTTCCACTTTGATTTTGGGGCTTCCAATTATTTGACAAATAATACAAATTGCCTAACTAAAAATATCTTGGAAATTTCAAGATCCACGCTGTTGATGAGAATCATTTACTCATCAAAGCTAATGGGGATATTTCTTCTTCTTTAACTAGTCATTGTTTCTTCTAATTTGTCATTATATCTTATTTTTGTCTTGTCAGGTCGATAATACTTGTAAAGTAGAATTATCTAAACCTAGTTGTCCTGTACAATATCAACAATAAGAGGAAATGATTGCAAAGGGGCCTAAAGTAGGACTTCTTTCTCCACTCCAACTTCCATTATCTACATGTTTGCCTTTTGTCACGTGTCATTATACTTTTGTTAATTACTTTGTATGGCACAAACATCATGTAAATCCCAGTTCTAATGCGCTTCATGATTTGTTAAACGTTGGTTTTACTTAGTATGGAAAAATCTAAGTGTTGAATTAGATTGTATATTTAATGAAAAATTAAATTAAATAAACTAAACTAGGATTGAAACAATAATGAGTTCAAACAGAGGAAAATACTATAAAAAGTCGACATTAATCAAACAGTACCTAGGTGATGAATCCTCTAAGAATTCTTAAATATTAACCCTTTATCATGCAATTGAATTATTGATTACTGGATCATAAAAACTCCTATCTTATATTAACGTCTTTCTTAGGACTATTAACAACTAATCTATTAGTTAATTAACAAAAGTCTCTTTCTAGTTAAAACTCTAAGGATTTGCATTAGCTATTCGTGAATTTCAGTATTATGTTTGATCTTAATACAGAGGATTTATGTCGACCTATTTCTAGGTTTGCATGCAACTCCTTTTAATTATGGTAGATCTATTCACACAAAACAATTTCTTAATCTCAATAACATGAAATCAAATCATGAACTGATAATTCGGGCATGTTAGAATAAGAATATAACTCATAATTGAATCTCAATAAACTAGTAGACAAAATTGTATTAAATAAAAGATCAAATCAAATTGTTATCACTATCTAGGGTTCATCACACCTAGGCACTAAGTAAATTAGTTCCTATCTATAGAAAACAAAACCAAAGACAAATATTTAGAAGAACAAAAAGAAATAAAAGAAATCATAATTATGAATTTCCCTTTTTTTTTAATAATGAATCTTATTGCTTTGGATATTGTTATTTATCAGATATTATGATGTATTCTTCATGTTTTCCTCGCTCTCCAATTAGAAATGTTGTTTCTTTATATTTCTTACAACTCAAAACTCTCCTTCCTTGTTTAGCCACCATTCATGTATTTTTTATATTAAAAACTAGGGCTTTTGGGATGTACACGGTCAACAAACATGGCCGTGTAGGTAACCGTATATCTCTAAAAACATCTGAATTTGTGATTTTACACAAGCATAGAGACTTACACGGGCAATATACACGGCCGTGTATATCAACATACATAGACATGTAACTTCATATAACCAGAAACAATATTCTTCAATTCTCTACACATCTACAAAGACTTACGTAGTCATTATGCACATTTGAGTAGGTCTAAGATGCTTCAAATCTTCGTTCCATGCCATAATTTTATCCAAACTCTTCTCTTTTGTTTTAAGAAGGTAATTATCACCTATAAATATAGTTGAACCAAATTAAGTACCAAAAATATTATAAAACTATTCAATAACAAGCAAAACATATTAAATATAGGTATATAAATATAGTCAAATAATCATTCATCAAACATCCACACACTTAAGCTTTTCTTTTCTTAAGCAAATCATTATCTCAATTATCAATATTACAAACATCCATCCCTTATTAACCTTAACCTATCCATCTACACTCTAAATCATCTTATCATATTGATCAAATTAACATACAATGGGAATCAAGTTATCCTAGAACTAGCCTCATAAGTCAATATTAATAATAATCACATCAATAATCCTTTTAAAGTCAAAAACACAAATCGTTACACCATTACTAAGGTTTCACTCAGTGCACTCAAGTTTTTAGGGTAAAAAGGATAAGAACTCTCAAATCAAAGCACAACAAAATTCTTAACCATAAGCTTGCAATATTGTCATATCTCTATCATTTACAAGTAAACTAGAAACAAAAATCGAAAGGTCTTAATATAAGGTTTTAATAGGGATTAGGTGGAGTATGATTGGGATAATGAAAAGGGTGATAAAATTGAACTATAAGAAACAACATTACAAGAAACTTATTTCTTTACACTATAGGTCCTTCATATTATAAATTCATTGGTATCAAAACTTTACGCTATTTTTTTTTAATCTTTAATATGAACATTCATCATGTACCAACAATTAAATAAATATTGGACCTTTCAAAATTTCAAGTTTCAAACAATCAATTAATTCTAAATGATATTGACTGTTTTATATAGAAAACTTCAATACCGCAAGTATAGAGATTGTAATTTATAGTACAAAAGTTATCGTTCTCATGAGGATTTATTAGACACCTAACAACTTGAATGCACTTAGTTTAAGGTATTAAAAGACTAATTAAATTAAACTAAATTTACTAAAATTAAAACAACTAATAAAAATAAACAATTGAATACGTGAATAATTGAGACTAGTAATACGATTAAAGTTGATCAGTGATGGAAACTTTGGAATTATTATATCCTTGTTTTTTCTTCCCTTTATCCTGTTGATCCAATTTATGCTTCATCCTAAATATCCTAAGATTTTGATTACCATCTCTCAAGATCTAATCAATTAATCCTAATTGAAATTGATAATCATAAAATTGCAAACTCTCGACTCACAAAACTACTCCTAACTATTCAATTGGATTTGAGGCAATCCTAAGGATAATTAATTCACAATTAAGATCTCTCTTCAATTTTTAATTAATATGATATTTGCAGGTCTATTAAGTTACTAACTTTTGTTGCGTACCTTAACAAAAATAACCTAATCATTCTATTGATTGATTACTAAGTATAAGGATAATAAATATCACAAAGCATTCATATGTATTAAATTCAATAATAACAAGGTTTAACAAAACATATTAAAAACAATCCCTAATATGAATTTAGAAACTCATAATCATGTTCAACATCCTAATAATCCAAATTAACATCGAAGACAATGAAATAGATTAACAGAAAAGAAAGAAAATTTGTGTTGTGTCTTGATCTGGAAATCTAGAAAATTTGGAGTTACTCTTGATGTCACTTTTTTGATCTCTTTGAATATGATATGTAGCCTCCTTTGGGTTTTTATTTTCCTTAACTATCTTTTGAGGCTTTTAGGGTAGTTTCAAGGATTTTTCCCTTAATTTAGTTCCAAAACAGCCCTAAAATGTCAAAAGTATAAATAAAAACTCGTTTGCTAAAAATACCCTGCCTTGATCATAGGAGGTGCCATAATCGTGACTGAGAGGATGCACTTTTGCCTGCCACGATTGTGACATTTCTTCCATGCTTCAATTCCTTCCTCTTTTCATCACCTTTTCTACTTCCATTCACTTACAAACATATCAAACACCCATTGAAACATAAAATCAAGATCATATTCTTATTGCAAACCAATTAAACAATTAAAATATATAAAAACACTAATGAAAACATAATTCTAAGTCCTAAACACGAGATTATCATCTAAGAAAAAAACTTAAACATCTAAAAAACATACTATAATCTACACCTACTAACATCCCCACACTTAAACCTTTGCTTGTCCTTAAACAAAACTAAAAACATAAGCATAAATAAAACACATAAACACCCAATCAAACAACAACGCAATAATGGTATAGTGACATCTAATATCATAGAATTAACTTATCCTTAAACATAAGTCACTTAAAAAGTTCCAACATATCAACTTTTTCCTAAGTACTTTGTTTTGAATAAACATATTAAATAAAATTTATTGTAACCACCATCTTTTCAGAATTTCTTTAACGATCACCTAGTCTTTTAATGCAAAGGTAAACACCTAGTCATGAATTTTCCCATTTTACTCAATTAAGTTACATTTTTTATTTAGCTTGGTTGGAGCGTCATTCTAGCCTTTTTACGCGAAGATAAACATTTTGTTATGAATGCCCCTAATTACTCTGGTATATCAAAACTCTTAATTGGCTACCAACTCTATTCTTAACAAAATTTTCTTCAAAAGGGCTAGCAGAATAAGAATTTAACATACTTTTTTGGTTTTTTGTTTTAGTTTCTTAGCCTACATCATTTCTTCTTAGTTAATTATTCTCATAAAAAGGTTACTAACGGTGCCTACCAATTTAAATGAGTGTAATTATAAATATATCCAAACAAATGTTATAAAGTGAAAGAAAAGGTGTATATTCTAATTAACGTGAATATTCATGCCTTTACAATTTAAATGACCACGTTTGAAAGTAAGACAATTCCATTCAATTCATGTCATTCACACAATGCACGCATCATACAACAAAATGTTCACACTATACCAACCTAATCAAAACTAACACAATGCAAATGAAAATTTCACACACAAATGTTATGCCAATGTATAAACATATCCATTCATGAACAACACATTATCCTTTACATCGAAAACAAAATAATACAAATAAAGAAAAATAAAAATAAGGGGAAAGTAAGAGCAAGAAAACTTATGGTGAGTTCGATGGTGATGTTGTTAAAAAGGGAACTTGAACACACTTCATTCCATAAGGATCCATCAATTCAACTCCCCACAAAAAATAAAATGAAAATGAAAATAAAACTATCCTAATTCTTGGGTTGCCTCCTATGTTGTACTTCTTTAACGTCATTAGTTTGACATACACTTCATGTATACCATCAACATGAATCTATAATTAGTTACTTGCTTCCACCTGTTTCTTACCACGATAGTTTAGAAGCTGTAAATAAATCACATATTTTAAGATAACAAGAAGGACATGATTTATCAAATTAAGAAATCCAATTACCTCCATTAATGCCTTTCTCCATAATAAACTATCAATAAAATAGGGGATGATGAAACTACCTAAATCATCAATTAAATCCAACAGTTTTCCTGTAAGAAGGTGAACTACTCTTCTTCTTCCGCAATCAACCTTGTGCACTTTTTTTTTGTCCTCTTCTTGAACAAAAACTTCCTTTGCTTCTTCGACTTCTATCTCCTCTGTCCTACAACTTCATTTGTAAATTCTACCTTTGTCTCCTCTGGTGTATTCAGAGGCCAGCTTTTTATGTAATATGGATTCTTTCAACTATAATCTGGTGCCTATCATTGATGATTATAATGGTTACCCCAACAAATTTCACAACATAATAAGGATATTGGTTGTGCTTCCATCATATTTGGAAGACTCCCCACATTCCTCGTTAACAATGCATTGAAAAGTTGCTCCATTTAAACCTCCAATTTACTAATGAAAGAGGAATTATTCTTCATTATTTGATCAAAATTGTTTTTCCATCCTCCTCTAACTTTCATCTTGGCTATTACACTTGAACCTTAATATGCCCATTTTCTTTTCAAACTTTGACTCTAAGGACCCTTGCTTGAAACTTGGTGGACCTTGTGTTCTTATGTTATTTCGTACATTTTTGTTCCAAAATTAATTTGGAAAGTTTTTCCACCAAAGATTATGTGATTTTAAGTAACTCCCACTTATGCCGTAATGCTTTAACTAGGTTGGAAGAAAAGGTCCACAAATTGCTCAAAATCTCTTTGTGATACTTGTGTTAATGTACGTAAAATCACATAAGAAAAATGGTAAAGTCCTTAAATCAAAAGAGTTCAAATTGTGTGAGATGCTAAATTAATCCTTGAAAACGACGTCAAAAACTTTTTTACAAGTTACATATAAAAGCTTTCAACACTTCAACCATACAAATTGTAACTTATAATATAAAAGGTATTGCTCCCATGAGGATTGATTAGTCACCTAACAAATTGAATGCACTTTGTTTAAGGTAATAAAATATTGATTGAATTAAAATAAATTATTAAACTTGAAATAACTAATCAAACAAAACATTTGGATAAGTAAGCTAGCAATAAGAATAAAGTTAACCAAAGCTAGAAATTTATGAATTATTTTATCCATGTTTTATCTTTCCTTTATCTTATTAATCGATTATGCTTCATCTAATCAAGTAATCCTAATTGAAATCATTAACAATAAAATTGTAATCTTTCTATTCATAAAGCTACTTTTAACTATTTAATTGGATTTGCAATCCTAAGGATAATTAATTCACAGTTAAAATCTCCCTTCAGTTGTTAATTAATCTAATATTTGTAAGTATATTAAGCTACCAACTCTCATGCACAACTTAACACAAATAACTTAATTCAGTCTCTCAATTTATTATAAAGTATAAGCATAAAAATATCACAAAGCATTCATATGTATTGAATTTAATAAGAATAAGGTTAACAAAACATATCAAGAACAATCCCTAATATGAAATTAGAAACTCATAATCATGTTGAACATCCTGATAATCTAGATCAACATCTAAGACTGTGAAACAAATGGAGAGAAAAGGAAGAAAACCATGTTCTGTCTTGATTTGGAAATCTAGAAAATCTGGAGTTGCCCTTTATGTCTCCTTTTTGATATCTTTAAATCTGATATGCATCCTCCTTTTTTTAGTTTTTCATTGCCTTAACTAATTTTTTAGGCTTCTAGGGTTCTTTCTAGGATTTGTCACAGTTAATTTGGTTTCAAAAATAACCCCAAAATGTCGAAAGTATAAAAAAGATTGCATGCTAGAAAACATATTACCATGATCATGTGAGGTGCCATGATCATAATAGAGAGGTTGCACTCTTGCATGCCATAAAAACCTCAATGTTCTGCAAGTGCACAGACCATAAGCATAGTAGTTGAGGTATTTATCCAACAAGGAATTAGTGATCTAATTGAATCCTAACTTTGTATAAGGTTGTAAAAACGTGATTTAAATGAAAATAAAGATAAATAGAAAATTAAACAATCAAGTAGTGGTTAAATGAAAATAAAATTACTAAATTAACGAAAGTAGATCAAAATGAAGCACAACCAGTTAACAATTGACATATTGCAATAAGACAAGATCAAAGAATTATGAGAAGGGGGATTTATCCTATCGTCAAATGCTAACATGATTACTTTTGAGTTAATTCGGTATTGGTCCTTGACTTTCGAAGGGTATACTACTCTCTCCCTAATTATAATTAATAAACCCTAATTGAATTATGGAATTTGAAATCTCTTAGTTATCAAAAAAACTGTACATCCAATTAGATCTTAAGCCCTCTAATAGATTATCAAGTCCTCACGCGAGATCTCTCTTCGTATAAATTACCGATTTGATTATTGTTATTAGGTTGTTAACTCTCATTACCCATATTAATTGGATTACTATTGACTCACTCTGTCGATTTATTATCGACTTACATGAAAAAACAAATATCATAATAACCAAACAATTTCATTAACGTCAAAAGCAAATAGGTCACAAAATGATTCAAGATTCGATCCCAAAATGAAATTAGAACATCATTAACAGCATGTTCAACATTCTCAAACCCAAGTCATACATTAAGATGAAGTAAATAAATAAGAGAAAGTAGAACAAATCTTGAAATGGTTGGGTTAGAGTGGCTGGATAGCACTTGTAGATGCTCCTCTTCCCTTCTCTCCTTCTTCTCTCTTCCTTGTGTTCTTTCTCAAAATGGAAAATAGAGGCACTAAAATTAGAGTTCTATTCTTTTCCTTTTATAATATTTTCTAATTAGCGCAAACTCTGGGTAGGCTTTAAAATTTTGAAATGTCCCCAAAAAATGATGATTGATAAGTCGATGCTCACTGTCTGCTACGCAGGCCATGATAGCATTTATCTTTTGTCACAATCGTGGTAGATGATGCCATGATTATGGCTCCTTCATCTTGGCTCTGTCACGATCATGACATCCTGGGTTTTGTTTCGAGCTTCTTCCGATTCTCCTTTGTTCTTCCATAATTGATTTGAAACACTAATAAACACTTCAAGGTACTTCAAATAGACAAACTTTAAGCTCAATGGCATACTCAAACCCATAAAATACTCAAAACATAAATTTATAACTAAACAACACAATCCTAACCTAAAAATGCACAACACAAAATCCTATCCTAATTATTCAATTTAACAACTGAACATATACTAAACTATCCACTAAAACATTATGCAATCTACCATTATCAACATCACCACACTTAAACTTTTACTTGTCCTCAAGCAAAGGCAAAACAAGCAAAACACAACACACTAAACAAAATTAACAACAATACACACACATATGCAATAATGGATCAATGGCATTAAACTTCACAAAACAAATTTAACTACAAATATGATCCCTCAATTTGTTCTAACTTATTAACTTGTGAAATCTGTGTGTAAGTACTTTGAATTAAATATACACATTAATCAAGACGTTAATGTCAAGCTTCACCCCCATCACTTGCACATACACATCGATAATTATTCAGTCAATCAAAATTGTAACTATTCCTAAGCAGGTTTTTATGAAAATTCAAGCTATTCACAAAGATCGGTAGGCTTATTTAACAAAACACTATTTTTGTTGATTTTGATTGACACGAACCTAGCCTTTTTATGTAAAGGAAAACAATTATGATGAATGTCAATCTAGTTACTCAACTGTTTTTATTAGGCATCTTGGTTGGAATGTCATAATATTCTTTTTGCATGAACACAAACATTTGTGATAAATGTCATACTATTACTCAGCTACAAAATATTTTCAACTGGCTATTAGCTCTATTCATAACCTGAAGGCCAAAGAAATAGTTATTTAATAAAGATTTAAAAAATTTTTATTGCCTACTTCACTTCTTTTAGCTAGTAATTTTCATGAAAAGATACTAACATGCTACTTATTCGATTGACCTAAAATTATAAATGTATATGACAAATTTCTACAGTGAATAAATTACCATCATATCCTAATTAACATGTATATTTAACCAAAGTAACCTAGGTCACTAATTTCACAAGCTGATAAATCTTCGCAACCTAAAAGACTATGTTCAAAGCTAAATCAATGTCGTTTAGTCCTAGCCATTAACACATTTACACAAATCACACCATGCTAAATAAAACTAACATGTAAAATTCACATTCAAATAAAAAAAATATAATGCATACAACCCTCCACACACTTGGACAACATATTGTCCTCAATGTTAGAAGAACAAACAATCAATACACAAGGTGAGAATAAAATTAACAAAACAAGAGAAACATGAGAAAAATTGAAAATAAAAATAAAATAAAAGACAAGGGTTAGATTATGGAACTCGTTATGGTGATCGAGGTAGTGATGGTGATATTGTTGAGACCAAATCCACTTGACATCAAGATTGCTTTCCTTTCTTATAATTGATTCAAGAGAGTAAGAGAATTAGTGATCCAACCCATTCCAGCTCATTAGAGAATTGAAAACAAATTTAACGGCATAATAATTTAAATCTAGCTACTAAACATGCTAATTTAAGGTCATTAGCTTGACCATGCATCCTTCAAAACTTAACCAAGATCAATTATGAGTAGCTCATTTCAACGGTGTTGCCCAATTTCAGACTCGTAGCTTGTAAATAAACTACAAACTGCAAAATAATCAGAAGAGCAATATTGATAAAATTAAGGAAACCAATTAAGTTTAGTAATGTTATTTTTACCAACAAATTGTCAATAAAATAGGGAATAACAAAAAATGCTAAATCTTCTATTGAATCCAATTGTTTTTCCTATAAAAGGGTGATCTGTTCTTATTCTTCTTCGGTCACCCTCATCTTTTCTTCTTCTTTCACTTGATGAATAAAGGCCTTCATGTTTGCTTCAAGCTCTATGTCCGTTGTCATTTGCTTTTCTTCTTCTTGCTCCTTTAAAGATTTAACCACTTCAATTTTTCTGAATGAGTCACCCTCCATCTTCTTCTCTTGGTCTTCCACAAGGTGGGCTTCAGCTTGTTTCTTCGTTGGTGCTTCTAGCTCTTTCCCACTCCTAAGTGTTATAACCTTACACTACTCTCTTGGATGTACTTTTATTTTGCTTAGAGAGTTTTCCATACTTCTCTTGCAAAATTCGCTGAAAATCTGTATCATTTGAGCCTTTAGGTTATGAATAGAAGAAGCATGGTCTTCCACTACTTGCTCAATCTTCCTAGCTAGCCTTTTATAAGATTCATCCATATTCATGAACTTATCCATGATATTGTTCAATTTAGAATCTCATTAACTGAACTCATCTTGCTGAAATCCTAATAGGTCTGGATTTCCCATTTGAATACTTGTATTATGAAACCAGCAAAAATCTGGGTGGTTCTACCACCTTGGATTGTACTTGTTCAAATAAGAATGATTGAATTGCCCCACATTTTTATTTTCCACTAGGAAGCAATAAGCTCTGATATGACTCTCTATACATAACGTGTTGAATTACTTTGAACGGATAGGAAGAGGTTCAGGCTATTTAATTGCTTGGTTACATGTCAATCTGAACTTGTAATGTTGTCACTAAATCTGCAGTAATCATTCCTTTTGGGACCCAAAAGATTGACCTCTTTCTACTTCGCCTTGATATCCTAAGACAACTATTGTACGACTTCTCTTCTAATAGATCATATGTCACTTCAACTGCTTTCGTCATGAATGATCCTTTAACAACTGCATCTATGGTGCCGCTCATGGGTGGATTAATTCCATTATAGAAGCTTTGCAATAGAAATTTGTTGGGTAGTTTATGATGAGGACAACTCCTTTTGCAACTCCTTATACCGCTCTCACACTTCATATAAAGACTCATTATCGTTTTGTTGGAAATTGATAATTTCCTTTATCAATTTTGTTGTTTTCTTCAAAGGAAACTGCTTATCTAGCAAAGTTCACACCAACTGCTCCCAAGTCGTGATGTTGGCTGGGTTGAGAGAATTCGACCATCCCTTGGCTTTATCTTTGAGTTTAAAGGGAAACAACCTCATCCTAATAACATCTTTCGACATCCTAATGTATCAAAAGGTTTCACAAATCTCTAAGAAATTAGCTAAATGAACATTGGGATCCTCATTGGCTAACCTATAAAATTGCACGTCAGTTTGCAGTATGTTCAATAATGCTGGTTTGATCTCAAATGCATTTGCTTGCACTTGTGGTCATGTAATTCCATGATGATAGGCATTGAACCCTACCCTCATGAAGTATATAAAGGTCCTTTGCTCTTTTTGATGTATTTCGTCCGACATCATTCCTTCTATCTCTTATTGTCATCTAATTTTTCGGATAACTCATTATTGTCTTATGATGTCTAAATTGATGTCTCTTCTATTTTGTGCCCCAAACTTCTCTCTTTCTCTTTAAATTCTTGTAATTGGGAACCATGTTTATTGCAAAACAGTGTATTAGTTTTATGCTCAAAAATTGCTAGTATACGGTTCGTGACTTATACTTAAAAAGCAGATATCGATCCCATAAGGATTATGCTTAGGTGCCACTTAATTCAGATCAATCTTTGCTTAAGAACTAAAATTGTTTTATAGAAATAAACTTGAAAATTAAATTAAATAAACAGCTAACAATGCTCAAATGATAACGCAAAAAATGTGGAAACTTAGAACTCAAGATTTTAACAACTAGAGATCACTTTTCTCCTATCTTGTCTCCCTCCTATTTTATTAATTAAATTGTGCCTCACCTAAGATGTCCTAATGTATTAACTACCCTCTCTCAAGGTTTAATTAATTGTCCCTAGTCAAATTAAATGGAGATGATTAAGCAATCTCTCAATCTACAAAATCAATCTAACAATTCAATTGGTTATTAAGTGATCCTATGGGTGATCAATTTAATTAGCCAAGATCTCTCTTTTAACTAATAAATTAACTTGATGAATGTAGGTTTATAGAAATGACAATTCTCATTGTACAATCCTACACAAATTACCTAACTCAATCTCTCAATCTATTGCAAGGTATAAATATATTCAACATTCATCAAAGACATTTATCGTTCAAATCAACAAAATAGGAGCTCAATAAGAAGTTCAAAAGCGATCTCTAAAAATAAATCAGCCAGTCATGGTATCTATAACATCCCCAACAATCAAATAATCTATCTTACAAATGCTAGAAGATAAAATATGAAAAAGAACTAATTGAAGAAAACTCCTCCTCTTCTTTGCCCGAATATGGAAAATCCAACGTCGGTGTGCTCTTTTTCCAATTGTTAATGATAAGCCTTGATTCTCCACCTCTCTTAAGACTTTAAACCTATTTTTTTTACTCAAGGAGGCTAATCTACACGATGCTATTCATCCTACTTTGTCCACAAGGGTTTATATCCTTATATAGTCTAGAAAACCTAAAAAATAAATTGAACCCTGTTTGCATCTTAGAGTAAGACATCCACGATCGTGGGAATTGGCATGAAACCCATGATCTTGGGTTCTTGCGTTATACTTCTTCCTCTTCTCTTATGAAATGTTATCAAGCTCCATTCCTACATCAAAATGATCAATTTTTATCCTAAATCAACTTTGAACATAAAAGCACAACAATGAAAATCAAACTGAATGAAAACATACAAAACAGATCTTAAAATACAACAATAATAACCTATTATACAAGAAACATATGCCAAATACTTGGAAAAAACACATACTAATGCATAACTTTCAACTTCCCCACACTTGAAATCTTTTCTTGTCCTCAAGAAAAATGAAATACAAACAATCAATTCTATTACTTCATTTTCACAAAGATCAAAACAAACAATCCTTCAAATTTTGGCCAACTCAAATGTCAAGCTACTACATATATCATGACTATTTTTCATTAGTGTACGTAAGCAAACTCAACATATGGCACCATCAATCAAAGATAAGTATAGATGTAAAGTGAATCTTCCTCATAGTTTCACTCATTTCTTTCAAGTGTTTGATGGCTAGTGTTTCACTTAAGCTCCCTATAGGAAACTATACTACCATAGGCTTGCTAATATACCAATTCTCCTCTACAATGATTACATGCATAAATAAATTAAAAAGACTTGTTTAAGGTTGTAATGTGGTAAGGGTTAAGGTGGGTAAAAGGAGGTAAAGGGTTAAACACAAGCATTCATAAAGTAATAAGTGAACAAAGGGATAAAAAATCGTACTTTTGAGATACCAATGTATATATACTACTACTCCATATTTATTGATGCTACTAAAATGTTCTTCCTTTTCCTTTTCTTTTCTTTCATTTTTCATTTTTTTAATTTTTTTATATTAACATGGAAGAAAAAATAGCAATTAAATACAATGTGATTCAAGAGCAGAAGTATTACTCAACTCATCTCAGAAAAAAAATTGTAGCAAAAATCCCAACTAATGCATCACTTAATACTCTATTAAGCTTATGAATGGGTAGGTTAATATGGTTTCGAGTTTTAAAGTTTGGGGCGTTTTCAAGAAACAAAATGGTTAAGGCTTAACACGGTAGTAAGGGATAATAAAAGGGTAGGTCATTTAAGCCAAAGGTTTAAAGAAAAAAGGGCCTTAATCATCTGTATTAAACATGCATCTAATAAACTCAAACTGATTCAAAGCAAGTTTTGAAGATAATAACCTAAGGAAGCATCACACAAACAAAGAAATAAAATGACTATAGATGGAGTCATGTAGGCTTAATCCTCACGTTGGCTGACATTAAAATTCATTACACATGTCCACACTACCTCTTTGTTTAAGTGTCAAAATGTGAATAAGCTTATGCAACCAACTACTTTTCATCACTCATTATGGTTCACTCTCTACTTAAGTAGCCTAATCCGATTTTAGTGTGAATTCAATCTCATTCCAACTAGCACGACATAATCTCATGGCAAAACAAATCAAAATGAGTCAAGTGTGGTTCCATCGCTTAACACAAAACAACATAAAACAAATTAATATACCTAAAACTTGCATCCTAATTAATGACCTAAAATAATGCAATTGACAAAGTCACCGCCACCTACCTAGACTTAGGGAACACATTACCCTCAATGTGACAAGTCAACAAGGTAAAATGTCATCAAAACAATTAAAAAACATCAAACCAAACAAAAGAAATCAAACCAAACAAAAGATAGAACAACTAAAAAAGTAAATAAAACAATGTAAAAAAGAATTTAGGGTAAGAAAAGCTCATAGAGATTATGATGGCGAAGGGGTTGGAGAAGGAACTTTAATGTTTTTCCTCTGGCTAAACTTGAGGAATTTCTTCTTCAGGTACCATTACTCCTTGTGGAATTGTCTCATTTGGGTGTCGAGTTCACTAATTTGCAATGTCATTTGTTGATGGTTAGAGGTCATCTAGTCGACGATTCGCTGAAATCAGTCGACCTCTACTGGTGCAGTTGGCTCCTCTTCCACTACTTCTTCTTGAGGCTCTGAGGCGCTTGAGATGTGGATGGTTAAAAATGTTAAGTCAGGAGGACTTTACGATGTTTTAATTTTGATGAAAAACTAATAATAATAATGTTAGAAACAAATGAACATTTTGACAAGTGTGTTAAGTGTGCAGACGAAGTACAAAAGACAGACGAAGCACAAAAGACAAAAGAAGCGCAAAAAACAGAAGAATTGCAAAACACAGAAGAAGTACAAAACATAGAAGAATTGCAAAAGACAGAAGAAGCGCAAAACACAGAAGAATTGCAAAACACAGAAGAAGTACAAAACACAAACGAAGTACAAAAGACAGAAGAAGCACAAAAGATAGAAGAAGCGCAAAACACAGAAGAAGCACAAAAAAATAGAAGAAGCGCAAAACACAGAAGAACCACAAAAAACAGAAGAAACGCAAACCACAGAAGACTTGTAAGATATAGACGATACTCAGAAGAAGTTACCTCAATACATCAGACGGTTACTTAGTTGAAGTTAGTTACAGAACTAAACTAAATAGCGGTTTTCAAGAATCAAGAAATAGTTCTCAAGATTCAAGAAGTGGTTATCAAAGATCAAGAAGCAGTTAGAATCTGAGATTATAAATACAAGTCTCAGTCGAAGCTTTCGGGCTAATAAAGGAATATACGATATCAGTGATCTTTGAGTGCTTACTTATAAAAGATATTTTTGTAGTGTAAAACTGAGAGAGCTATTATTACTGTAACAAAAGCTCACACCATCTCTTACTTACAAAAGAGATTTTTGTAGTGCAATACTGAGAAGGCTATTATTACTGTAACAAAAGCTCACACTATCTTTCTAGTAAGAGAGAGAAAATACTGAGAGCCTGAAGAGGCTACGTTAACAGAAAGAATACTTTGTGAAAGAGACCTGAAGAGGCTCTGAAAGGAAAGAAAGAATACTTGTAGTTGTTTGAAGTAT
>JAOSBO010000005.1:19423777-19452688 GCA_027563915.1 Erythroxylum rotundifolium
GTTGAATTGTGTAAAATCATCTAAGATAGTTATCTTTATAATCTTTTTGATCTTCTTGAAAACTCAGACAATTAAAAAATAACTCACTTAATTCGCTTGAGTAATGCAACAACAGAACTAGTATCTATTCTTCTAACAACAAAAAATTAAAGAGATATGGATTAAAGAATATGACACCGTGATTTATAATGGTTCACCCTTAAACTTTGGGTTACGTCCAGTCCTCAAAGTTTATCTGAAATTTCACTATCTCTTACAACTTTACAAGTATTTTTTCTACTCTTCTAGAGCCTCTTCAGGTCTCTTTCAAAAAGTATTCTTCTACTATCTTAGCCTCTTCAGGCTCTATCCTTCCTTTCACTTAAAAAGATATTGTTTGAGCTTTTTTAAATTCAAGCTGCAAATGTTCTTAATCTCTGTCTTCCTTCTTTTCACTCAGGATATTTTTTTATATACTCACTTGATCACAGAGTTATTTCATGTAAGTAAAAGTAAGTAAAAAAGTTGTTTTATCTACGACTACACTGATATTTATAGTCTAATTCACCAACGGTCTTCTTAAAAAAAACTGTTTATAGAATCTTTATAGATCTGTTATTAGTTGAGTCCTATAACCAACTCCAACTAACTAACTGTCGTTATTGATTATATCATCTTGATTTGATTTGTATGCTTCGTCTTATATCTTCGCTTTGTCTTATGTCTTTGCATTATGTTATGACTTCGCATTGTCTTGTGACTTCGTCTTAGTCTTATGTCTTCATCTTACTTACATTTATCCGCGCACTTAATAAACTCATCAAAATAGTTCACACACTTATGTTATTATTATTTGACGTTCATCAAAATCAATAGAAGAAGTGAAGTCTTCTTAACTTAACAATTGATTGCATATAATGAGAATTGATGCATTTCATCACATTGATATGTATGATTAGATAAACGAGTTGTGACTGGAGTAATCAGTGAAAAAGAGCTTAAAGCTCATAAATGCACATAGAGAGCCACAGGCTTAGTTATTAATGAGTCTGATAACCACAATGGATAAGGAATAGTTATGAAATAAGCTCGGTATCTACAACGGATACAGGATAGTAAAAAGACACTCGGTCACAACAAAGTAAAAATGAAAATGGACACATAAACATATGCATTTGCAAATATATCTTCAAATGTACTATGTGAATGATTGTGAACAATTATTGAATTATGTTAATATGATGATATGTGATGTTTGTGTATATTTAATGATATGATTGACTAATATGGATGATTGAATTATTCTGAAATGATTATATGAAATTTGTAAAATTCATGATGTGTTATTTAAATAAGTTATACTATGAATTTGGTTTATGTTTGAGATGTTTGTATTTTGAATGAGTGAGCATATCGATGATGATTGACTCACTGAGTTCTCAAACTCATCAAAATTACAACGTTGACTTTTAGGTACAAGGGAGAGCTAGCTCTTTGGTTATAAAGTTGGAAGCCTAGTACTATTGCGTTTTGGAATCAACAAGTGGCTCAAAGTTCTGGTCAACTGATAACAGAGGAGTCTTATAGATTATGTGTATATATATATAGTTTCCCTTCTCATGTAGAACATTTTGTAAAAGAGAAGTAGACTCCCAAATGTTTTTGATATTCTATATATGGATTACGTAGTGAAATGTTACAATGTAAACTATGTTTTATAAATGGAATGAGGAGTTGCTCTTTTGAATATTTGTGTTATAAGTATGATGCCAAAATAAGGTGATGCAATTTCTTTAATATGCCATTTTCATAGAGCATGTTCCTAAATGTCCTCTAGATAATCGGTATATGCTCTATAGAGGTGGGGTGTTGCATTAGCGGTCCATTAAATGGCACTCCAAGATATTAGTCCAAAATCATAAGTGAAATATAAAACTAGACAGGTGAGCTCTAGTTCTACATTGTCACAATACCAACAAGAAGTCTGGTTAAATGAAGAAACATAGGATGACAAAGAGGAAGGACGAGAGAAAGTGTTTAACCTAGTGTCAGAAAGTAATAAAAGCATGGCCAACAACCTGAACATTATGGACACAAAAATGAAGAACTTGTGTGTCATCAACATTAACAGTAGTATAACACAAAGAAAATATTAAATTATTTTGTTGTTCAAGGTGTTCAGATTCAATAGCCCACACGATCACCACCTCAACTCCATAAATCTTCTTACTCTAATCTTTTCTTTATTTTTATTTACTTTTATATTTATTCTTTTTTTTTCACATTGAGGACAATGTTTTATTTAACTATGGGGTTGTTTATGCATTGGAATATTGTGCATATGTGTGAATTTGGCATTTGCATTATATTAGCTTTAGATTAGGTGTTGGCCCTCAATTTTTTTTTGTTGAGCTAAGCATGATATTTTAGAGAATAAGCATGGAATTTGAATTTTTACCTTAGAATGAATTATGAGGTTATGATAGAATTATTGTTAGAGTTTAATTATTTATTTCAATATTGGTAGGATTTTATTTCACTAGTTACTGAAATTAATGCATTAAGAATGTATTGAGGGAAATTTTAGCATGTCACTTAAGATTAAAAGCCATAAAGCTTTAAAGGAAGGGTAAAGATGACTTTTAGCTCTCATTAAGGGTAGAATTGGAAGAGGGAAAAGTGTGTCTTGTGCATTAGAAGGAGAAAAACGTGATTGAAGGGGGAAAGAAGTGAAAAAAACGAAACAAAAGAGAGACGAGTGAGAGAGAGTCGTCCATGAGAGAAAAAGAGATAAGGCAAGTTAGGGTTTCATCTTTTCTTAGTGTTTAATAGTGATTTTGAGGGTGTTCAAGAAGAGAAAAAGAAAGAGGAATATTTGAGCTAAACATCTCTTTATTTGGTGAAGATTCAAGGTAAGCGCAATTTTAATCCTTTGGATTTTTGGAAGGGTTTTGGTTCATGAAGCTTAGGAAACTCATGGGTTTAAGTATTCTAGAATCAATTTTAGTGAATATGCTTGTTCGATTCTCAATTTGGATTCCTATTGAATTGGATTTTTGCCAATGTTAAAGGGACTCAAGTGAGGCAAGAGGAGCAAGAGGACCAGCATTTTTAAGCTACTTTTTAAGCAAGGAATTCAGGTGGGTTACATGTTTATAGTTGAGTTAATGAGCCGTGAGTATTTTTCCGAATGAAAAGATCTAAATGATTTTAATTGCTTTATAAATGTTGCATTTATTGCTTCTTGAATGCTTGAAGTATTTGTTATATGTTTGGTAAATGAATCTTGATGATGATTTATGAAATGATGATGGAATTGTATTTGTAAAATATCATGCTTATGGAAATCATGATTCCGAAATGTGCAAGATGTTACAAATACGAAATTCATGTTTGTGTGGGTTTGAGGTGGTCTATTTTATTATGTCACGTGCACGTTGACCATGTTAAAGCCATATCTCGCCTGCCCACTAATGGCATGGAGCTCCTTCACGAACTCCCTCATATTTATGGACTACCCAAAGTGGTCCATTCTGTTATTACTAGAGATTCGTAAGAACTCCCTCATGTTTATGGACTACTCAAACCATTATGATTGCTTATGGTAGGTATCAATTTATTGACAAGTTTGAGAATTTGAGAAATACATGTCTTATGTTGATTATGATGTGTTTGACAAGTTTGAGAATTTGGGAAATACATGTTTTATGGTTGCAAAGCATTTTATTACGATCATGAATATTTTCAATGGTTTGCTTATTTCCCCATTATAAACTTGTTACCCATGAGCTTCTAGCTCACCCGCTTTCATCCCTATCTCCAAGTGACGAGTAAGAGATCCAGTGATAGAGATTCAAGGCATCACTCCAAGATTTCATATTTTTGTATTTAAGTTAGTATAGGAAAAACTCAAGGCTTTAGCCACATTTCAAGTAATATTCGTTCATGTATATTTGTATTTTTGAATTATGAGATCAATGATGTATTTGGGTCTTGAAATGCCCATTGAAGCTTTGTAAAACTATTTTCTTTTGATGTTAATGAAATACATATATGTTTTGCTCATGACTTTCCAAGTTTTCGCATTGCATTTTTTAGCCTTCATAGGGGTAAATTTTTTATTCTATCTTCAAGGGAAAAACTGTACTAATCTAGGCTGATATTGAAAAAGTTGTCTTCTTAAAAGTTGTAGTATATCCTTTTAGCTTTCCAATGATATAAAGTTTGTAAATTTTGGAGATCAGATTTGAAAAATATGATTGTTACAACTTAGTGATACTGCACAGGGTGTATACATGACACTTTATAGCTTTTCTTTTTTGATCTGATAGAATAAGAGTAATATGGTATCTTGAAATGGGAAGAAATAGTGTCATAAGTACTATGGTGTCTTGAAGTAGGAAGAAGTAGTGTGATAAGTTAGAGATGAAATGAAGGTGATAAATGGGAGTTGCACATGTGCAAAAATGTTTGATGAATGCATATAAGTTTGAAGGTGATGTTTTTGGGTTGATGACCAAACATAGATTATGATTAAGTTGTAAATGATATTGAGTTGAAATGGAAGTGATAATGAAGGGAAAATGATGAGGAAAATGAGTTAGAAATGATAGATAAGAGGGGTCATAGGAAACTTGTAGAAGTTGGAAATCTGGAAATTGACCCGTAAATATTCGTTAGGTAGACTTGATGTCTGATGGGGGATCTTCTCGGGAATTTTAACGGCCCGACTCAATTCATGTCCATTTGAAGGGACATATATTCGCTAAATGGATATTCTTGGGATAGTTTTATAAATGTGCAATTTTGATCCTCTAGATGACAAATTCACTCTTTAGGGTCTTCACCGAAGTTGTAGAAATCGAATTCCTCTTAAAAAACTATGCTTAAATGACCTTAATCTGACATCTATGATGAAAGTTATGCCAATTGTCCCAAATCATGTACATATCTAAATTGTGGAGTTATCAATGCATTTCTCTGATACATTTAGGCTTGAATGGAGCTTGAAATGTACTTAGTTTGTTGTGAAAATAAGGGATAAAAATGAATGATATGTTATGGTGATGATTGGGGATATAAACATAAGAATGGATTGTCATATATTAAGTGTTCAATTCTGAAATTTTAGGATGTTATGAGAATGAAGATGAACCTATATGGCTAGTAAGGTTCCATTAAAAGAACCCTACAAGAGTGATATGCTCACGTTTGACTCACAAGTTAGACTCCATAAATGGGGCCTAACATTAGGTTGGCATAGTATGAACATTTTGTTGCTTGATGTATGCTTTGTGTGAATGTTTTAATGGCATGAATTGAATGGAATTAGTTTAGCTCTGAACATGGTCATTTAAATTGTAAAGGCATAATAACTTATTAATTTTGTGTTTTAAATGTCTTTGGAATGAATATGCATGTTAATTAGAATATGACACATATTATTTCACTATAGGAAATTTTTTTCGTATACATTTGTAATTATATTCAACTAAATTGGTTAGCATCATTAATAACCTTTCATGATAATGATTGAATAAAAAGAAATGAGGGAGGCTAAGAAAATATCATTAAAAAAAGTGTTAAATAAAATTCCTATTGTGTCATTTTAAAGAAAATTAGGTTAAGAATAGAGCTAGTAGCTAGTTGAGAGTGTGATATAGTTGAGTGACTGAGGGCATTCACAATAAAATGTTTTTCCTCACATTAAAAGGTGAGAATGACACTGCAACCAAACCAAATAAACAACATGACCTAATAGAATAACTAGAAGACATTTATGATAAGGTGTTTGGCTTCGCGTCAAACTAGCTTATAGTTAAAAAAATCTAAAAATGGTGTTACAATAAATAAAGCCTACTGATCTTTTACAAATAACAAGAATTTTCATGAAATGATAGTTAGTGATAGTCTGCCTTTTTAATTAAATGATCAATAATCATAAATGCATGCTTGCAAGTGCCATAGGAGTATCAATAGGGTGTTAATATTTTGATTGATATGTATATTCAAATCAAAGCAGTTAGACACAAAAGAAATTAGTTAGTATGTTGGCACATTTTAAGTGATTGATGTTTAAGATTAAGTTAATTCCATAAGATTTGATGCCATTGTATTATTATTGCATGTTGCATGATTATATGATTATGTGTTTTTGTATTTTATGTTGGTTGTGTTTTTATTTTTGCTTAAGTATGAGAAAAGGTTTAAGTGTGGGGATTATAGTACCTTTTTCTAGGTGTTTATGTTTTTAAGTTTTTCTTAAGTGATTATCATGTGTATAAGCTTAGAATTTAGTTCCCGTTAATGTTTATTTGTGTTCTAAGTGTTTATTTTCTTTAAAACAAAAATTTGATCTTAATTTTATGTTTCAAGAGGTGTTTATGAGTGTATGGAAATAGGAAATTGAAGAATAGAGAAGATATTGGATGCATGCAACCATGTCACAATTGTGACAGGTGAAGAACAAGTTGCATTGTATGGGCCTCTATCACAAACATGACACCATACACAATTGTGACAAAGGAGGACAAACCATGCATGTCATGATTATTTCACCCTCAAGCACTATAAAAGAACAAACAAAACACTAAAAGAGGCAGTAGCCACTAGATTCAAAGAAGATCAAGAGGAAACATCAAGAGACTTTTGGAGAAATTCCAGATTTCTATATCAAGACTCCAATAAGATTTTATTCTTTTCCCTTTATTTATCTCATTGTCTTAAATGTATTTTCTAAGATTTTTAACATGAATATGGTCTCTAAATCCATATTAGGGGTTTAGAAACATGATGATTTAGAAATCTATAATCATGTTAAAATGGGATTATTCTTGAATTATTTTGTTGAACTTATTCTTGTTGAATTCAATACATCTATGAATGTTTGTGATAATTGTTATTCTTATAATTGGTAATAAATCAAAACATTGAATCAAGTTATTTATGTTAAGCTACAAAATGAGAGTTTAGATTTGCAATTATTAGATAACGAACAATTAAAGAGAGATCTTAGTTGTGAAATTGATTATCCTTAGAATTGCTTCAATTCTAATTGAACAAATTAGGAGTAGTTTTGTGAATCAAAAGATTACAACTTAGATTATCGATTTCAATTAGGGTTACTTGATTAGATCTTAAGAGTAGGCAATCAAATATTTAAGATATCTATGATCCAACATAATCAGATCAGCAAGATAAAGGAAAAACAAAATAAGGATAGAATAATTCCTAAGTCTTTAACTTTGATCAACCTTAATTTTATTGGCAACTCAATTGTTCAATTCTTTACTTCATTTTTTTTTAGTTTTTTCGATTTCAATTATTTATTTTAATTTAAATCAATCTTTAGTACCTTAGACAAAGTTCTAGTCAAGTGTTTAGGTATCTATCAGTCCTTATAGGAATGATACTTTTGATAATATAAGATATAATTTGTATAGTTGCGTTAAGTTTTATATTATAAAACTTGTCAATAAAGAACCATTTCCTAGAATGACAAATGAGCATGTAGCATCCACATCCAAACATACACATGCATATGCCACATTCACTAAGTCCTAACCTAAAAGAAAACATCATGGGGGTATACAAACCCACTCACACCCTCAAAGAAGTATGCATCATGCCTTCATCAATAGTAGGCATCATGCCTTCATCAATAGTAGGCATCATATGTATAATCATGTTAGGTCTTTTCACCATCCTAGGATACTAATAAACACATTTAATGTCCAAAGAAAACTTCCTCATTATGTGTACACATAAAAACTTCCAGGCAATGCATTTTTGCAGCATCATTACTTATAAAACATAGTAAGTCATTTTCATACAAAGTTTAGACATATTGATAAATTTTTCTTTATCAAACAAAAATTTTAGGCAAACTTGTGAAATTGTAAGTTGAAAAGAAGAAGGAACCAAACAATCAGGGAACTAAGTTTTTTTGGGTTCTCAAAACATATCATTTACCTTAAGTTATAAGGTTATTTGAAAAAAAAGAGAAAATGGTATGTAGTAGATATTGAATTGAGTATTAGTTTTAGAATTCATATCTTTTATATTAATGAATCTAACATTCTTGGCTTCAAGAAAGTCTTGAAGATGTTTTTGTAGGATATGGAGAATTTAGCTCCTGAAACTAACTATAAAGACTCCTCAAATTGTTAATCCAAGTGAGAGTAACGAGAAGGACGATATGCCACTAATGGATTGACAATTGAAGAAGAAAAATTATTTAAATATCTTATAAAAAATGTTTAACATGAGGTAATTATCGGTTTATAATTTAGAAATATATGATTACTTGCATTTATGTGTCAATTTGAGTATAAATCTTTAGTGATGATTATTTGAGATTGAATTATGAATAAATCATTTTTAAAGTGTGAACAGAGACTATATGCAAAAAAAAAATGTCACTAAGTTATAATTTACATCAATTGGGTTATTATTTCTCTAATCTTTTGATAAGGATAAATCTTGCTTAACTAGAGGAAAATTATCTTTTTTAATAGAATCCTTTTTTGTGACGCCCTTTATATGATCAAATTCTTTTTTATTGATTTTTTTTGGTTGATATATGTTTTAATGTTATTTTGTTAGTTTTGTTACTTTAATTTGAGTTTTAAAATAGTTCCTTTAGCTATCTAGTCTGACCAATATCTTAGTGTGGTCGATCAATATCTTTAAAATTCACTCCTTTTTTCTTTTTAGTAAGTTTGTTAGTTTACTATTTGCTAATTTGGTCAACCACCAAAATTCACCTCCTTTTATTGGATAACCAGTTTCCTTAAATGGCTAACCAATGCACATGATTTAATGCTATCCCCTTTTCCTTGCTTCTGTTGTTGTTGTTTAAGGCTCCTCAAAACCCTAGATAATGCACTTGTATCTTGGAAAGACACTACACCACATTGCAACTAGCTACCTCCTTTAATTTTGTCCTCTTTTTATTAAAGATCTTTATAATTCAAATTCTCTTTGGATAAATCACTAACTTTAGGATTACTTGATAATGTTCATGTCTTTTACACAAACTACATTATTTTTTTTAAGTGTGATTGCATCTTATTTTTCATTCTAGAATTTCAAATTTGACTACTTTATTCCATCATTATTTTTTAAATTTAGGACTTAATAAATTATCCATTCTCTTTTCGATATTGCAATTATGTTTTATTTATTACAATTGCAACCATTAATTTTATGAAATCTTGCCTTTGGTGTTTTAGTTAAAATTTTCAACTTAGGCATCATACCACAATTCAGGATTTTTCACAATAGACACAATTAGGTTGTCTTTATAAATGATGACCTTTTTTGACTATTTAAATGTTTAGTATCACTCTCTAATGAGAAAGTTTAGCGATCTTGATAAATTAATCTTTTGAACCAAGTTAGCTTGATGCATGATACTTTATATTGTGAATTTTTGAAATTCTTTTTGATGATTCCAAAAAGGGGAAGAAAGTTTGGTGATATTAGATTTAGGGGGAGCGATAACATTTAGGGGGAATGATTGTTTTTTTCATTTTTATATTTCTTGTGTTTTTGGATATTTTATACATGGATTAGGGGAGTTAATCACTATATTAAATTATGTTTTGTGTGCTTAATTTTATTATTATTCTCTAATATTACAAATATTTTTTCATTATCAAAAGGAGAAGATTTTTAAAACAAAGAGGTTTTAATTGATTTTTTGATGATGAAAAAAATATAATTACCACTAATGTGTTCATTATTTTGACGAAAAGCAATATCACAAAAAATGAAGCCATAAACCTAAAAAGGTAGTGTATAAAGTTGATACATTTAATCCATTATACTTAGTGACTAATGCCTTAAAATGCTTAAGACACTCACTTTAGCTCATATTTGATCTTAGGTACATTTTAGAAGTAAAGGGGCTAAAGTAACTTGAAAGCATACTCATTGAGTCATCTTCTTTCATACTCTATTATCTTCATGGAGCACAAAGAAGAAGAAGATTACAAGAAGAAGAGACAAAATAAAGCATAAAAATGAAGAATGAGAGATGGAAGAGCTCACGGCCACACCAAAAAAATGTCACAACTGTGAGTAGTCTCATGGCTATCACACCAACTGCATGGGACCACTCTTAAGCCCATGCAAAGGTGTATCACGCGTGTGAGACACCACTCCCACCCGTGAGACATCAGTAACGATGGTGAGAAAGCCAGTTGTCCACTTTTAAACTTAGTTTTTACTATATAAAGCAATTGGTTGCGACGACTATGGGAGAACTCATACATAAATGACCAAACCTACTATTTTCTTTATTTCTCTTTAGTTTTCAATGGAGATAGAGGTGTTCATGGCTGATGCTTGGAGATTAATGGAGAAGATGGAGGTCTAAACATCTTTGCACTGGTTTGAAGTTGAAATTGACACCTAGGATGCACAGTTAAGCTTATCTTATCTTTGTTCAATGTTGAATCTCTCTCTCAAACTTGTTTACGTTATCTTATGTTTAATCGATTTGGGTATTCATGTATGGATAATTTTATTCTCGTTATTGTGAACACATTGGTAGAATCATCAATACAATTTGTAATTATTGTATTTGAATTCGTATGTAACAATTAATAGTTTTTAAGTAGTTGAGATAACTTAGCCTAGGTTAAATGACCAAAGCTTGTGTGATTGTTAGTTAGATTGGTTCATTTTTCATTTTGTAATATGGCCATCCAATTTGAATCTAAAGATTGCACCCTAGGTTATTCAGTGGTTAGGTTTAATTTACGATCATCTCTTAATTAAACACAATTTAAAGGGGAAACAGAGATCAGCAGAGCATATTGTTAGTCCACGATCAATAGTTCTAGGAGAAGTGTGAAAGCATTATAACAATGAAAGATGTTTAATAGTTTGTAGGTTGAGATTAACCAAGAACTAGGTTTCACACACATTCATCAACTTTATCATTTTCGATTGTTTGCTATAATTTTTTCGCTAGTTTAATTTTACTTTATTTTCTCAATTGCATTAAACCCAAAACCTCCCTTTTATTTCCTTTGCATCAATTATTTTTATTATGATAACTAATCAAACATTCCTTGTGGATACGATTCTGACTCACCACATCTACAAGTTTTTAGTGTGCAGAGTTAGTTCAATTTTGCAGTGCACTCAACACAAACTATCAAATTTTAGCATCATTTTTTGGGAGTGTGGTGATTCTATTTTTATCTTTGATTTTAGATGGTGTTTTATACATATATATTTTATAATTTTTTCTTTTTGTTATTTGTTAATTTTTAAACATTTGTTAGTGTTGGTGTATGGTAATTACTAGATCTCCTTATAGAGAACTTGTGCAACTTGATCCGAGATCAAAAGAACACTAAAGGGATTTTGAAGAGAAGCAAGAACAACTTTGGAAGTAGATGTAGAACCTAAATCTAAAGAAACAATGACAAATTTGAGAACACTATAGGAGTTGGCTACACCAGACCTAACCCAAAGACTTTTATGCATTACATTTTCAAATTTTGTTGAGCATGTTACTTTCGAACTAAAGTCTGATTTAATACAGTTGTTGCCTAATTTTCATGGTCTTGCAAGTGAGGATGTACATAAGCATCTCAAGGAACTTGATGTGTTATGTCTGAGTATGAAGCCTCCAGGGGTGATAGACAAACAGATCATAATAAAGGCTTTCCTGTTCTTACTAAAGATGAGCAAATGATTGGTTGTTTGACCTACCTACTGACAGTGTGAATACATGGATAGCGATGAAGTGGCTATTTTTAGAAAAATATTTTCCAGAATCAAGGACATAATGGAATTTTGTGGCAAAAATTAAAATCATGGAGAGTCCATTTATTAATACTAGGAACGCTTTAAGAAACTGTGTTAGTTGTCCATACCACAACATACTCGAGCAACTCCTTATCTAGTAATTCTATAAAGGATTGTTGCCTATGGAGAGGAGTTTGGTTGATATGACGAACGGTGGAGCATTGTGTGAAAAAATTCCTATAGAGGCTCATATTTTTATTGAGTAAATAGCAACTAACATTTAATAATTCAATATTCGCAACGATGTTCGTCATGTAAACGAGGTAAATACTTCATCCATTAAACATCGTTTAGATGAGCTAACATCTTTGATTAAAAAACTTGCAGTTGAATAGGCACTAGTGAAGGCATGTGGAATATGTACATACACGAACCATCTGACTAATGATTGTCTGACATTGTAAGAGGGAAGTATAGAATATGTAAACACTGCCGGAGGGAATTTTCCTAACCCATACAACTTGTACTCTAGATGTATGACCCAGGCTAAATGGATCATCCCAACTTGAATTATGGGGCGAATAGGCAACAGAACTACTTCCCAAATCAGCCACAAGAGCGTAACAATTCCAACTGAGACCATAAACTTCTTCATCGGATTCAAGTATATCTTTGGAAGATCTGATTAAGTCCATTACTAATAACACTCTACAATTTGAACAGGAACTAAAATCAAGCTTCCAAAATTTGGAACGCCAAATGGATCAGATGGCAATGAGGATCGACCATCTAGAGTCACAGAGTAGAGGACAACTACCATCACAACCGGAGAAGAATATGATGAATGTTAGCATAATCATCTTAAAGAGTGGTAAGAAGCTTGAGGACCCTAAAAAATTACTCAAAGGATGGTTAATTAAAAAGACATTGAAAAGGAGCTTGAAGAAGAAAAGGATATGCTATGAAGCTCAAAGGTGAATGTTGAATTCTCAATTATTGAAAGGGCTGATCCTCTACCTTTTCATAGCAAGTTAACGAAGTTAAATTAGCAGGATAAGGATAAAGAGATTTGGAAGACCTTTTGGAAGGTTGAATTTAACATCCCATTGTTAGAAGAGATCAAACAAGTGTCGAGATATGCAAAATTCCTTAAGGAATTCTGTACCGACAAGTGAAAGTTAATAGGTAATGAAAGGATTAGGATGAGTGAAACTGTTTCTATAGTTTTCAGAAAGAAAATACCTCCTAAGTGTAAGGACCTAGGAATATTTACTATTCCTTGTAAAATTGGTAACATCGAGATTAAACAAGCCATGCTAGATTTAGGAGCGTCGATTAATGTTATGCCTCATTCCATATACGCTTCTTTAAATTTAAGGCCATTAAAAGAAACTAGTGTTATGATAGAATTGGCTAATTTTACTAATGTTACCGAGATGGGGTGATTGAGGATGTGCTTATACAAGTAAATGAGTTAGTATTTCCTACTGACGTTTATGTGGTTGACATGAATGGCGAAACTTCTCATAACCTATCTTACTAGGGAGGCCATTTCTCAACATGGCCCAAACTAACATAGATGTTCATGAGGGTACCCTCACGATAGAATTCGATGGGGAAGTTACTCGTTTCAATATCTTTTGTGTTAATAAGCACTCCCTTAATGACCACTATATTTTTGCAATTAATGTGAATGACCTTTCAGTGCAGGAAGATTGTAAGCAAAAACATACAAATAAATAAGAAACAATTTCCACAAAAGAGATGACCAAAGCTTTTAATGTCTAGCCAAAAAGCTTTACCATTGGTCAAAAAATGCTTCTTTATTATACTAAATATAAATTGATTCACATAAATGTCACCCTTATTAGGTTGATTCTTTTATGATAAATAATGTTTTTCCTTATGGTGTAGTAGAGGTTAAAAGTTATAAAAAAGGGAATACTTTGAATGTGGGTGGTTATCGACTCAAGCCTTTTCTGATTAAGGTAAACTGGAAAATGCCAAAGTTGAGATTCTTGGGGGTCAAAATTTTGTAACTTGATGAGAGAAACATGAAGTCAAGCCAACGACAATAAAAAAAAGGCACTACTTGGGACTCAACCCAATAGAAGTTGATTTCTATTTATTTACATTTTCATATTTTCTATTTTTGTTAAATGCTCCATTTCTTGCATTTGAGGTTACATTAGGGACAATGTAAGTTTTATCTTAGTTTTTATGCATATTTTGAGCTTAATTGTTGCTTACGTGGCTTCTTAGTTGGTTTTCAAAATCAAATAAACAAGATCAAAATTTTTCTTGTTTTCTCTTACTTTTAAGACTATGTAGTCATAATTAGAGTGTAAATTGACTAGAAAAATCCATAGTAAATTTAGAGTGTAATTTTGCTCTTATGATTGGTTAATGTGCATTATCTTTAGAAGAGTGGTGACTAATGGTAGACAAAAGCTAGTGAGATTTTGAGCCTTATTAAACTGACACATTCATATCAATCTCATTTTATTTTATTTATATGTGACCTTCATGACATGTACATCCTGACTTTGTTTTGATTTCTATTCAAGACCACATTTTTATAACAAGCATTAACTTGAAAATGAATACGTATTCTTTGTTTTCCAAGCTACATTACCCTAATAACCTAACTATTGATATGAATTTTCCTTCGTTAAGCCCCGTTTAAGCTTTATTAGTCTTTCTTTTATGCTAGCCACATTACATGCTTTAAACCTAACCAAGTTTCTCACCTAAGCCTTAAAGCTAGTGAAGCATTTGTTGATTATTGATTTTATGGATGCACAAAAGTATAAGTGTAGAGGTGTGCATATATATAGGTTGGTCACATTTGTTAGAATATCATTTTGTGAAATTCTCATGTTAATTTAGCTTCTTTCATTTTATTTAAAAAATGTGTGAGTTTAAGTAAAATTATCAAGGAGGAATACAATTGTTTTAAACAGTTGTTAATTACTGGTTACTCTTTCTTAAGTTATATTGAATGGGTGATTTTCTTATGTTGCACATAAGCTAGATGTTGTTTTAGATGGATCACTCTTTCTGTTGTGTTTCTTGTGGTTTAGGGTATGAGAGCTGAATTTGAGATGTGAAATATAATTGTTGCATTCATCATAACTAATGATACCTAGTTTTGAATGAATGTTAACATGTGCACTTGTTGTCTTATTGAGCGTTACTTTGCTTTACTAGCTTGATGGCTTTTATGCTACACTACCTAAAATACACCTTACCTTACCTTTTCCTATATCACAACCCTAAAAAAGTCCTTTGATTCATGATTATGCATGTGACTTTTAGTGGTGGAGAAATGAAATGATGTGCAAAATTATGGATTGTTATGATCATGAATGGTGTTTGAGTGTACCCATGGATCTATCTTATTTGCACACATTTTATCCAAGTTTACCTTTAATATCTCAATTTCTAAGGATGATAAATGTTGATTAACCATAAGTAGAATCTTTGAATGTTAAGTTCTTTATATGGTTGTTGAAAGTCACTCATCTTTACTTATGATTATCTACTCTCAAGAAATATAGAAAACGAGTAATTTTTTTAGTTTGTGACTTTGATTTTGATGATTTACTGGAGTATACTAAAAAACTAAGTGTGGGAGAACTTGATTTATGCTTAAATGTTGATACATTTAATCCATTACACTTAGTGATTAATGCCTTATAATGCTTAGGACAGTCACTTTAGCTCATATTTGATTTTAGGTACATTTCAGAAGTGAAGGAGCTGAAGTGACCCGAAAGCACACTCATTGAGCCATCTTCTCAATGTTATACTTTATTATCTTCATGGAGAAAGAATAATAAGAAGATAGAAGAAGAAGACACAAAATAAAACATAACAATGAAGAATGAAAGATGGAAGAGCTCACGGCCACACCAAAAAAAAATGTCATAGCTATGAGTAATCTCATGGCTGTGACACCAATGTCATGGGTATGAGACCACTCTAAGGCGCATGCAAGGGTTTATCACAATCACAATGATGAGAAAGCTAGTTATCCACTTTTAAACCTAGTTTTTACTATATAAAGCAATGGGTTGTGATAGCTACAGGAGAACTCGGACAGAAACAATCAAACCTACAATTTTCTCCCTTTTATCACAATCACGGTGATGAGAAAGCCAGTTGTCCACTTTTAAACCTAGTTTTTGCTATATAAAGCAATGGGTTGTGATAAATGTGGGAGAACTCAGACAGAAATGATCAAACCTGCGATTTTCTTCCTTTCTCTTCTATTTTCAATGGAAATAGAGGCATTTATGGATGATGCTTGGAGAAAAGATAGAGGGCTAATCATCCCAAGTTTGAAGGTGAAATTGACGCCTAGGATGCATGATTTAGCTCATCTTAACTTTGTTTAATGTTGGATCTCTCTCTCGAAATTGTTTACGTTATCCTTTGTTTAATTGATTTGGGTATTCATTTATGGATAATCATATTCTCGCTATCATTAGATTTTTTATATTGTGAACACATTCCTAGAATCGTTAATACAATTTGTAATTATTGTATTTGGATTCATATGTAGCAACTAATGGTTTTTAATCATTAGGGATAACATAGTCTAGGTTAAATGACCCGAGCTTATGTGGTTAGTTAGATTGGTCTATTTTCCATTTCATAATGTGACTACCTAATTGAATCTAAAGACCGTATCCTAGGTTATTCGATGGATAGTTTTAATTAACAAGTTTCTCTTAATTAAACACGATTTGGGGGAAAATCGAGATTAGCAAAACATATTGTTAGTCCACGATCAATAGTTCTAGGAGAGGTGTGAAAGCATTATAACAATGAAAGATGTTTAATCGTGTGTAGGTTGAGATTGATCTGAGAATCGAGTTTAACACACATTCATCAATTTTATCATTTTTTATTGTTTGCTATAATTTGTTTTCTCTAGTTTAATATTAATTTATTTTATCAATTGCATTAAACCTAAAACCTAATTTTATTTCCTTTACATCAATTATGTTCATTACGAGAATTAATATAACATTCCCTATGGATATGATCTTGACTCATCACATCTACAAGTTTTTAGTGTGCAAAATTAGGTAAATTTAGCAATGCACTCAACACGTGTTGTCATCTACAACAGATGAAAATGAAAATCAAAATAAGAACAAAAGAAGATCAAGGCTCATCAAGGTCATATCATATTTTGTATTGTTATTTGTAAGCTCACTTTGTTAATTTGATGATCTAAAAGATTCATCATGCATGATCATTCATCTTATTTTAGTCTTTACATCCATTAAGAGGTATTAAAGCTTTTAATTTTAATAAAAAGATGTTAAAATCATGTTTTTGAAGTGATTGGTCAACCTATATGGACTAGTATCAACCAACGTAGGTTAAAGTTGTTAAATTTAATGTAGTGTAAGTTTGTGGCAACATTGTTTGATGTATTGGTTAACCATTGTACATATTAATTGACCAACAAGTGTACCGGTCAACTAATGTTCCAACAACTAGTGAATTTGGAGCTTTTAATGTATAATAGTCTAATAGTATGCTATACTAATCGACCAGTGCATTAGATATAGTCGTTGTAACAGGTAGTTCTAGTTCCAATGGCTATTTTGGGTCCCAAAGCATTATAAATAGGTGGTTTATCATTAGTTTTAATATCAAGAAGATTTTATGTCACAACTAGGAACCACATCAGGTACATGACAACTGTCACATACCTAAGCTAAGGGTACTCACGGTACCCTTAACCTAACTATACAAGGCTAACTGAATATCTTTAAAAATATTTGGACAACTCAACGGCTGTATTTTAAAATCATAAAACTCAATTGAAACACCTATAAATCAGTTTCAAACGCACTTCTATATTCACATTAAAACTCTATCGCAATTACTGGACTTTTAAGTCCACTCAAAAGCACATTCAACGACAATACAAAAGCTTCTTACATAAGGTCATTTACAAACCATAAGATAGTCAAGAGTTAATTTGCAAAATTATAAAGCATATCAACATAATCATAAGCCATTATACAACAAAAGTACAAAATAGAGACTACTCATTTGTGGTAATGCCTCGAAAATGTCAAAAGACTACACGATCCACTCAGAGCTTTAAGCTCACCAAATTAATCTGCATGGTGGAAAGAGAAGGGGGTGATTACACTATGTACTCAGTGAGTAGGAAAAACATATATCACAAACAGAAGCCAGTACACATCAATACGGTCTAAATAACTGAAGGACGATTTCACACTTCTAACATACATATAACCACCTATGAAGTGAACATACATGACATAGAAACACATAGGCCTAGTATATGACTCATCCCATACTGGTTAGGAACCACATAGGCCTAGCCTATTAATCACTCATTTAGTGAACATAGATTTCAGTTCTAGTACACAAGTGCAGAAGAGCATCACTTGTAAAATCAAATCTCTTTAGAAAGTCAAATCTCAAAATAGGTCAAAACAGTTATGTATGTCACCACTAGTCGACCAAACTAGTGTGCACACCTATTGATTCCTAACGTTGGCTCGACTATTATCTATTGTGAGTTTATACTATGGTTGACAAGAGCATCATGACCCTAGGTTATGACATCGTCGGTGACCAAACCTTTAAGTATGCAATCACCCTCAAGTCCTATAGAAAGGTATCATTAAGAGGACTCAACTTTTAAGTACCAACATTAAAGGGTACGGGGGTTATTTAATCTGTTGTGCCTAGCAGCCGAATGGCCAACCGTTACCTCACCAATCATTAAAAAAAATCATATATAAATATTTAGTACTAAAATCAAGTAAGGTACTATGCCTTTATTTACTGGTCCAACTGATAAAATAAAAGCTTGTCATGGCTCTAAGCCAAAAGAGAATACATACATGCAGTATACATGACTCGGTTATGCATATTTAAGTTCCAAAACATTATTTCATAGAGTGAAACTCATCTTTTGCACTCCAAGTGCAAAGTTATTCAAAACAATGTTGTTTATTAAATATATAAGTATACTATCATCTATTTAAGATTCAATTCTTCTATACTTTACCTAGGTTCAAAATTTACATACAAGTCATTATGCATGTCTTGGGTTGTCTAGTCCAATTTGAGAGGTATGTTTTCCCTAACTCACCTCAAAAGAAGGTGTACACTCTCTTGAGTTCAACAATCCTCTGTACAAACTCCTTGATCCACAACTCCCGAGCCTTTATACATACAATATGCAATGTATTTACTATTCAAACATGTATCCCATATTTATACACCATCACATAAGGGTATAAAACATAATATCACTATTTTTAAGCTATAGGATTTGACCATTAAGCTTCTCACATGATTACTTCCCTTATTATTCACATAACTTTCCTTTGCATTTTCCAAGGCATTTAATGCCTTTGATCCAATACTTACACATTTCGAAACATAATTAAGCACATTTTTTATCCAAGAAAATTAGGTCACTAATCATCAATCTATACAAAAAGTTTAAGTTTACTCTAAGTAAACATGAAAACCTCTTTCCAATGCACACAATTATAATCCTTAAATCCTAAGCCAAGTTCACTTAGGCATTTTATCAAACAGCTAACGTGCATGACTTTCAAGTCATATTTTCAAGAATTTACCATAGTAATTCATGCTCCTATCTTGCTATATAACAAGCACTTCCAAATAATAACACATTTCACTACTCCATTAAATCCAATTCCCTTCATTTAAACCATCAATTTCAAAAGATATTTAAATTTTCACAAATTTTCACCAAAGAGAGGGCATCTCGATTTTGGCTTAAGGAGACTTCTCCATGACTCATTTCATTCATCTAAACCATGTTTCATGTATATTCAAGCTTGGAGAACAACATATCTTAACATCAAACTCAAAATCATAATGTAGAGAGAGATGAGACAAAATTTACCTGAACTTTCCTTTAGTGATATCTTAAAATCCTTTGAGAATTTCTCAAATCTAATAATATATTTGAGGTCCTTAATGCCAAATTAACTTAAAAAACCTTGAGTTGGGTTGGATAATAAAAAAAATGGGGGAAATTGGGTGATGGCCAAAAGTGTCGTCTTCTCCTCTCTTCTCCTTTCTTCTCCTTTCTTTTGATTAAACAAAGTGTTTTAATGCTAAATGGTGGGATGCACAGCCACATACAAGGAAGAAGGATCTAGAATATTGAGTCTTCTTTGACCAAGCATGTTGAATTTACCTTTTTGCCCTTTGCTAATGTGAAATTACCATTATACCTTTCAAACTTTTCCTAAATTTGCAATTAAGCCCTTATGTACATCAACTTTCCCAATTAAATTTTTCTAAGTGTCCAATAAGTCTATAATTCATGTCTAATCACCTCTGAGGCATTAGAACACATTTAACTTAAATGCCATGGCCATATCCATCCAATGGACTCAGTTTTACACAGAAACTTATATGTCAAAAATCTCCAAGATTTCGCATACCGATGAACTCTAAGTTCATGTAAGGGCATATAACATATCACTATCATATATACCGAAAGGATTCAAGTACATGTTTGAACTCATATACAACCATGTATATATCAATATACAGTAGTATCTCCAAGTACAGACCAATACAAAAAGGGCTCAAAGAGTCTGGCATTACATTTTGGGTGTTGTATACACATATTTTAAAGAGTTTTTCAATTAATTGGGCATTGATGTGTCATATTTGTATGAATGAGCCATTTTGGAGTTTTCAAGTGCATAAGTGTGAAATTTCGAGTTGTAATACTTTGTTGGGGTATTGAATATTGTACTTGTAGGTGATCTAAGTGGTATTGAGGTGCCGCTTCACCTTTAAAGAAGATTGTAGGAAAAGTCCTCTTTACTGAAAAAGATTGTACAAAGGTTATTCTTAGCCTTAAAAGAATAATTATAGTATAATTCTAAGAAAATCTTAGGAGTGGACGTAAGCAAGGGTTGTTTGCTAAATCACTATAAATCGATTTGCATTCTCTCCTCCCTATCCTTTTTAAATTATTATTTAATTATTTGATTAAATTATATTAAGCAATTTCCTCATACTTATTTATATTGATTATTGTTAATTATATGTATTGTTTGAAAAATTATTGAATTTTGTAAACACCCAATTCAACCCCCCTTTTTGGGTGCCATTAGGGACTAACAAACTTGATATAGTTCTTTGCTTTGTTGAAACAGTAATTTTTTGTGGACATTAGAGTCATTAGGCATACAAGATATGCTATCATCTCATAAACAATTGAACTGTATATTTTGTCATTTTCTTTATTATGATAATAATTAGGATGAAAGTTGTAAGATTTAAGAGAATATTCACAAAAGAGAATCTTATAAAATTCTCTCACTAAACCATTATCTCAATAATAGCATAATCGTCATATGGTGATATGACATAAGATACTTAAGTCATTGACTTAGTATCGGTGAGAGATTGTTAGTATATATCTTATAGCCAATCAATTACATGAAGATTTTTGTAACACAATTAATTAAAGGCATACTTTATTTTATGTTTATTTGTTTAATTAATTAATGTATAAGATAAAGCTTATTAGATAAATATATTTGAGATATAAAATTATGATTATAATTACGAGATAATTATTAAACCAAATTATTCCTAGTCATTATTCTATTAAGACGAGATATTAATAGAGCATAAAGATTATCATACATAATATTTCTTCCTCATACAGGAAGTAATCGATCTCATAAACTAAAGTATAAAGACACTTAAACAAATATGTAGATGCCTATTAAAGAATAAGTTCACTAAATTGGCCATATCATGAGGAGCTCAAATAGAACATTACTTGTGTATTTGTGAATTTCCTTATTATGATAGTTGTATAATTGATCATTAGACTTGTGATTACCAAGGTATCTCAAGTAGTAATTACTGTATTTTGATGCTACTTATGAACTATTCTATTTAGAGTACCTTAGTCATTAGTACTTGGATATAATATGAACCATATGAAGATAGTTGAGTAAGTCAATAAATGCTTCACCACCCTAAAGTAATTAGGGAAAATATTTCATTGTTTTTAATTAGTAGTAATTTAAAGAAATCTCTTAACAAAGTGAATTGATATTTGAAAAGATTATTTTCAAATATCAATTATAAATTGATTAGTAATTAGTAAAAACAAACATGATTTGATTTAAATAGAATAGACAACAATCTATAATCTATGTCCAATTGGAACATTACATGACGAAATGATTAAGTATACATTATAATCATACAATGACAAATTATGTCAAACTACTTTGACATTCCTAACACTAGATGGTTATGACATACTTTTAGATATCTACTATGATTTATGATTGTAAATTGTTTAATTGGAGAATTAAAGAAAAATTTGAAAAGTTTTAATTTATCTTGTTCTAATTATGAATTATAATTATAATTTATAATTATTGTCAATATATTAGGAAATTAATGGATTAAACACAAAGAATAGTTCAGAAGAGAAAATTCTTTTCCTCTCAAAATGTTTTGTGTTCCTTTTTTTTTTTTGGTCTTTGAATATCGTCAGAGATTGAGCACATAAACATCTTTTTGTTAACAGTTCTAAAAGAAAGGTCCTAATGTTTTATTCTTTAATTTCTTATTCTTCCTTTTCAAGTTATTTAATTAAAGAGATTCGAATGAGAAATTATAAAATGAAATGTTCCGCATCCAATCGTAGTTGATTTTCATACAAAATTTGGCCTAAACTTGCAGAGGATTAATCTTTAAAATACTGTCTGAACTTTAGTTAGAAGTTCAAATAAGTTTCTTAACTTTACGTCCAATTAATTAGACATGTAATTTTAATTTTCAAGAAAAATATATATATATTCTTCATTTTATCAAAAAGTTGCTGGGGACAATTAAAAGACTTAATGATATTGTACTATCATAATTCGTTGAACTCAAATACTCCTTTTTGTGTGACTGACGTAGATTTTGTTGGTAAATCAAAGTCCTACTAATTTGGTTTAATAAATAAAGTTGAAGATTTAATTAACCAAAAAAAGGTCAGAGGACCTAATTTTGAGTAAAATTTAAAACTAGTTTAAGTATTTTCCTTGGTTAGACTCCTTTAACAAGGATAAAGAATACTCGTCAAAACGCAATCCTAATTTAATGTGAAGCACAACTGTACAAAATAATGCTTAGGTCATGTAGCGAGACGGATGGAACTGGTGGAATGCAAAAGCCAGATTCTACATGCCATTTTAATAAACTACCAAATTGTATTATTATTAATAGCAATGGTCGAACACACCATGTCACCCTTTTAACGTGTGATATTTGTTTTTGCTATGTTTACAAATCCAGCCTCAAGTCAATGTAACAAGAACACTCCTAAAGGACACGTACTTTCTATTAACACAGCCATGAAATATGCCAAGGACAAATTCACCAAAATCCATCAGGGGTACTAGTTATATATCAAAGATAAAAATAAAAAGAAGAGAAAAAGGTTGAAGTTAACTACTTTTTAAGTTTTATTTACCAAAATGCAATGCTCATGGTTTCTCTTTACATTTCTGTAACCGCAAAGCCAGGAGATAAGATAACCTGATTTTCACTACCTATTCATGCAAAGTCTTCCAGAAACAGACATGGAATCCCTTTCTCTTCAAGCCGACACCTCTAAGAGTGAATCCATGCAATTCTGTTGAAACTTTTTCCTCTTCTTGGCTTCAATTTTAGTTTGGTTTCCGATGCCATCAGATATAGCCTTGGGCAGCCAAAAGCCAGGTCTCTCGAGGAATGGAGCTCTGTCAAGAACCAAAGGTTCCCTCAAAGTAATCTCTATGCCATCATACGCCCATAATGTCACTGTTGCTTCACCTTTGAGTCCCAGAGAAAGCCAGCCTAAGCCTCCTACTGCAATATCAATGCTATTAACATCCCAACTGGTCCCTGCTACCTTTATCTCCTTTTCTTCCCTTTTTCCCAATTCAGAAGCTCTATCGTTACCAACTGGGGGCTGAAAGATTAGAAATCAGACATAGTTAGACAAGAAACCTTGCTGCCCCAGCCTATACTTAAACAGTATTCATTCAACAGGTTAAACAAAGAGGCATTAACTTCACACTTGGAGTCGAGAAAGAAAATAGAAAAACATAAGATCATACTAAAGGATTTCAAAACCAAAATTAATTACTCGAAACCAATAAGAAAGTGGACCGAATGAATTCAGGTACTGACCAGACGTGGCGCATCTTCATCACAACATCCAGATGAGATTTCATGGGTACAATATTCTTATAAATACATGAACAACAAAGAAACTATTTATGTACATCCATGCTCATTCGATTTAGAATTTGAGATTTGATGCTCTTATGTTGACCAACTCAAATCCTAACCAATGTTTGCAAAATTTGACTAGTCAAACTAGTCTGATTGGAAAAGCCTGCTACTAATTGTGGACCAGTAATCACCCCCTAATGCAGACAGAGAACTGATCGAAGCATTTCAAGCCAGAAAATTCATAGGTTGTACAAATATCCAGCTTGGTTGAACAAGTTTACCAATATATAGAATTGAAAACCGATGGCCTCAAAGTACTCAAACCCAAACTGCAATGACTTGAGCTAGCTTTGGTGTTGGCTATTATAAGCCAAAATATGTTACAGGAAAAACAAAATTAAAGAAAAATGTGAAATTCCAAATTAACAAATGCTGACGTTAACTGCTAGAGTTCTGAATTTCATAATAAACGCACAAGCGCATCGGAGATCTTCAATGTCAAAAACAGCTTTTCTTCTTGTAATCCTTCATATTTTAAACTTCCAGGAGAACCCATTTTTACAAAATTGATCAATTTATATCTAGTGCTTAAGTTTTCTGGTTGATTGTAAAGGCCAATCTCAAGATTTTCCCAAATGATACATTCAGTTCCTACAACTGCAACTGTTAGCAGTTACTCATTTAGCAAAAACATCCATTTCTCATGAAATCATTGGGCGCTGTTACTTACTCTGATATTTACAACATTGTATATCAGGATATCTTTAACTCTGACCATCTGAATACTGAATCATCTATATGGACACACCAGTCCGACTTCTATTGTTGTGAAGGGGGGGAATAAAAACAGTATAAAGTAAATGTGTATACCTTGGCTTCTGCATCATAGTTACATCTATATTAAAGAGGTTCTAGACCACTGTATAGGGTTAACAAAACAAATGAAGAACCAAAACTAGGACCCACACTATAAGAACTATTACTGCTACACACTGATATCAAACATGTTACAGATAGTAATACTCACCACTAACTATGTTTATGCTTAGCCATTCAAGGTAATCGACCATGTGAAGAAACAGGGTAATTGGAAACAACTTGAAATTTAGAAAACATATCCCTTTTTTAATATAAGGACTTTAAAAATTGAGTTATCCTATATAACCAAAGATTGAACATATTTTGAAAATTGAGAGGGTTGACTCCAACTGCATATAATGAGAGGATGACTGATACTTAGCAACTGATCAATCATATATAAGCTAGAAAAGGCTTATCCATTCCAGTATAATTGGTACAATGAATATGTAAATTACCTGCAGCCGAATGCCAGCATGGTTTCTCCATAACTCATCAGCATTTTCCCTCTTTCCCAAGTGAAGAGAAACACTTGGGGATGCCCAAACTGTGACATAAATTGTTTCCACAGAAGCTTCATTAAGGTCCAGCCGTAACAACCCACCGACATGTACTGTTTGTCCCACCTGAAAATGAACCAAAGTCACCAACCCTTTCAAGAGCATATAAAATGCATCTTGCCCAAGAAAACACAAGTAGAGAAAGAAATAAATCGCAGATAAGAGCATATATATATATATTAGGCAGAGAAAATTTTGACCAATGCACAAAAGAGAACTCTTTGGTAAAGATTAAAAGGGACCAAATTTCAGACCCAGATGTTAAGAGGAAACTCTTAAGTAGTTGAAACATATAGCAAAAGAAACTTACCAACCATCAATTTCAAATTAAAATAAATTCATTATCACACTATTAACTATTTCTTCCTATCATAGTTGCACTTATCAGGCAAGTGACAAGTTATGAACTCAGTCAATCTTTTGCCTTTGGTTGACCACACAACCAGATCAAGCCACATTATTCAAGAAATATGTATCAGAAATGCATTGCATTTACAATTCAATTCAACATGATCAATAAAGGATCTCAATCACAACAAATATTCCAGCATCCTTTATCTGCTGATAAATCCAGATATTGCATTTATCATTCAATTCAACATAATGTTCAATAAATGATCTCAATCACAACAATTATTCCTGCTGCCATCTGTATTCTGATAAATCAGATATATTTTAAAGATCTGAATATACCTTGCAGTATATGGCAGTGGTGGTAGTTGCTAAACATATGGATCAATATGGACCCATAAAAAATATAAGCATACATATGGAGCACATATACAAACCAATATGTTAAGGACTACTAGCCTTTGATCCTCATGCAGTCACATGAGTATGCATCTATACGATACACAAATAAGGGAACTAAATCATAATTAGATCCATAGATTCAAAGGAATTAGGGAGTTTTTTGAACCACAAAAGGTACTCAACTAAATGTCAATACAACTCACCTTCATCCTATATGTTCGAGGTTGAAGCTCCTTCCTTATTTCAATCATTTTCTGCTCTTCCCTATTTAATCTCATGGACATTAGATATGGATGTAAAAGCCCGGGAGTGTCATACATCTTTGCCTTGGCAGATAGTATACCCTGAATTCTCAAAATTCCAAGTGTTGTCCCAGGAACTGAAGCTTCAGTGAGCTTTGCAATTTTTGCCCCTTCTTTCTTTGAAAAGGCATTGATAAGTGTGGACTTGCCTGCATTTTGGGCCCCAATAACCCACACATTTCCACGAGGACCAGCTAACTCCTTGATAAATGATAATAAACTCTTAACACCCCAATCCTTTCGAGCACTAGCCAAATAAACCCCACTTAGTTTGGGAGCACCTCCAGCCCTAGCTCGATGCCTGACCCATCTATCCAATCTGGTAGGTGAAATTTGAGATGGCAGAAGATCAACTTTTGTAGCCACGAGAACAAGCTTAGGCAACTTTTTGCTAGCTCTAGGGTCATTCTTTGCCAACTCTAATGACTCAAACAAACACTTTGCTGCCCGTCTTGGGAATGATCCATCAAAATCAACACAATCAACGACCATGACAACAACAGTCGCATTGCCACTGCCAGTAGTTTTCATCAGCCTACTAGTGATCAACCTATTAAAATCAAAGTCAGGTATTAAGTTTTCAGCTGTTTGGCTCTTGACATCTCCATAGTTCCTCAGAGAATGACAACGAGCACAAACAGTAACCTCATCACTTTCCCTTTTAGCCTCCCTAGCAATCCTCTTTTTCTTTGCTTTAGTCAACTTCCTCTCCTCTTTTTTCTTCTTTTCTTTCTCGACCATCTCCTCAGTAATGTTACCATACCCAACACCTGCTGGAGCAAATCCATTCAAGTCCAAATCATCCTCGTCAGCTTTTATTAACACATCAAATTCATCATAATCCCAATTGAAATCACCACCCTCTGTCATTATACGTTCCTTCCTTTTAGCGCCCTCAATGTCAATTTTGAACTCCTCGTCAGCATCACCATGCTCGTCAAGACCATCAAAATTATCAATTTGATCCTCATAATCCTCCTGTTCTAACGCATCTCTTTTCATAGTAATTGTCCTTTTCCGGTAGTACCCAGGAAGGTTAGGATCTTCATCTTGCATAAAGACTCCACAACCAGGGCAAATAAGCCCATAGTTTTCGTCCTCTTCCTTCCCCTCACTCAAAACCAACTTTCTGACTCTTTTTCTCGACCTTGTTTTACTAGAATGATTTTGTTCTTTTGTCTGATTGACTGCTTGTTGTTTACCCAATAAACATACAATTGAAAATCGTCTATTCCTACTTTCATTGCTTAGCAAACTCAGTTCTGAATAAGAAAAAGCAGCAATTTCAAAAGAAAAAAAAAACAAAAAGGGTATTTTAGTTTACTTTCTAACAGAGATCAGGTGAAAGCAATTATAAATCATACCTGGTAAAAGACACAGATTGCTCGAAGATACTTGCTGTGCAGCGCAACAAGTTTTGTTAAGAAGCCTGACGCCCAAATTGGTGAGCACTGTGGACAGCAAAGCTACCATTTCCTTGAAAAGCCAAGAAAAAAAAAAAAAGATAGACGGTGAGCAGTGGCAACTGCTGTAAGAATTCCTTTTTCAAATTATTTCTACTTTGTTTTTTTTGTTGCGGAGAAAATGGGAAAAGAAAATGTTGAACGCTGGCCATGGTGTCTATGAGCAACTGTTTTACTTTACACAACAACTGACAGAAGATAAGATGTTCTGGCCCAGCCCAAGTATTCTTCGGTCATATCCATTGTGAGTGTGACCGAACCTTCCACACCTTTATATAAGAAATCAAATCAAAGTTTGTACCATTTACCGATTCGAGCATGTCATCCTTGCACAAAGGCCATGCTAATTTTTTCTGTATCATTCCAATTTTATCGGATATTCACAAGGAAAATTCACGTTGGAATCGGGCTATAAGTTAATTACAGCGGCCGATTTAGCACCCCAAAAATTATTATAGAATATCATCTGGAAGTAGCCAAGGCTCCAACGGATTCGTGCTTTTTTGTGGTTCTTAGCCAATTACAAACTTCTGACAAACCACTAGCGTGTTCTTAGACACATAGCCTCTGATATTAATTGCCCGCACTGTAGTCACGAAGAGACCACATTGCACACTTTTCATGATTGTCACAGGATTCAGCATTTTTGGCAGCAATGGTCCCCTGATTTGCAAGTGGCCTCCTTCTGCCAAGGGAACATAGAGCAGTAATTACAGTCCAACCTGACAACCCAAAGCACTATGCCGAAGGTCAACTGAGTAGTCATTTTTGAGGTCTCGTGTTGGTATCTCTGACAACGGTGTAATAAATGTATTTTCGAGGAGTGTTTTGAGTAGCTCGAAGCAGTACATCACATCATCTTAGGGTATGTGTCTTAGATCGACTGGGCTCGCTCCGTGACGGGTTGCGTAACTAATCCACAAGGTTTGCCTA
>JAOSBO010000005.1:19452788-19467168 GCA_027563915.1 Erythroxylum rotundifolium
ACAAGGTTTGCCTAAGCTCGAATCTGATTAAGCTTGAATAGCCTAAGCTCCTTTTTTCCAATTTAAAATTTGAAAAAAAATGTCACGTTTTTAAAATTTTTGGGTGGGTTGTGTTAAACTAAACAATAATGCTTCATTTATTATTTTACCATAAGTGCACGGTGTAGTTATAACTAACACTAGTAAGTACGAGTCATTCCCATAATGATTAGAATTATTAGTATTTACCGTCTTTCTACTGTCTAGTTTAACAAATTATAGTGATGGAAATTAATCTAAAACAAATCAATATAATTGATTAGCTAGAGCAAATATTAAACTAAGAAACAATTACTAAAGATATAATGGTACTTAGATTTTGAATCATCCTAGAACTTCTCTTATAATTAAGACTTCACACATTAATCTAATCTGAAGTTCACTGGACCATAAAATTCCTCAATTATGCTCATATCTTTATCAAGATTATTTATAACTAATCTTAGTTTGATTAATCAAAAGCTATTTCTAATTAAACCCATACAATCGTATCAATCAATTTATGACTTTCAATATTAGGTTTGATCATAATCCGAAAGATTTATTATAGCTTATCTCTAAGTTTGCATATAGATCTTTTCAATTATACTGGATCAATTCATACAAAGGATTTATCAATCTCAATTGCATAAAATCAAACATGAATAAATATACTGAAAATATTAATTTAAGAACAAATAATAAGCATATAATTGAATCTTAATAAAGTTGAAGAATAAATTAAATTAAATTCACTTCACATTCTATCCCGAAGTTCATCTTATCTATAGACCATAAAGGGTTTAGTTCCTAATCATATAAAAAATAGCATTAAAACTAAAGGGAAAATAGAAAATCAAAGGAAATATGATGAAATACTTTTTTATTTTCAAGAAATTTACTTTAGCTATATGAAAATTCACTTTAAAAAGGTCTCTTTGCTTTTTATCTACTCTTTTTGTCACTTTAGGTCTTCCAATTGTATCTCTGGAGCGTCCTCCTTACTTTTCCTTTTAATTTTGCCTTTTATAGTTTAAAAATTAGGTTGTTGTATGGTACAGAGGCAAGTACATAATTGTGTACTCAGCATTGCACTTAAAAATTACAAGATCCTCATATTCAGAGCAAATATGGGCTTAAAATATGAATATAGGCAAGTACACAAGCATGTACTTCTTAAACATGGGCATGTTTATAACTGGATAACTCCCTAAAACTTTAAAACAACTTGTCTTGTATGAAACACTACCATATTGAAGTAAACAAATAAGTACATAGGTGTGTCTTTGCTTATGCACTTTTCTTGTAGTGTTATAACTTCACCAAAAACTACTCCAAGTTGTTCCAAACTTAGCCAAATTCATTATTTTTTTTCTCCAAATAAGTGAATTACAACCTAAAAATAAAATATGAATAATTTAAGCACTAGAAACAACAAAAAACTACATAAACAAGTAAAATGTGCTAAATATATATCTAAAAATATAAACAGTTATGCACTATCAAACTCTCCCGCACTTAAGCATTTGTTTGTCCTCAGTTGAATTAATTTCATTAATTCCAGCTTAATAAGAAATAACTTCAAGAAAGCATTAAATATATCAAAGATATCAATCAAGATTCTTCATTATTCATTCAATTGCAAATTTCATTGAATTGTTAAGCACTTAGCTTACATAAAATTATAAATCAATTCAATTCACTCCATGTTTCTTATAATTTCAACTCAATTCCAACCATTCTACTTTAGGCATAAAGTGAACGTACATAAGAAAAATGCCAAATTCTTTAATCATTTTCATACCCTTTAAAAAATAAAACACTAAATTTAAACAACATAGGAGTATTTAGAACCTTGTTTTAAAAGTCACATAGCCTTTTGACATAAGAGTAAACACCTTATCATGAATATCCCTAGTTACTCAACTAGGTCACTATCTCAAATGGATATTAAAAATACTCTTTAGCTTAGACATTTTTATTGGTACAAAGCCAATATACTTGAAATTATTTATGTTTGATTATCTATATGCTATTTTTTCTTTTTTATATATGTCAGATAATGAAAATGATAAAAGGGAATTCACATTTAACTTAACGTATGTACAAATTATACACAAAGCATTATAATGTAAACCAAACTTTCAATCTCAAAACTAATGAAATCGTCAAAACTTAAAACTATTTGCCAAAATAAATCACAATCTCAATCAAACTCATAATGAATCATCTTGATTAACATGTTTTTTTAAAATGATTTTCCAAATTACTCATTATTAAGCTAATTATTACAAAATTGACAAGTTTGGTTGCTATGTCCCTCTCCCATACTTAAGTTATACATTGTCCTCTTTGAACAAAACATGCAAGACCAATGAAAAATATTAAAAATAATTGAAGGAAGTGAGGATAGCTGGCACTTCCTTAATAGTAAAAGATTTTCAGCCTTGTCCTATGTCATTAACATTCATCTAGTGCTCGTGAAATCTTCTATATTCTAATGCATTAGGGTGATATTTCCTTTGTAGCTTACGAATTTATCTTAAATCAAGTAAAGAAATTAAAACTATAAGACTTAAACTATTAAAATAAACTAAACTACTAATGAAAATCCTACAAGTTAATCAAAATAAAAAACATCTAATTAGTTGAGTTGCCTTCTAACTACTTCTTTTTTATATATCTTTTAGCTAGACATATCAATAAGCCCTTTTTCATCCTAGATCTATAATCAACGATTTGCTTCCACCTATCTTCCTAAATAAAGGTTTATTAACCTACAAATATGTCACTTGTTGCAATATGATAAGGACTTATAGTATCAAATTAACAAAACCTAATAAATTTACTAATGCCATTTTCGGTTAAAAAAAGTAAATGTAATTAGCAATAATAAAATCCTAAGATTTTTTATTAAATTTGACAATTTTTTAAGGAAGTCGTAGTTGTTCGTAATTAAATTGATAGGCAATAATTCTTTGATAACCTCTTTATTTGACTCCTCTTCATTTTCATCTTTTTTTCTCTTCCTTCTCCTTTTGAATAGTAGCTTCATCATTCTCTTTAACCTCTAGCTCCTCTCCACTCCTCAAAGCTATCTTATTCAGTTGTTCCTTTAAATTTGTTTCGATTTATCTGGATAAAACACTTAACTACCCTTCAACAAGTTGTTTAATCAGAAGTCCTATGTTGCGGAAAAAGGCAAATACCACTTTAGTTTCTTTGAGGTTAGGCTCAACTAAAGCAATGGCTTTCATGCGGAGCTCCATTGATCCTCCTCTTACTACTGTTTTTGCATAAATCAAGGCGAAGCTAGACCGTTCCATGTAAAGTCTAGATAGTTGTTCTACCAAACATTATAACTATTCCCATAATATATGTATCAAGGTAATTTCCCTATGGAAATTAGTTTTTCCCATTTGTAGTTTGGTGCTCAACATTTATAGTTAAAGTGGCCATTACCAAAAATATCATAACACATCATAGATACCAATTGAGCGTCTAAATATATGTTACTATGCCTCTCATTCCAAGCTTCCAATGTTGCCATAAGTAATGATATATTATAATTGGCTAGATAATTTTGTCTTCTCCATCCTTCCTGTTTAGTAGCTATAGTAATAAATACCCAAATCTTGAGATAAGCTATAAACACAAGATCAAGAAAGAGAGCTCAAATAAATAAATAAACACAAAAATAAAACAAATGTGAAAGAAAAACAATGGCTAGATTAATAGATATTAAGTGTGTCTCAATCTCCTACTCCTCAATAACAATACCAAAGACATCATTATTATTTTACTACAAGGACATAAAGTAGTTGTAGCTAACATTGGCGAGTACATATCGATTCCATGAGGACTAGAATTACTATTACTAACTATCTTTTTATTATCTAGCCAAAAAATTATGATGATGGAGATTAATAAAATTTACATTTAAAAAATAGACTAGAATAGATCAATACAATTGATTAACTAGAATAAAGATTAAAGCAAGAAATAATCAATCAAGATAGTGGTACCCAGATTTTAAGTTCCCTTAGGACTTTTCATGTTATGAAGACTTCATGCATCAATTTAATCAAAAGTTCATTAGACTATGAAAATTTCTCAATTATGTTAATATTTTTTCAAGATATAACAACAACAAGAGTCAGAATAAATCTCGTTGATACATGGGATCTAGGGGGACTCAATAGTATGCATCCCTTCTTAAGATATAACAACTAATCCAATTTTGATTAATCTAAATCCCTTTCTAATTAAAACACCTAATAATTTCAACAATTAATTTATGAATTACGCTATTTTATTTTAGCAACTTTTTTCAATTCTTCGTACAAAGCATTTTTTTAATCTCAATTGCATGAAATCAAACATGCATTAACATGCTGGAAATACTAATTTAAGAACAAATAATTAAATCTCATTGAAATTGAAAATAAATTGAATTGAATTGAAATCATTACATAATCCATCTCGAGGTTCATCTTATCTAGGTACCATAAAGGGTTTTAGTTCCTAATTATATAAAACATGGCTAAAGGGAAGAAAAAAGATCAAAGGAAACAAATTAAATCTCCTTTGATCTTCAAGGAATTTACTTTACATCGATGAAAATGCATTATAGTGTGTGTTTTTTTTTTCTTATTCTTCATACTTTTTATCATTAAAGCCTTTGAATTGTGTTTCATTAGCTTCATTCTTACTTTGCCTTTTAATTTTGGATTTTATAGTTTAAAAATTAGGTTTTTGAGCATGGAATATGCATGTATCTTTTAGTTGAGAAAGTTCCATATAGAAATGGAGATGGCAATTTGACCTCCATTTTCTCTCATTAGTTAAGTCAACAAACAATAAATGGGTTGATGCTATCAAAAAGATGGCCAACAATAACACGCTTCAATGAATATGTAAATTTTGCCTTAGGGTGGTTGGGGCTTTCTTTGGTTGCAAATGTGACTTGTTTAGTTATAAGGATAACTTATCTTAAGCCTTAAATAATCTTTGTTTGGCTATAAGAATAACCTATATAAGGTTAACACTAATCTTAACCTAGAGTAAGAGAAAGTGACCTAGAACTAGAATAGGGATTATTTGGTTTATGTGTTATATTATTCTAAGAACATAATAAGAAGCATTTAGCTTTTGAAATAATATATCCTAAAGCTAAATTTAATTTATTTGAATATTTAATTAAGAATATTCAAATTTGGAAAAGCCCATACGTATGTTTTATTATTTTCAATATCTATAACCAAATTTGAATTTAAAATATTCTTAAATTATAAATAAATTCAAAATAAAATTATATTAATCTAATTAGTGGATTGGGCTAATTATTATTAGCTCTATCTTATGTATTATGCCATTTAATCGAATTCATCTCAAATTTTTTAAGGACTAATAGTTACTCTTTAATGAATTCCATACTTTTATAATTAAATAATATATTTTTATATGCTTTACCTAATAATTCAATTCATTTGATTTTAGTATGCATCAAATAACTTATTTATTTGATAACCCTCTTATTCAATAATGTATTTATTGCACTAATCCTTAAGATCAAACAACCACTTTATTTTATGGCCATACGTTTAAATAATGTGTTATTTGATGATTGTCTTTTGGAAATAATGTGCTTATTTGAATAAATATGATGATGATTCATCACTTGACTTAATTTCAAGTAAAAAAATTTTAGGCTAAGAATCCTAAGAGTAAAACACACGTCTAAACGAAGAAAAAGCATCATTAGCAAAGTGACACAATTGTATGATTATAATAAGCTGCCTAGATAAGACTTGAGGACTTATATATATCACATGTTTATGTAATAATTTATAAAATCATATGCTCCAATTATGGAGGTTTCACTTGTCAAAAAAATTTCATTTTAGCACTTCATAAGACATTGCTACTTTTAAAGGGGGGAGTTATTGACGAGGATATGAAATACTCATTATTAAGAACCATTTTTCATAGTGGTCTAACTTATCTTAGTAGATTATAAAAGGATAAAAGTGTTAAAGAGCAAGTTTCATAATGGTTTACTATCAAAAATTATTAGGATGATTGCACTTTTATAATGTATAGGATGAGTATTTTTATGTTTAGAACAATATTTTTCATTAGTAACGGTTAATTAGGATTAGTTATCTTTAGAAGAATCAATAATATGGCATCAAAAAATAGAGCTCGAATATAAAATATGGTGAATCAGATCAATTAGTTGGTGAAGATAATATATGACGAGCTACATGGGAGTGTGCTTAGTCCTATTGAAACTTATCCTAAAGAACTTGGAATGGCAATCACCCTTAGTAATGAAAGAGAGCTCCCGAAAGAAGAAGAAGAGGAAGAGAGTATTTCAGATAAATTAATGAAATCCTTGCTGAATGAAAGCTAACCAACTTAAATTCTAGAGTGACGAAAAGACAACAGTTGGCCTATTGATTGGAGTGACATTCTAAGAAGAGCTTCCAGAAGAAGAAGAAGAAGCCTTAATCTAAGAAGAAGAATTAGAGAAGTGGTAGGAGCAGAAATCTTTATCCAGGAAGATGAAGAGAAAGAGTGGATAGAGGTGGTTAGGGAAGAATTGACAGAGGAACTAATTAAGGAAACTACTGATGAGGCACTGGTAGTAACTATAAGTACAAATGGTTCCCACTTTCTCAAAGACAAATTGTTCAAGTCAACAGACGATTTAGGAAGTTTTGTTATTCCTTATTTTATTAACAGTTTGTCATTAAAAAGGGCATTAATGCAAGCAATTGGATTTATTAATTTGATTAAGTATGTCCTTATTATTATCTTGCAACAGGTGGCTTACTTACAGACTACAAAACGCTTATGTGGAGAAACGAGTGGAAACAATCCACTAATCATAGACTAATGGACCTAGAATGAGAGTAAACGCGTAAGTTATGTCCAGCCATCGACATTAAACAAACACTACATGGGAGGCAACCCACAAATTAGGATAGATTTTGTTTTATGCTATTTGATTTTCATGTTTGTTAGTTATTTTTGTTCTTATTATTTTATTTTCTTTTTTATCCCTTTTTCTTTATATTTTGCAAGGATGCATTCTACTATTGGATGGATCAGGAATCAAAAAGATCATATTTAGGAAAGTACAAACTTAACCCTCTCACTTATTTTTAAATGCATATATTGTGTACATTGAGGACAATATACAACTTTAAGTCTGGAAAAGAGGTTAATGAATTTTTAACAATCTTTAAGCTTAGTATAATATTGGTTATAAAATTTTATGAAATGATATTCTGACTTAATTGAAATCTTTCTCTGACTTAATTGAAATCTTTCCATCAATACTGTATTCCTTTTTTGAATATTCATTGAATTAGTATGCAAAAGGATGATAAGTAGAATAAAAATTGCTTTTATAAGTCATATTTCTAGTATTCACTGAAATTGTCAAATTGAATAAAATTGCATATTATTTACACATATAAACTATTTTCTGAGCTTTTGAAGCCAAAGAGAGAAAATTTTTAAATTTTAAAGCTATTTTATTTCTTTCATATGTGTTATCATGCATAGTTGAACAATTCTTGAACTTGCTTTCATTATACATATTAAGACCATATTTGTTAAATTAGAATCACTTTGATAAAAACGCTTAGATTCAACAATTTATGTTGGCATATTTCTTTGATTATTACCTTACCTAAAATTTATCCTTTAAGAATAACCAAGTTGAGCCTTAGCCTTTTTCAATGATAAAACCACATATTAACCTTTATCATATTTTCCTTTGAAGCCTTTTTAATTGTTTTAAGCCATGAAGGTTATTTACATTACATGTTGGCTTGAAACTTGTAAATTCTTTAAGGTTCTTATATTTTTGTAAGTGTGGTATATGATGAATGCTTCAAATTGATTCAAAAAAAAATTGATCATAAGAAAAAGATGTGAAAAAGTATAAAGTACTAATAGAGTTGCAATAAACGGGCCTGCGTATTTGTAACCAAATTTCTTGAAATTTCTTTTGGTAAATTTCCTTCAATTTAACCCTTTTTCTTATTCAAACCATACTGTAGTTAAACCCCATTACAGCTTTTATAAAGACCTTTTGATTTTTCTTTCAAGTTTATACATAAGTAGTGGAGATGTGATAATATTACAAGCCTATGGTAAAAGTTCTACTATGCATCGATTAAGAGTGTTCATACTTTTCACCCTAAACACTAAAGTGCATTGAGTGAAATCTTGGTGAGGGTGTAAAGATTTATGCTTTTTATTCAATGTGATTATTATTAATATTACTTAGGAAGTTAATTTTAAGATAACTTAACTCTAATTGTATGTTAATTCGATTCAATATGACATAATAAGTTATAGTAAGAATGGGCAGGTTAAGATTAATGAAGGGTAAATGTTGTAAGATTTATAATTTTGATTACAGTTTGCTTGAGAACAAACAAAAGCTTAAGTATGGGGATGTTTGATAAATGCATACTTATCATATTTATACCCCATATTTGATGTATTTTTGCCTGATATTTTATACTTTTATTGTTTATTTGATACTTAATTTTCTCTAAGTGTGTTTAAAGATTAAGATTTCCTTTATGGACTAAAAGGATAGAATTTGGACGAAAATGTGGCATAAAACAAAGATTTGAAGCAAAGAAGGGATATAGGCCATGTACATGGCCATGTAAGTTCCTCAAGTCATGCAAATTTATGAATTCTGGAGATTTTGAGTTATATGTGATCTAGTACACAATCTTTATCTCCCAAAACCCTAAATGTTACTATAAAAAGACGTGTTCATAGGCAAAATAAAGGAGTATTTGAGTTATATGTGATCTAGTACACAATCGTTATCTCCCAAAACCATAAATGTTACTATAAAAAGACGTGTTCATAGGCAAAATAAAGGAGTAGACATTTAAAGACTTTTATAGGTGATTCAAGGAGCGATTTTGGTCCAAAGAAGTGAAAAAACATAAAGAAATCATCAAAAGATCTAAGAGAATATGAGATGAAACCTCTACCTTGCAATAACATTAGATGGGAGAAAAAAGAGAGATTTAAAATTATGAAACCTTCACTTTCTATTCATTTTTCTTTCTTTCTATGTTTGGTTTCATCTTCTATCATGTGTAACTAAATTTCTTTGGTGTCTAGGTAAGATGAACCTTATGTTTGATTACTTTATTTAATGCAATTATTTTGATTGATAAATTGTGATTCAGTTACATATATGTTCTAATAAATCCAAAATATTAGTGCATAATCTAATTTCTCAACATAAAGATTGAGAAATCCTATGTATAAATAGATATGCCATAATTGAAAAGAGTTGATTGTAACACTAGAGATAGGACAACATAAGTCCTTTGGATTATGTTCAAAACTAATAACCAAATTTATAAATATATAATGCAATCTTAGTACCTTTAACCTGAACAATATTGGATGACAATTCTAAGATTAGTTATTGGTAGTAGTCTTAAGTGAGTTATTACAATAACATAGGAATTTCCATGGTCCAATAGTCAATAAAGCAATTGCATAATAAAAGGTCAACTATTTAAGGATTTTTAGGGGGATTCATAACCTAGAGACTAAATTTTTTATATCGATAATGTTCTCAGTTATTTCTTGTTTCTCTGTTCAGTATTGCCGCCTATTTTTTTAATTGGTTAAGATTTATTTTCTTTTATTAAAAATCAAAATCAAATTTGTAGATCAGATAATTGGACAATGATAATTACTAATAATGATCGTCTTCGTAGTAATGACCCATACTTGCCAATGCTAGCAATAGCTACATTGTACAGCTGCGGATAATTCATAATTGACACAGTTAAAACAAGTCAATCAATTGTATACCAAGCCATAGATCTATTTGCTTTTATGTAGAAAAAGGCTCAGGATCTGACACAATTATATTCAATGCCTTAGATCTTTTTATAACTTTTCTATTATTAGAAATGGAATGAACATGATTATGTCTCTCTTTAGAAATTTTCTTCATTATATGATCTCTCTTTAGTTTATGTCTAAGGCCATCTTTAATTTTAATATCTTAGTATAAAACACGCCCTAGAACATGTGAATGTTCTAGGTCATGTTTTACCTTGACTTAGTTTAAATCTCTTAAGACTCAAGATATCAAAGTTTTATATATCCTTCTAAGATTTTCATATCATCTTGAATCATCTCAATTAGAATTCATAATAGAAAGTTATACTCAGTTTAATAAAAAGTGTCTTTGGTTGTCTTCATCAATTAAAATAAAGAAAGTACATAATTTTTAATGTTTCTTTTAGCCTATTCTTCAAGTTCAATATCCTATTTAGGCTCTTATATGTTTGCTTTTCATTTGAAACTTTTAAAAAATAAAGTATAAAATATAAAATATAAACTCATAGCATCTAATAAAACATTTAAATCTATTAACTAAAAAAACCTAAATAATTATAAAATAAATACCGAAATAATTGGTTTATAATGCTAAAATATATCTAGATAAACTTAAATACTTTTAAAACTTATGGTTGAGTTACATTCCAACAAGCACTTCTTTAGAGTCTTTTATCTAGACTTTAGTGTTAAGACAGTAAGGTGATAAGACTCAAAACCATCAATCTTTAGGATTTCATAAGTGCCATCTAAAGTTCTCTTCCTTTGATTTTTGATATCACTCTCATCGATGCCTTTTTACTTGTTTATGACACCTTTATAACTTACTTTATAAAAGAATTTGTAAACCTTAGTTTCTATCACATCAAAATGTTAGTATTTTTTTATGAGAAAAAGAACATTTTTACCTCATTTGTTATAATAAAATCCTCTTTATTATTCCTCTCTTTTACTTCCTTAGTCACAACCTCTTCTCTCTGCTTCCTCTTTCTTGGAATTAGTTAACTATTTCTCACTCCTCAGGATTGTCTCTTTCTTATATTCCTAAAATCTTGCACTATATTATAACTTGGTGATAGGTGCTTAATTGATTATGAAATTATTCCATAACACTTAGCGATTATTAACATGAAATTACTTAAGATACTTTGACTCATATGTAATTTTAGGTACAATTCGGAAGCAAAGAAGCTAAAGTGAGTCGAAGCTCTATATTTGGGCCATTTTTTAAAGATTAATTTTTATGTGTCTTCATGGAGCAAGAAAAGGAAAATTAAAAGAAAAAAAGAAGACAAGAAAATTATAAACAAAAATTAATCAAAGTTGTTGTTGTGCATGGACCATGCAAGCCAATGCAACATGTTTTATGGAATTAAATAAAGGTGCCACTGGAATAATGGATCAAAACATCATTACAAGATGAAGAAAGCGCAGTGTAGGAGGACAAGGCAAGAGATGAAATGCAATGCAGAAGCGTGGAGTAACTAGGAGCAAAACGGCATAGCATGATGCAGGAAACGATATTTACGTAATGCAGACGACATCTGCGTAATGCAAACAACTGTGTTAAGCACAGATAAGGAATGCATTCAAGAGAAGACACAAGTGAGGCATGAATAGTAGTGTGGCCAACCAAGTTTATTTGTCACATTAGAGAACAGTAGCGAGGTTGGAGAGAAAACAGAAGAGTGGAGACGCATAAGGGGTTTTATCTAGGGAAAATTTTCATGGGGACTGAAGCATTTTCTTAAGAGACACATAGAGTGCTAGACATCCCGACGCTAATTTGGAAGTGACATCGACACCGACGATTCGGGTTAAGTGTATTTCACTATTTTTTATTGTTTCTTTCTCTCATTAGAAATTGATTGTGTTATCCTATGTTAATTGATTTGGGTTTTGTGTATAGATAATCAGATTTTTGTTATTATTCTATTATTTGTGTATGAACTCATTGGGTATTGTAAAAGGATGATTTTAATGCGTTCAGTGAATCACTTATTTGCAAATCCAATACTAGAATTTCGATATAATCCGTAGTTGTTACGTTGAAATTCATGCGTAGCGACTAATGATTCGTAATCATTAGGGATAACATGACCTAGGTTAAATGATGCGTCGTATATGGTTATTGCCTTGATTAATCGATTTTCCTAATTCGTAATGCTAGCCTAATTAAATCTAGAGATTGTATCCTAGGTTATTTGGTAGTTAGGTTTAATTAACGATCGTATCTTGATTAAACAAACCTAAAGGAAAACTCAAATTAATTATTAACTCATGATTAATAGTTGCTAAGAGAGGTTTAAAAACAACAAATCCCTAAAATATGTTTAATTACGGTGTAGGCTGAGATTGAAGGAAAAATTGCGTCCCTACTGAATTCTCCACTTTTATCATTTTTCACATGTTTTCTTTAATTTGTTTTTAATAGTCTAGTTTCATTTTTATTTTTTATTTCCAAAATCCAAACTGCCCTTTTTCCTAAACACCGATTAATTTCATTTCAACAACTTTACATACACTCTCTGTGGGATCAACCTAGACTCACCACTACTATGTTAATAGTTTAGTTATTTTATTTTGACTATCGTTATGACACATTGTCACTTGGTTGGATGACCAATTTGATTTTTGAAGTTATGAATTGAAGCATCATAATATTGAAATTGATCTTTATGTGTGGATGCAAATTTTGTCATTAGTTCTTCCAAGCTCAGCTCCTTCTTATATTGTTACTACTTATTATAACTAAGTAAGTAGTAACAATCTTAATATAAATTTATGTATAACTGAAATTATTCCTCGCTTACTCTGGCATACAAAATAGAAAGTACCTCATCTATAACTCATCTTCTAAAAGACCATTCAATGAAAGTATTTAGATCACTAAATAATTCTTTTGTAAATGTGATCGTTTCTTTACTAAGTGATCCACCAAAGTTTAGGAGCTAATGTAGACGTACTTGCTTTAGCTTATAATTCCTTATCCTTTTGGCTTAGTTTAACGTATGAGCGAATTGCACTAATAACATTTAACATGTCCCCACATGCATTCTTTATGACTTCTAATCTATATCAAACAATATGATTAAACTAAGCCAAAAGGATAAGGAATTATAAAGTAAAGGGAACAATCTTAATATAAATTTATGTATAATTGAAATTATTCCTTGCTTACTCTGGCATACAAAATAGAAAGTACCTTATCTTCTAAAAGACCACTCAGTGAAAGTATTTAGATCACTAAATAATTCTTTTATAAATGTGATCGTTTCTTTACTAAGTGATCCACCAAAGTTTAGGAGCTAATGTAGATGTACTTGCTTTAGCTTATAATTCCTTATCCTTTTGGCTTAGTTTAACGTATGAGGGAATTGCACTAATCACATTTAACATTTCCCCACATGCATAAATTATTCCTCGCTTACTCTAGTATACAAAATAGAAAGTACCTCATCTATAACTCATCTTCTAAAAGACCATTCAGTGAAAGTATTTAGATCACTAAATAATTCTTTTGTAAATGTGATCATTTCTTTACTAAGTGATCCACCAAAGTTTAGGAGCTAATGTAGACGTACTTGCTTTAGCTTATAATTCCTTATCCTTTTGGCTTAGTTTAACGTATGAGCGAATTGCACTAATAACATTTAACATGTCCCCACATGCATTCTTTATGACTTCTAATCTATATCAAACAATATGATTTCTTGATTAGAATTTACACTCCTTTCCTCTCGATTTTATATACAGGTTCATTCTATTTTAGGGTCAAATTGAAGTTGGTTGTTTACGTTGTCCCTCTTAAATATCATAAATCACAGTAACTACTTGAAACAAATGAAGGAAACTAAAAGTAAAAGAAAATATATTTAAAAAAAATAAGATTAACAAAAGTAACAAAACTATGTTCCTTGATAATGGTACAAAAAACTTATTCCAATGAATTTGCATAGAGTTAATTGTAGAAAGGTATTAAAATGGAGTGATTTTTTAGTAACAATCATATAGGGAAACAAGTTAATACAAAATTATTAATCCTAGTTATTAAATAAAATCATATTTTATAAAAGATAATTAAACACTAAATTAATAAAAATAATGTAATTAGACTAGATAAGAAAAATTAATAACTCTAACGTTCGGACTTCAAGGTTTTGTTATAAGGAATTCTAATTATTATACCAGTTTTATTATCAACGTTATCATAACAATTAATCTAAAGTATCCATGACCTTTCTCGAGGCACACATGTATCGCAACTTACCCTAATTAAGTTTATTAAATATAATTAATTTTGTTATTACCAAAGTCTAACATACTGTCGTTCTTCAATGGTAAAGTTTTTACTCTCATATTTTATGGATTCTACTTCACATGTTGGTCTTTCATACAATCCTCAAAATTGAATTAATAGTGGTCAATCACAAATCTAGCATTAAAAACAAAT
>JAOSBO010000005.1:19476814-19490254 GCA_027563915.1 Erythroxylum rotundifolium
AAAAAAAATGCCACTTGGCAAGTAAATTGATGAATGGAAATAGAAATAAGAATCAATGACATTGAAGAATTTTATAGATGACTTTAGAATTTGTGAGAAGATAATATTGAAATTTTTAGAGACTTTGGGAGTAAAGTTGAAGCTAACTAGACTATTTTTTTAAGAAAAAGTAGTTAAAGTCTTAGAAGCTAGATAAGTGACAAGTGTCACTTATTTAGTTTATGTTATTATATGGTGATGTGAGGAAGACCCATTTCATGTTTCTTTTAAACTTCAAAGACTAAGTTACTTCTTGACTTAGTCTCTTCTTCATAACTTTCTTCTTCAAGCTTTTTCCTTCAATGACTATTGATTCACCGAAAACTTCACCAGAGTTATATCTTCTTTCATCTACCTTTTGCTACTCCAACTTTGATATCTATTTCTTTTGCCTCAAGAAAAACCTAACCTAAACCACCTTCAAGATGTCATACGTGGGTGTATGAGACTTGGGGCTTTTTGGAGTTTTTGAAGATTTTGGAGTTTTATCAAGTAAGTATCTTGTTAATCCTTTAGATTTGTTGGATTATGAAACAAAATGGTGATTTATTGATATTTCATAATCATAAGAAAAATAGACATTTTTTTCATATTCACTATGAATATAGCATAAAAATGTGGAGTTGTTGATTTTTCGGTTTTGGTGATCAATATGTTATAAGGTAATGTGGAGATAATTTTTGAAGTTGAAAGATCAATAAAAATATGCATGAGAGGAGTGCATAAATTCATGCTAGTTGATTTATGTATATATATATATACTATGTTTTTCATTGTTCATGTACGTGAATAGTTTTGAGTGTTTAAAATGAATTTAGAGTTTAGAAATAAGTGTATGGTGATGTATGGAGATGAGAAAGATTGATTAAAATGAAGGTTTGAGGAAGAAATGAAGAGAATGCAAATATTGAATATGTAGAAAAATGAAAGTGAAATAGTGCAGAAAACGCATATGCATGATTAAGGGTCGGATTTTTTATGTTTGTGTTTTAAACTTGGGTTTTGATTTATTTATGGTTTTTTGTGTTATATTGAACTAAAAGGGAAGTAGAGATGTGAGAGTATAAATTAAAAATGATAGACTAAGCAAAAGAGATGAACTTAGATGAAAATGAAGTTAAAGGTGTGCTGACGTATGTTATATGCAATATTTTACTGAATATAAATGAAGTTAAAGGTGTGCTGACGTATGTTATATGCAATATTTTACTGAATATAAATGAAGTTAAAGGTGTGCTGACGTATGTTATATGCAATATTTTACTGAATATACATCTGTATTGTGACCATATATTGAATTGTAGACATCCAAATTGGATAATTTTTAATTTATATTAAACTAGAGACATAATACTACAACTTTCTTGAAGAGGTCAAATTCTAATTATGTCCTTAAGAGCCATGAAATTTAGCTTGAAGATGAGAGTTTTGTTTTGTTGAGGTGTAAGAAATAGTATGGAGTATTTTGATCATAACTTGCACGATACAGGACCAAAATGTATGAATTTGATCTCGTTCGGAACTTAAGACATACCCGACCTCCAAATGACATGGGATTTGAACCATAAGACTTAAAACACATTGTTCTACATCTCCACCAAAAATTATAATCATCTGAAATCATTTGGTAGAGATTGAATGATAAATTTGAGACGAAATTGATGAGGAGTTCTGGAATTTCGTAACTGGAGTACTTTCACTAAACATGCTTTGGTATTTTGACAATATCTTGATATTTATGTATCCAAATGGAATAATTTTTAACTTGAAATAAACTAGAGACATCTAGATAAAAATTGTCTGAAGAAATCGAATTTTAATTCTATCTCTAAGAATTTCAAAATCTAGCTTGAAATTGAGTCTTGGCTTAGGCTATAACACTACCCAAGATAGAAATCATGTCCTGTTGTTATCGAATAAATTGTATTGATGTAAGCCAAATAAAGCAAAAGTGTCTTCATAAAATTTATAGCTTATTCTGTTAGCCTTCAATTGGTATAAAGTTTGTAATTTTTGGATATCGGAATTAAGAGATATGAGTTGTAGAACTTGACAATATGATCATGCATTAGCTAAATTTCAAACGTGCTTAATCTACAGTATTTTGAGCATAAATTATACAATAATGAACCAAATTGAATGATCTTGGAGTCATTAGAAACTTAAAAGATAAGAGAAAAAATTTTAAGAAGAAATTATTCTTAGATTTCTCCATTTTTAGGGTCAGATTGATCATGAACAGTAGGCCCGAAGGTATGTTTCAGGAAAAATTTGAATTGACGAAATGAGCTATGAATTTCGATTTTAATGGCTTTATTATGGTATACACCATAAATATAAATGATACTTATGTGAGTTTCGAAATATGAATGTTTACGTGATGAGAATAATAGAGCAATACCTGGGATTGTCATAAACATGTATTGTGCATATTTCATATACATACATGTGCATTAACAAACACTTATAATTGTGCAAAAGTGTGATATGTCTATATTGCGCAATATAGAGGAGCAATTGGAACGTCAACATCCAGATGTTACTGGAACTTCCAGATATTAGCTTCAGGAGCAACTTGTGAATAACCTAGATGGTTTCACGCAATTAATTGTTTGCTTTAGAATATGTTTTGAATGATGATATGAATGTGATTTGATTATGTTGATGCCGGACAATGAAGATCTGAGACTTTATGCATGAATGTAATATTGAAGCGCTACTTGTATATGAATGTGATGAACTAAATGCTTCTTGACATGATTGATTGATTATAAGAGATGCATTCTATATATGAATACATAATCAGATAATGAGAGTTGTGACATTAATGGCCACCGAAAATGAGCTTAAAGCTTCAAATGTGATTAAGAGCCAAGGGCTCACTATATCAAATGAGCCCTGTATTCCTAACGAATAAAGGACAATATAAATGAGCTCGGTATCCACAATGGATACGGGATAGTTTAGGCACTCGGTCACAATAATGTAACAATTGGAAAAGAGTCGCATGAGCATTTCATATACATTTTTAATAAGTTTGTTTAATTGTTTGAAATTCAAAATTGTCTTACCTTTAAATGAGAATGTGATATGTGATAATTCATGAAAAATGCAAAGATGTGAATTATAAATGTTATATATGTGATGTGTTGCATGAATTGAGTAAACCATAGATGATGGTTACCTCATTGAATTCTCAAAACTCACCCAAAACTGCACGTTGACATTTCAGGACCAGAAGAGGACTTTAGCTACTGAGAGACATTATAAGAAGTATAGTCTTGTACTTTTGGGAAGAAGAAGAAATGGCTCAATGCTCGGTCAGCTGGGATTGGAAAGACTAAGATTAGATAGATTTTTTTGTGTAATTTCCTTTTCATGTAGCATATTTTGTATTAGGATATGATGATGTACATGTATGGGTGTTTAGAAGCTACAATGTAAATATGTTCAGATTTATGAAATGAAATGAGGAATATAGTTTGGAATTTAAAAAAAAAATTGGTGACTTTTATGTACAATAGTTGATGCATGACTTGTTGGATTTATTGCCATGTTATAAAGTAAAGGTGAGATAGTTAGCACGCCATTATTATAAATTATATACTAAAATGTCCATAGGGTATTCCGGTATGTAATTTATGGTAATGGAGTGTTACATCGCGTGTCATTATGTAAGAAATGGTTTATATCAATTTTAACAGTCACCATTTTTACTGTATTTACTTCTCCTTAAAATTAAGACAAGTCTTACACTAGATTAAAATCAACTTTAGTGACGATCTTGCTTATTTCTCAACTTATTAGACATTTATGAAAGATAGATATCTGTCTCTATGCATGTCCAATGCATATTATGCTGTATTCCACCAACTTCTCCACTTTTTCGATATCTTCGACTTAAAATTAACTTTCCATGTATTCTACAAAGTTGTTGTCCATCTTCTTATCTTCTAAATAGCTCTAAAATTTCTTTAATTAGGTAAAGATGGAGAAAGTTACACTCAATTTTTTGTTTTCTGTTTAAAATCATTATCTACAAGACAATGAACTAAACATAGTAAAACATTACAAATCCATATTAAACATGTTGTAAAAGTGCTAAAAAATAAGTAATTTAACCCTAAATAATATATAAAATATATACCATCAATAGTTTATGTCATGTCTAATGAACTAATTGAGTTACTTTTGACTATAATAGATACTAAGTGGTATCAGAACATATCAAGCCCTATATGAGATATTTTAATGATCTCAAGTTTAATGATCACTTATATAATTATCATAATAAGCATTCTATAAACTTATAAGTGATGTCTTATATGTTATTCCTATGTCAGGTCAATTCATGAACTTATTGTCTAACAACTACCTAAACATTTGATTAAGTATCTTAATATTTTAGTTGATGAGATTGACTACATTTTTTACGAGGAAGAAACATAATATGTGTTAGTCTTTATATTCAATTGATGCTTATTCTTAATAGAGCAATGGTTATAAATGATTTAAGAATAATACATCATGAAGTATAAGTTTCATAATTATGATATCATCATAGTTTAACCTAAAACATCTAATTATTTTATAAAATATTTTATCAGTTACTCAACTAAAAAATTCATTAATTGTAAAATATAACAAACCAATCAAATGTAAGATATAAATTAATAATATTTTATTTCATTACTCAACAAAAGCAATGACACATCACAATGACATGTTCTAGGGTTTTACAAGAGAAAGGAGACTCAAATATAAAATTATTTGAATTTTGATTTGGTATATCAATTACAAAATACATTGTGTTAATTAGTTAATTAATAGTTAAATATATATATATCATATGGTAAGATGTTACTTCTAGAATCGATCGATAAATGGTATAATATTTGCTTATTTCGTAACAAGTTTTTGTACTCAGTACTTGTAATAATGGTTTAATACTGGAGTAAAATGTAAATTGTTAAAAATTAAAGGAAAAAATTTTTTAATCCTTCAAATGCCCTCTACAACAGCAGTGCAACCTTCTTCAATCTCGTCTCCTCCATTGTCCCTTCTCTCACTCTCTGGTCTCCTCACCAGTTGACTTCTCAAATTTGCCATCCTCTGTAGCTCAAATCTACCATCCTCCACTTCCATCACCCTCACAACTAATAATGAACTCCCCCTATCATCAAAACTTAACTTCCCACAAACTAATTTCGAGCTTTCAATCCTAGAAATAATAAGAGTATCACCAGGGCTTAGTGAGTTCCTCAATTGACTAGTAAATTCCAATTCTTGGTGGGGTTGGGCCAAGGATACGAATTTCATATCGTACCGACTAGAAAATGGTATGAAACTATACTCAAAGTCACCAATTGTCGGTATCGATGATTTCGTTAAATACTAGCTAGTACCTTCAATTTTGAAAAACTGGGGGACTAATCAGTAAATGTTTTTTAAAAGCAACTCCCTTACCCCAAGGTATGTCTGCCTCTACCCTTTCATCTTATCACTATCTCTCCTCTCCCAGCCTTCACCTGCCACAGCCCAGTCATATCTCCCTTTATCACTAGCCACCACAGTACTGCTACAACGCTGCTCCCTCTCTCTTTCGTCGAGTGCGCTCACTGTGCCCACATGAACACCCTCCTAGTTGCCTGTTACCCACCACAAACCATCTCCTAGTCACCTATTGCCTATCGTGAACTGCCTCCCCTACTATCCTGCATCTCTAGCAGTCTAGATCAGATTAGATCTAGAATTTTGTAGATCCAAAGATTCAACCCAACCTAACCGACCCACCCACTAACTAACATGCACCAATCCAGGAATTTAACCCAGTGAAGGTTGCGAAAAATTGTAACAAATTTTTTGGAATTACGAAGTTATGAATTTTTAGAATTGTGAAGTTATGAATTTGACAATTTATGGAAATGTGAAGTTGTGAATTTGACTATTGTGGAATTGTGAAGTTGTGAATTTGTGGAAATGTGAAGTTGTGAATATGACAATTTGTTAAATTATAAAGTTGTGAATTTGTGGAAATGCGAAGTTGATTATGAAATTTTGGAATTGTAGAATTGTGTTGATCAATTGATTATTAATTTGAATATTGAATTGTTTATTTGTCACTTTGTGTTGTGTGCTTATGTAGTAATTTTGTATGATGAATTATGATTGATTAAATTAAATTATGTAGTATACTGTGTATGATGATTGTGGAGTTAATTTAAGTTTAAAAAATTAAACATGTTGATTAAATTGGAGAATTAACGAATAAAGATTGTTAAATTAAAGTTGAGAATTAGAATTTTAGTAACAATTTAATTAAAATTATTGAAGAAAACAAAATATTGATAAGCATTACAATTTGAATTATATAAGCAAACAAAATAGATTAATTTATAGTTGAATTATGTGATTAGATCAAATAGGTTATAAACTTATAATTGTGAGTTATGGTTAAAATTGAACAAATTATAGTTGTGAGTGAATGCCTTTAGTTTATGGTTGAATGATGTAGTTTTGTATGTTGTGTATTGTGTATTATATAATTGTGTATGTTGAATACTTGAATTGTAGGTTTTTCACTTATTGGTGAATTGTGTTGGATGAAATTGAATTTTGTAGTGTATCTTTACTCTTCATTGTAGGGCTAACTTGAGTAAGAAACTAAGAATGTTGATTAAATTAGTAAATGAAAGATTATTAAATTAAAGTTAGGAATTAGGATTTTAGTAACAATGTTGACTAAAATTAGTTAAGAAAATAAAATAATTATAAGCATTACATAATGATAAGTAAAAAAAATATGTTAGTTTATAGTTGATTAATTGAATTATGAGATGACATAAAGTAAGTTGTAAACTAATGGTTGTGAATTATAGTTGAAGTTGAATATATTATAGTTGTGAGGGCATGTCTTTAGTATATGGTTGAATAAACTAATAAGTTATATTATATAAGATATAAATGTGCATTCTATAATTTCGTATGTTAAATACTTAAATAATTAGTTTTTGGCTTATTGTTGAATTGTGTTAAATGAAATTGAATTGTGCATGATGTAATTATACGAAATGAGATATATTATATAAGATGTGTATTATGTAAGTGTAATTGTATTAGTTTAGACTTTTGAGTTAAACAATACAAATTTTTTTATAGTAGTTAATGAAATTATGTTTTCTTTATTTTGATGTATATCTTTATTTATTTTAAAAGATAAATGGGAGATCAATTACTCCTGATCAGTCAATCGCTTCAGGAAGATACAATGGTTCAGTTTGAGCTCATGTTCTAACGGTCTCTAATATGAAGAACCACACTATTTGCTTGTTTTGTAACAAGCAATTGAAAGGTGGAGAAATCACCCTATTAGAAAAGCATTTAGCTGAGGTTAAAGAAGATGTGAAACTTTGTAAAAAATGAGTTATAATGTGAAGTGGCAAATAAAAGCTTTGCTTCAAAAATATCAACACGAGAAAGATAGATGGGAGAGATTGAATTATGAATTAGTAATGGAATTTCGTTTACCAATGGTCATGATGATAATGGAAATGTTGAAGATGGTAGTATTCCATCCCAGTAAGAAATGAATGTTACATCTGGACCTGATGTTAGGAAAGGAAGAAGGCAGGTGTCGAATTTTTTTGCACCACAAACAACTCCTAGAAGTCAGCCTTCAATTCGTAATGTCATGCAATCAAGAGAAGCAACTTATAATGTAGATATCGTAATGGCTAGATGGTGGTATGATTCAAGTATAGCATTCAATGCTTCCCAATTTTATTAATATCAACCTATGGTGGATGTTATAGCCTCTTACGATTCAGGATACAAAAATCCTTTTATTAATGACTACAGAGGTCAACCTTTTAGTTGCTCAATTTATAAAATTAATTTATTTGGAAGAAAGAAGAATGGATTGACCTGCTTATGAGTGTTCAATCATATGTGATAGTTGGATAAATATGATATATGAGCCTACTATTAATTATTTTGGTTTATTCTATAAAGGGCTCAATATTTTTTAAGTCTATTAATGCATTTGGTTTTATTAGGAATACTGATACTTTATTTGAAATACTTGACGAAGTTATGAATGAAGTAAGGCCAGAACGTATTGTTATTTCATTATTGACAATGACTTTGCTTATAAAGTGGATGGAAGAAGATTACAAAGTAAGTATAATTCCTTTTTTTTGGGGGGCTCCTTGTGATACACATTACATTGACCTAATGCTAGAAAATATAGGAGATACTAGGTATTTTCTTATTATTGATGAAATTGTGTGGAAAGTCAAAAAGGTGACCAAGTTCATTTACAATCAGGCATGGGTCTTTAATTTAATGAAAAAGAATCTTACCAATGGTAGGAATTTGTGTCATCCTACTGTTAATTTCTTATAACTTTAGTGTTTTATTATGATGAAGAAAGAGTTAAGACAAATATTTACAAGTGATAAATGGGATGCATCTCAGCATGCCAAGTCTAATGCTAGATTTGAGGTTTTCATAATTATACTTGAAGATACTGATTTTTGGTCCTAACGCCAATTTGTCATCCTAGTTTGTGAGTTTTTGGTGAGGTGCTTCGTTTGGCTGATAATGATGAAAAAGCAACAATAAGTTATTTCTTTATGCCATGGAGATGGCAAAGGAAGCAATAAAGGTCAATTTGAAAAATAGACCTTCTTTGTACACACCTTATGTTCACGTCATTAATGACAGATGGGAAAGGTAACTTGACTCTCCGGTGTTTGTAGCTGGAGTATTTTTTAATCCTAATGTCTATTTCAAAGCATGTTTTACAAAGAAAACTGAAGTTAATAGGGAAATATTATTAACTATTACAACAGTTGTTGTCTATAAGATGATGCAAGATCTCTTAAGATCATATATGGAGCTTCATAAACAATCTTTTGGGGATTTTAATATGCCAATTGCTCGAATTGAATTCATTACCGAATTGGATTCAATTACATTAATAAGACTTAATTAAATTCAATTTACACTATTTGGAACAAACCCAGTAATATTATAATTGAATTCAATTACACTGTTTGGAACACAATCAAAATGAATTTAATTATTTCATATGAAATTTTTACCCTTGACTAAAAAATAATCTTATTAAATAATAAACATTCACAGTTACATAGAGCAACTTATAAACATCAATTTCATCATAAGTAATATCATCAAAAAAGATCATTATTAAAATGAAAAGTAAAAATTTGAGAAATGCAAAAGAATGTAAACAGGATGGGAAAATGAAAGGAGAAACTAAATCGAACGATGGATCTAAAAGAAAACGATGATCATAAACAAAAAACAAAAAGGAAAAGACACCCATGAAAAAAGAAAAGGGAAAACCTGGATATGATGGAAGGTGCTAATTCAAGGTGGAGAAGGTGTTACTTTTCCATTTCTTAGTGGGAGGGACGGCTTGAGGCAAGAGAGATATATAGTAGGATTCTTGTTTTTAGATGGGTATTATTAGAAGGATATTTTCAACTTTCAAAAGAAACATTGAAGTCTTAAGATGTAATTCAATTTTTAAATTATTTTCAGGTGAATTCAATTTCTAAAGAGTGATAAGTTTCAATTACATGTATAAATTAAACTCATCCCTTTTTCTATTTCCAAACACCTAAATTGAATTAAATACTCCAATTGAATTCAACTCATAACATTCCAAACACCCTGTAAGATGATGTGTAGCTGCAGGTATAGACATTGGTGCTTGTGATGATATGTACGTTGATGCATAAAGCGAGTATTCTTAATTCAATGACCAGTATTATATATCAGATATTGTGAACAATTGAAAGGCCTAGCTTTATCCAAAAGCCTCAATGACTCTCACCCTCATTTCTACCGCTCATCTTTCTTTCAGCTCCTCTTTCTATCGCGTATCATTACTCTCATCCTCGCGAAACCTCCGTTTCAGATTCAAAACCAAAGCTTCATCATCTCAAAAGACTGGAGTGATCATAATTGGAGCCGGCCTGGCGGGTCTAGCAGCCGCCACCCACCTCACCTCCAACAACATTCCTTTCCTTGTAGTTGAAGCGTCGGATGGAGTCGGCGGTCGTGTCCGCACCGATGTTGTGGACGGTTTTCTCCTAGACAGAGGCTTCCAAATCTTCATCACTGCCTACCCTGAAGCCCAAAAGCTCCTCGATTATGAAGCACTGCGGCTCCACAAATTCTACTCTGGTGCTCGCGTTTACTCGGACGGCCAATTCCACACAGTGGCAGACCCTCTACGCCACTTTGCTGATTCCTTAAAGTCATTAACCAATCCTGTCGGATCTCTTCTCGATAAGCTACTTATTGGTTCAACAAGAATCCGGGTTTTGAGCAAATCCAACGATCAAATCATCAACTCTACTGAAACCACCACAATTGACATGCTTCGAGACCTGGGTTTCTCGGATTCAATTATTGCAAGATTCTTCAGACCTTTCTTCGGGGGTATATTTTTCGACACACAGCTTGAAACCACATCTAGATTATTTGATTTCATCTTCAAATGTCTGGCTCTTGGCGACAATACCCTTCCAGAGAGGGGCATTGGAGCCATTCCCAATCAGTTGGCGGCCAAATTGCCATCTAATTCCGTTTTGTTGAATTCTAGAGTTGTTTCAATCGATTCGTTTTCCAAAACTGCATCACCCCTTGTGACATTGGAGAATGGTGAGATTCTGCAGAGCGAGCATGGAGTAATTCTAGCTGTTGAACAACCGGAAGTTGATAAGCTTATAGCGGGAAAGAAATTGGTTGATAAAAGACCGGGTCGGAGTACGATTTGCTTATACTTCACGACCGACACTCAGATGATTCCGGTGAAGGATCCGGTCCTGTTTCTCAATGGATCGGGCAAAGGGATAGTGAACAATATGTTCTTTGCAACCAATGTAGCCTCATCGTATGGGCCTCCAGGGAAGGGATTGGTGTCAGTGTCGTTGATCGGGTTGTACAATGAGGTGTCTGATGGTGACCTAACGGCTAAGGTTGTTGAAGAACTTTCGGATTGGTTTGGAGATTCAGTAGTCAGGTCATGGAGGCATTTAAGAACTTATCGGATCCGATTTGCACAACCCAACCAACGGCCACCAACTGACTTGATGAAAGAGTCCGGGGTGGAGAAAGGTTTATACTTGTGTGGTGACTACATGACTTCTGCTACTTTTGATGGTGCTTTGGTCTCTGGAAGAAAAGCTGTTGAAGCTTTACTAAGAGATAGACAACTTTCTTTTATTTATTAACTAACGTTTCATTGTTTTTGTCTCCTCTCCTCCCCTATTTTATTCACATTCCTTTTTCAAATTTCATATTATGTAAAAACCTAACAAAGATAATGGTAATTATGTTGGCATCAATAAACTGTTCCCGTAATTCTAATTTATTCATAACACCTTCCCATCATGAAGACTTTGTGTCGGTTTTTAGGGACACAGCTCATATGGTAACAAAATCCAACAGCTACTGAATAAAGCATTGTAATTGTCCTCCTATTACTTCAGGTGCTGAAATAGCTTTGGTGCAACCTGCATTATCATCAAATGTGGAAACTGAGCCACATACAAAAGTCAAACAATCAATGTGTACTGAAATTTGAAAATCTAACACTTACGCATTTGTCAATGCAAAACCAATAATCGAAATATTGGCCGGTGCAGTGCTTATGACCAGTTTCATCGTCGTGGATCCTCTTCACACATGCCTGGGGCCCAAATCAATTTATTGTAAAAATATATAAAAGAGCAAACTGTCAAACGTAAGTCAATGAAAGCAAATTCATGCCCCTTATTAATTTCTTATCTTCACTTCTCTCCGTTTTAAAGAATAGTTGCTTACAAATAGTACCATTGTTTCTTCCACAATGAATACCATAAAGCAAAAAATGATATCTTGTACTAGCTACCACCATACCGCTATCAAGTCGCTATCAAATTGTTATTTAGTTTACAAACATTTTTCTCACCCTTTTTCAATTTACACGGTATAAAACTTCTTGACATAGGTCAGACACTTTAATTTATTTGTCTTTTCTAAAATGCAAGTTCCTTCACCAGGTGGAGAAGCAATGGATGAACAAGACTAATGAATGATAATAAATCTACTCAATATAAGATCAAACATATCTGTCATTCAGTTAGAAGAGCACTTATACATCAAAGTTGAATACAGACGGTAACTGGTTGAATCATACAAATCATCTTGAAAATGCTCAATGTCCTATGCATTAAAATGCTCATAATTCTAAATATTGAACTAGATACCAGCATACAAGAACTAGGAATCCAAAATCATATTGGAATTGAATAGTGGGCACAACTTTCCAGAACTTATCATGACGGCACGAAGGTTTAAGATATATGCAGCTGAAGCAGAAGCGAAAAGAAACTACTATGTACATCTTGAGTTGTAGCTAATTCATACAATTATACATAGTTCATGCATGAAAGATTGTTGAAATGATGGCATCCACTTGATGAGTCCAAGGAATTAGAAGCAATGTGATACTTTTCTGATAATCTAATGACTAATGTGATAAAAGATTAATGGTTGCATTATTGCTCACCGTCATTCAAGAAGTAATAACTAGCACTAAAGGGGGTACTTGTTTGGGGGGTATGGAAAAAGGGGTATAAGTATGGAATGAAAATTGATGTTTGATATGAACCTATTATTGAAGGCCTAAGAATTTCATTCCTTAGTTTTAGGCAATCCTCCGTTCTTCTCATAATCTAGAGGAATGAGAGTAATTGGTATATTTGTAATTTTTTATATATAGAGAATAAATAAAAGATATAATTATGAGTCAAATAACTTTATAAGTAAAGCTTTAATTTCAATAATCAAATTTATAGTGAAATCAATTAAATAATTAATTACACTATAATTAATTAAATATTGTAATTAATTAATTAATTAAATAAAATATAATTATTAATTAATTACAATATAATTGATTAAAATATTATTATTATTTAATTATATTACATTATATTTAATTAAAATATTATTATTAATTAAAATATAACTATTCATTAATTAAATTATTATAATTAATTAAATTATTATTATTACTTAATAAATTACATTATATTTAATTAAAATATTATTATTAATTAAAATATAACTAACTAAAATATAACTATTCATCAATTGAAATATTAATTAATTAAAATATTATTATTCATTAATTAAAATATTGTTATTCATTAATTAATTACAATATAATTAATTAAATTATTATTATTATTTATTTATTTACATTATATATAATTAAAATATAACTATTTATTAATTAAAATATTATTATTAATTAATTAATTGCAATATAATTAATTAAAATATAATTCATTCATTCATTAAAATATTGTAATTAATTAA
>JAOSBO010000005.1:19513250-19524891 GCA_027563915.1 Erythroxylum rotundifolium
ATGCTTTTGAATGCATCAAGATATGATACCTTTCCCAAATTAAGCTGTAGTTCTACTGCTTCAGTTGAAGTTTTCCCAATTCTAATTGCTTTCTCTTTCATTGAATGTGTAGGAGCTGAAGCTCAAGCCTCGCCCTGTAGTCTTTGCATCATTTTCTGGTGGTTCAAAAGCCAGCATGAACAAGGTTCTACAGGTATGATTATTGTGATGTTTGTTTATTCTCGTTGATGACAGTTTCTACCATCTTAAAGAGTAAATGCATTTGATGTTCTCTTTTGGGCAGATCATTGAAGGAAGGTGCATAGTAAAACTGAAAATGGTAAGTTGGTCTTTCAAGTGATAACAACTTGCCCTTAGTTATTTTGTTCCACACCTACAATGCTACCATGCTTTGGTACCGTTGCTTATGGATAAAGTACCCTACTTTATGGAGTGACTAGTTGTGTCATATAAATATCATTTACTTTTCAAATGATTGGTTCAATGCGTTGTTTCAATTGTTTTCTCCAGTGTTATGTCTTGCACTCTCTACAATCTTCTTAGTATCTGATTACTTGTTTGTTTGACTAATTCTTATAATTGTTAATGTAAAGGATGACTGCAAGCTATTAAGGGGCTGTATAGCAACTGATATCTTTGATTTTAGCCCAGTAGATTTTACTGGTGATTTTAGTAGATAATTTTTTATTCACCCATCTATTCCCCAAATGTCTAATCCACCAAGAATGTTATCATGGATTGCATTGGTAGTGGTCTTGATGTTGTATTCTTTAATAAAATTGAATCACAACGTGTTGAATATTGGCAGACTCTACACTCCTCTGTTGTGAGTGTATCATATCTTAAATGTTGGGGTGTTAGTCTCATTGTTGTTCTCCCCACTTTAACTTTGTAGAGCATATCTGAATTCGGTAAAAGTAGTTTACAGTACAAGCCAGAGCTTCAAAAGAGTTATTCCTGCTCCTACTAATCTTCACATGCCATGTTCAATGAAGTATTACGAGGGTAGAGATGTTGGATGCATGCAAGATCAATGGAAGGGAGGCTTGATTCATTTGTGTGGACCAACAAGTATCAATTTTCATGGAGTTCTCGATTAGATTCTTTTCCATGTTTGTTCCTAAAGATGTTGAAGGTTGTGACCTAAGGCTATCAGCTTCCTTAAAAGCACGCCCTTGTACTTCCTCAAAAAGCCTACTCTATTTAACCCCATGAAATGCTTAAGACGATCAAGATTGTAACGCCCCTATTCCTTACTGACAAATTTATGACCAAAAGTAGTTGAAGATTGGAGGGTCCTAAAAGAGATAAAGAAACCAAATAATAAGTACCAAGGGACATGAGAGGTTTTTATCTTTTTGTATTATTATGGGATGGTGTACTTCAAGTTCTGGAAGTGTACAGTTATTATAACAATAATGCCTTACCTTTATATATAATACTTGTATGATATATATAGCAATATTTTAATGATTGGATTATAATTAAACTAAAAATTGAAGTCTAGTTGGAGAAGGAGAATATTGAATGAAGATGAAATGATTTATTGTAATTGCTTCAATGGCTATTTATAATTGTAATTACTTCAATGTCTATTCATAATTTTATAAGGTTAAATGCTCAAAAGGATGAAGAGTTTTCTCCCTATGATGAAGATGATGAATTACTTCCTACAAATGAAAAATAAAATAAAAATGAAGATGTTGAAGAAAATCGTTTAGACAAGCCAAAAAATAACAAGATGAATGATGCCACGGAGCATATTGCAAATTTTCTTGTATTACAATAAAATGCATACTATTTACTCAACTTGAATATTTATTTTGGGATTATAATATTATTTAGCATTCTTATATGTTTTAATATTATTTTTTCATATTATTTTTATTTCCTACAAGAAAATAAGACATCTCTTTAAATAATTTCCTAAAGATGGTTATCAAATGTAAATATGATATATGATGCTTTGCATATTGTTTAATATACTTTAAATATTATTTATATGCATAAATAATCGTTATTACAAAATAAAATATAGTTAAAATTAATAAAAGGGCGTTTTATTTTTATGCTGCCAAACAGTCTACTGTATGAAGCTCTTTCAAAAAAGTTATTTTTTAAATTGACAGACAAACAGTCAACTGACTTCTTAGAAAAGCTCTTCTCAGGAGAGCTCTACTGATAAAAGCTCGACTGAAAAAACTATACTGATATAAGCCCATCCAAACAGGCACTTAGTCATATTAGTTCATATTTCATAGTGTCTTTCATTTACAAGTGCAATTATACATTCCAAAGAAACTACTTATGGAATAAACTCAAGAACATCCACTCCTCTTTTAACTCCCTATGGATTATCCTTAGTGATTTCAACAATGGCATGAGACTTTGAAGTTGAGAGTAACATTTCCTTGAGGAACTTTAATGAAGACTTTAGAAAGTGTATGAACCATGTTGAAGTTTACACACCTAAAGTATGGAGGGGAATTTTTTTTCATTTGGAGTAATAAACATAGTAGAAATTGGCACATAAAAAATATGCCCTGAGCAATTATGATTGGCTAGTAAAGTTTCCTAAACGTAAAGTTATATTTTGGGGCTCTTTGTTCTTAAATCATTATCCTATTATCATTTAAAATTTATCTTCCAATTAGCTCAAGAAATCACCTATTTATTTTACCAACATCTTAATTGAAGTAGAGGGTTTTAAGAGACCTCCTGTAAGAGGTTATATGCTACCTTTTAGGTCAACAAAGCATTCATTTGTGTAAAGAAACTAAATATGGTAAACCGTGACCATAAAATGTTAAAATTTTAAGGCAATTTTAATAATACTCAAAAGGCAATTTCTGAGGCTAAAATCAAACTTAAATAGGTTCAAAAGAAGCTTTATAAACTTCCAGGTGACTCTACTAAGCAAATGGAGGAGAGAGTAGTTATGGATTCCTACACAAAAGTAGTTAGGGTGTATAATTCCTTGTTAAGATAAAGAGTTAAATGGCTTAAGGAAGGAAAAAAATAAACATTATTCCATAAATCCATCAATTCTAGAAGGAACATAAACAAAATCTCCTCATTTCAAAAACAAAATAGGGGGAATTATCATACCCAAAATCAGATTAAATAGGAATTATTTGCTTATTTTCATAACAATTTTAGCTTATAATCTACTAGATGTTCCTCTATCTAGATCCTTAAATCCTGTGCAAAACATTCAATGAAAAGTATATAGAGAAGACTATTTTTGAACTTAATCTAGGTAAGGATCTTTGGCCTGATGGGTTAAATACCCTTTTCTTTCAAAAACCCGTGCTCCTTATTAAAAGAGCAGTTACAAATGTAGTTTTAGAGTTCTTTGTGAAATGTAAATTACTTGGAGAGATCAATAGAACATATTCCTAATACCTAAAAGTTTAAATCTTGGCTCTCTTCATGACTATAAACCTATCTGTTATTGTAATATCCTATATAAGATTATAGATAAACTATTAGCTTTAGGGCTAAATAATGTCATATTGCCACTTATCAATGAATCTCAGGGGTGCTTTTGTCTAAGATAGGCTAATTAGAGACAATCTTTTATTAGCACAAGAACTTTTTAAGAGTTATAGTAAGAAGAATTCCATTAAGAATTATGCTATCAAAGTAGACCTTCACAAAGCTTTTGACTGTATCAATTAGAATTTTATTTTACACTTTCTGGAAGATTTTGGTTTCTTTAAGGTTTTCATTGATTTGATTGATCAATGCAACTCCAATACTTCCTTTTTCACTATGGTCAATGGAGAACCTATAAACTTAATTAAAGGTAGGAAAGGGTTGAGGCAAGGTGATCCAACTTTCCCTTATTTGTACATTATGTGTATGGAATCATTAATTACATAGTTAGTTCATAATATTAAGTACAATGCTAAGTTCAAGTTCTATAGCAAATGCAATAAGTTGAATTTATTTAGCTTCTCCTTTGATAATAACTTGTTTTTCCTCTCAAAGGCTGAAGATAAATTAGTGAGCATTCTTTATCCTTTGTTCAAATCTTTAAGGAGTTATTTATTCTCTCCATTAATAGTGATAAAAGACATTTCATAATATCTACTACAGCAATGCATCTTGCTAGATGGCTTTTTACTATCTCAAGTATCCAACTTGAGGAAGTAATAGAGCTCTTTCTTTTATAGGCAAATTACAACTTTTGAACTTAGTCCTTAATTTCCTATTTAAATATCATTCTTTTTACATTTATTCTGCTAAAGATTTGATAAAAATAGAAAGAATGAAGAGAAGACTCTTAAATTTTGATATTTCTAATAACAAATGTAAGACCAAGGTAAAATGCACAAAAGCTTGCATGTTAAAGAATGACAGAAGAATTGGCATTCTCTTTATATAAATCACTAACAAATTTCTTTTATGTATAAGAATTTAAATGATCTTAACTACTAAAGAAGCCCTTCAGGTTAAGTGAATTAACACATATTACTTAAAGGGAAGAAGCTTTTGGGAGATAAAATCAAATCAACTACTTCCTAGTTTATAACTCAACTTTTAAGGCTAAAAGAATTTATATACAAGGATATTAAGTGCTTGGTTAGCATTGGAATGGGTGCATCTCTATGGTTTGACAATTGAAGCAAGATGGGGTCATTAATCATAACTAATTTGATGCAAATATTATTGCATCTTTACCCTAATAATACTAAGGTTAATGTAATCATCAACAATAATGAGTGGACTAGAAGCTTTACAAAAACACACTTCAAATTCCAGACTTTAATCCAAACTTAAAATGGTGGACTCCTATATATGGATGAAACGCTAATCCTATATATGGAATACTATACATCATCCAAACTTAACTGCTTCTCATTTTGTGGTTATTGTTAGAATCTAGGTGGTCATTGCCTCTAATTTGGTTAATTATTCTATGAAAAATTGGATGATTTATCCATCCTAGATTATATTTATTGCTATAGGGATTATTTTATATTTGAAAACTCCCTATGTATTCAACTTGTTTACTTGTTCCTTCATAAGATTTCTACCTTGACATTCAATGTATTGATGTCCTCCCCTACAAAATTCACAATTCATAACTTGAATTGTTTTCAAAGGTGAAAAGAGTTCAAGTTTCTATCTTAATGCCTCCACATGAATTGTTAATGTTATCATGGAATCCATATTATGTATAACTATTGCTTTATTAGTCCTAACTCTTTCTAATTACCATTAGTAGTTGTTCATATCCATTTACTTTATTAATTTAAGAGATACTTCTAAAGTTCTATCATTCAGTGTCCCACTGGCGACTTCATTTATCATTTGCCTTGGTAATTGATTAGACATTATAAAAGATTTGCACTTGCATCCATATAGGAAGACTATAATATGGGAACTTACTTAGTAAATCTTTGTATCCCTTTTTTGTTTTATAAACAGTTTCATTGTCAAACTATTGAACATTAGATATATCGTTTTTTAGTTTAGCTATCTCTGATCGTAGGAATTATTTAGCTAAAAAATTCTTTATAAGACATCCTCTTGTGGTGATTAAGGTTGTAGATAATACCTTTAACCACTATTTGGTTCTCAATCTCTTAATGAGAATGGATCCAAACTAGACCTTATAGCATCTGCAATACTCTCATTGACTTTGAAAGTGTCACAAATATTTAGAAAAATGATGATATATACATTGGGATCTTTATCCAATAAACCATTAAATGGTACATATTGTTAAATATCTAAATCAAATTGACTTCATCTCATTACATTCACTTTGAAATGAGCAACGTTGGATTACATCACCACCAATGTTGGTTTCGTATACTTCATCTTTGTTTTATGCTCCTCTTATATTATTTCAAGTTGTGCATCTTGTATATCATGCGTTTCTCATTTTTGTTCCATTTTCTTTATGTTTAGTGAATTGTTCTTTCAAACTTTGTGTCTTCTATGAGGAAAATAAACTTTCAATTGCTTGTGATACACTAAGATCACACTTAGAATCAAATTCAAACCAAGAATAGAAAAATGACATAATTAAAATTTGACAAAGAAAATTAACAAAAAGAAAGAAATAAAACAACTGGCAAAACACTACCGAACTAGTTTCTGCCTTGAAAATCATGACAAAAACTTACTATGGAATTTTTTGATTTCTATAAACTTTTCTCTAATACAAATCTACTATCCACAAGCTAAGTTAAGCATACCTATCATTGAAAAGTAATACAATAGTAAGTAGAATATCAATTCTACAAGAATACTATATGGATTTAGAACACTCTTGCATTGTAAGATAGTCTAAAGGATTAATAAAGGTAATTTTTGATTGGATTTTTAGATAATGAAATAGAGAATAAGATAGAATCTAAATAATGTCCAATACAATAGAGAAAGCAAATAATCAAATAGAGAAATCAATGAGAATTAATGTTTGGATAAGTACTTTTTTAAGAAATTGAAAATAATATTGAATATAAATACTCCCTCAAAGGGGGAAAAAAACTAAATTCTAGTGACAAGCATACAAGAGTAATACCCATACTGAACTAGTAATATAGAATATAGTTCCTAGTATTATCCTCTAATAAACAAGCCAAAGAAGCTTATAAGAATAACATTTTTAAAGAATTAAAGAAAGAAAGTTCAATTATGTGATATTACCAAATACAAACTTATAAGCTATAACCTAGCAATAATATAGTTAAGATTGCAAATTGAGCAAAGCTTGAAGCATATTCCTCTTATCCTTAAGAAGCTATAGGCAAGTTCTACCTAGCTTTTAATCTGTCACTACATTCTATGTGTAACCCCCTTGATAATAATAACCTCCCTTATCCAATCAATTATAAATTTACCCAAGGATTAAATATATTGTTCAACATTTTGTAAGGATATGATGTTCCTTTCTCTTCAAACACCATAAACATAATAACTTAAGGAAATTTTAAGGACCATGTCACTTTTTTTTTTGAAATTAACTTTAGAGGACTAGTTCACAATTTAAGGCTAGCTCTCAACCTAACATTGTAATTTGCATAATCATAGAATTAGATGCTAGATGGAATTAGTATAATTTTATTTGAATATAAGATGATGCCACTATAAGAAAATAACAAATTACCGACCGAAAAAACATTCTGTAGTATATTAATGACGCAAATGGATTATTCGTCAGTAAATTTAACGAAAAAAATTTTTATGACAGCCAAAACATCTTTCGGTAAATGTGAAAGGAAAATATTCTTGTGTGTTTCCCAATGGAATATAACGATGGAATAGTAAAGTCTCTCATAAAAGTAGGTGGCAAGGGCTCATAGGAAAAATAAACATTTTGAATACCAACGAAATCACAATTTAGTCAGTAAAATACTAACAGAACTACAGTTCCATCGGTAATTGTTGAATTGTTCATAAAATAAACGATGTCGTTTGGTTTTAATCCAAACGACATCATTTTATTCACAGACTTAACAAACCGGAAGCCCCCCTTCTCCCTCCCCTCTGTTATTTTCTCTCTTCTTCCCGCCATTAACGTCGTCGGTCCTCTTGTTCGCAAGCTTCCATCATCGATATTTTCTTCGGTTTTGGTCCCTGTTGTATCATTTTCAGATAACAAAACTATTGGGTTTATTTTGTCTCCAAAAAACAAAGGTATTAAATGCTTATAAATATGATCGTGGGCAGGTGGGTGAGTTTGTTTGGATTGTTGGTTTATGCATTTTTGCGTTGAAATGTTAGCTTATTTGTGGTTTAAATATGTTGTTGTTGGTAAATAATGAAAAAATTCAATTGTTTTGTTATTAATTAGAGATAATTCAGGTTGCCTTTATTATATGGTTGAATTAATTTGATTGTGTTGGAGAATAAGATGTAAACTTGTCTTGCTCTTGCATATTATTTGACTTATCCTTAGTATTGGTATTGGTAATCAGAAATGGAGAAATTAAAATTACATGACAATTAAAGTAAATGTTGGAATATGAAACAATATGTTTGCTTTGTTATGGTTAATATTTTATAAATAATTGATTTATTTATTTATTTAATATTTTATAAATAATTGATTGATTTATGTATTTATAAAGAGAGAAGATGCTAATAAGAAGTTATATGCCTTCTTTCATATACAGATGTATATTATATCACCTATAACCACAAATAAGAAAGCAAATTATCACATGCTTTTAATATATGATGAACCAACGGAACAAATGGTACAAGATTGGAATTAATGAAGATAAAATCCCAAATTCATATTTTAGGGCTTATTAATTATATTGACATCACACATCATTAATTGTTGTCATAATTAATGACGTATAATAATATAAAGATCTTTTTCTAGCTATTATATCTCCATGGATCATTCTCTTATTTATAAGAAAAACAAAGAAATAAAATACAATTTCATGGTCCTCCATAAAGGTTTAGTACATAAACATGGCAACCATAACTTGTGAACTTCTATGGCTCAACTACTTTCTTCAAGATCTACATATTCTTATGTAGCTTATAAGAAACCCTCCTTTATGATAACAAAGTTGCACAATAAATGCCATAAATCTTTGATATCATGAATAAATAAAATAACTTGATATTGATTGTAATTTCACCAGACATAAGGTGCAAGAAAGTTTTTTATATACTTCTTACATTCCTTTACATTTACAACTTGTCGATATAATGACTAAAACCCTAAATCAAGTACAACATTAGTTTCAAGTTGGGTCTTATAAAGGCTCTAACTTAAAGGAGTGTGAACTATATAATAACATATTGTAATTAATTTATAATTTTTCACATGTATAGTTAATTATAGCTTTTTAGAAATTTGTTTAAGAGGTAATAAGGAGGTTTTACATATATATAAGTATGATATAGCTATATTAATTGATGATGGCTTTTATATTCTATTTTCTCTCTCTTTTCATGTCTTCTGCAAATTCTTTTGATTTCTTATATTCCCCAAATTTGTTTGACACATGAAACTTAAAAACAAATGGATTAAAAGCAAAACCATAGTAAGAGCAAACATTTCCGTCAAATTGAAAGCAACCAATGTTATCACTATATAAAGAAGAATAGACTTACAGAGAAAGTAAATGTGTTGACAATAATGTAATATAAATAAAACACTAGTCTAATGCCTAAATCACATAACTAGTAGCATACCCTTAATAAAGCTACAACAACTTTGTAATAGTGATGGGCTGACGATAGTTAGTGAGTGATGAAAACTTCAACATAGAGTAAGAAATGAGAGGAGCATGCTTCAAGAGTGACAATAGAGATTAAAAGTGAAATAAAAGTTATAGAGAACTGATAATTTCGTTTAACTTAATAGTTTTTCTCTGTTATTATTTTCTGTTAGATATTTATTATATACCATATTGATTAATATATTCCTAAAAACTATGCATAAAATTCAAAATGATATTTTAGTATAGTATTAAATATTTTTGTACTCTTTTTTTGATAGAAATTCCTAACTTTGGCTTCACCTACCATGCTTTGATTGTAAGACCAAACATAACAAATGTCAATGATGAATAGATAGAATGAACTACTTCAACTTTGGCCATGTCTCTTTAATCTCTTATGCTTTCAATATTGAATGTTTAATTAAAGATCAAGTAAACAAATCATTTACTAGAATAATTAGTTATCAATTCTTTCTTCTAAATATATTCGTGCACTATTTCTATTTTCCTCATACTTTTAGAGGAGTGCTCTAAACTTTTGATTTTAGATGCACCAAAAGAATAGTATAGACTTTAGTTGTTTATAAGTATATTTCATATTCTTGTGCAAATCAATTATTTATGATTTGGTCAATTATAGTTGGCATAAACTACTAATATGAAATTCGAGTTCAAATAATAAGAGTAAAATGAAAAAATTAAACTTTCAACTTGCTTTATTATATGTTAGATTAGCAAACTTATATGAAGATATGCTAGAATTAATTCTACTTTTACTTGACTAATTCTGATGGAATTAACAAACTTAGGCACATCTCCACAGTATTTAATGTGATTCAAGAAATCAATTTAATATTTCAATTGCAAAGTTTTTTATTCTGTTCTAGTTAGTTATATACTAAGTGCCATTTAAAGCTCATAGTTTTTTATAATTTATTCTAATTAAGATACATAGCTTGGATCCATATGCAAACAATAATAGTATGTATCTCTAAAAGCTAAAGGTTGAAGAACCTCATACTATGGCCAATAACGCATGTAATGTTAGAGACATTGATATTAGAAGAATTAGAAAGGACAAAAATACAATCATCACCTAAATTAACACCAAACATAAAGGGATTTAGTTCAATTATAAACTTAAAGTAGAAAAACCAAAAGCTAATTAACTTTACTAAAGGATCGAGAAACACTATTAGATTTAACTAATGCAATTTATCTTGTTTTCTTAACAAATATTAGAACAAATATATAATATTAAATACGAAATACTCTTTTTTGCAGGCCCTATATTGTGTTGAAGAGTGTCTATCATGCTTCTTGTTTGTGGTATGAAGTTGTTCATCCATCTAGGTTAGTCGTCCAACTAATATCTACCATATGCATTGCTTTAATAATACGGTTCTAGTACGTTAGGGTTTTGTATGAACGCAAAGGAGGTCTTGATTTTGTGTTGTTATTTAGAATATTCTTATAATCATTGATGGGTTTTTATGCTCTTCTATAATAGTGCAAGTATTTACTGCATGTAGAATAAGTTTGAGATGTTATGGATGATTTGAGAAATTAATAAACCCCTAAATAGTATATAGGTTAGAAACCCGTGATACAACTCCATGAGGCTTATCAATGAAAAATTCCATAAGCCTAGTTGTCACAGCAAGAAATTGCTTTTTTTTATTGATAAGTGTAAACAATGTTACGTACCATAGTATTGAAATCAATTATAGGTGATAAATTCAAACATAAATACTTCAACTTCAATGTGATTAATGCAAACTTAGTATTACACACAAGAAATTCATATGTTTAATAGACAAGATAGTTCTTTGCATAATAAATCGTACCCTTAGAGAAATATGCCACCAAAGAGAAAACAAGATATAATGCAACCAATGTTCAGATCACGATTTGGAGCCAGTTACTGTCTAGGTAAAGTATCACATTCTGTAGTTGTAATCGAATCAGATTCTGTACCTTCAGCTACTACACTTATAGATGAGGCATCATCTTTCCTACTTGCTACTATATCATCCACCACTCCTATACAGACAACGATATCAGGGGTAAACGATGCAGATGACGAAGGTGGCCTCCAGCCTGGAGTTGAGGGTGCTTATGGAAGAACTTACTTCATAATTGACAACAATCTGTAAGTGAAAATACATGAAACATCATATGTTTATAATTAAGTTATAAGTTTATATTTAAAAAATGGTATAAAGTTAATTGTTTTTATATTAGGTTGATTCCCTTTGGACTATCTTTCAGGTGACAAAGGATAAGATTGATATTAAGGGTTATATATGGAAGAATATCTTTCAGGTGACAAAGGAATTTTACTATCAGAAGTTTGAGGTACAAAAAAAATATTTTTTATTTTTTATTGATTTTTATACATTAATTAGATAAATATTATTACATTATAAGTACTT
>JAOSBO010000005.1:19540999-19560820 GCA_027563915.1 Erythroxylum rotundifolium
AAGCATCATCCAAACACATCAATTAAAAAATTGCAAATTTTCTCCAACAATTTTCTAGCTTGGCCAAATTGATGCACATCAATTATCCCTACACAAATGACATTTCGCTTAGGCATTTATTTCCAAATTCAGAAATAAGGCACTAAAACTATATTTTCAGATTAACCGAATTCGAGATTAGTGTTTAATCGCATAATATTTACGCTAATGGTATATTCGCTTTAACTTCTGTAAGCTAATATATTGTTCTTCATTTAAAAATCTAACTTCGAAATTACTTAAATACCATCTTTTATCCATTCTAACTTATCAATTTCTTAAAAACCATTCTAACTTATCAATTTCTTCAAAACACTATCTCACCCAATTAATTCACCATATGGTTGAATATTTAACGCTATTGATTTTTCATAATGACCACCTTAAAATTTTAACGTATTTACACCATAACCATAATCAAACTTCAATAATCACATCAATAACTACATTTCCTCTTAAGGCCGAATTTATATATATATTTATATATGTATGTATGTATAATCAGTTTATTTTTCTTTCCAATTCTTCAACACAATTCATCTAAGATCTGTGTCAAGCATCATCCAAACACATCAATTAAAAAATTGCAATTTTTCTCCAACAATCTTCTAGCTTGGTTGAATTGATACACATTAATTATCCTTCCATTTTCTTAACATATCTTATCACATATACATGTTTTAAAACCTATAACATTATTCAACTCACAAAATATCATCCCCATCCATTTAACCATAAAAATCCTTAAACTTACATAAACTTCACCTTGTCCAAATTCATCATCTAAGCCACCATTCAATTTCATTTTTATTTTTAACACACTAATTAGCTTCCTACATATATGAATTGAAGTCCAAACCCATAATATGAAATCAAACCAATTTTTAATCATAAAACCCTAACCTTGATCAATTCTTTCAAGCTTGATCTCTTGGTTTACTTTCTTGCTTTCAACTCTTAAATTCTTCCAAACTTATTATCTACTCTATGGAAAGTTAAAAACCACCATTGATTATAAATAAATCCATCCCACTCAAAAACCCACAAAACTAGTAGCTTAAGTTAGGAAAACTTACCACTTTTTCTTTCAATCTTTTGGTTAATTGATAAGCACTTAGACTTGATTAAAATTTCTCCAAATCATACTCAAAATCCATTAAAACTAGTTGCCCTTTTCTTCCCCTTCTCCTTAGCCAAATTACACTTTAGTTTCTCTTCTTTTCCTTTTTGGTTTCACTCTCACGAGTAACTCACCAAATGAAGCGATTCATATCTAAATTATGCTTTTTATACTCTCCACTAATGCCCTAAACTTTCTATAATTATGTCATGAGCCCCCACTAACTCTAATAAACAAATATTATCTCATTTAGACATGTCATTTTCTCATTAGTCATCTTTATTGACTCATCGCCATTTAATTAATGATTCTTAACCCTTAATAAATCCTCTAATTGGTCATTGAGTGTGATTCATTAATTCACTATTACCATTTTATACAAAAAGGCCAAATTGCCCTTTAATGAATTTAATTCACCAACTAATCGAATTAAATTATAAAAATATTCCACAACCAACTTATCATCGAATTGACCATGAAATATTCTAATTAGGGTCAATACTTATTGATTGGATGCGTTAAAAAAATGATGGGTTTAAAATCATCAATACCCATTATTTTCTAGAAAGGAATTTTAATCCAAAACTTTCGGAACTCCTGAAATCTATTTGATCGAACTTATTTTTTATTTGTTTCAGTATCATTAGACTCTAATACCTATTTTGGATATTTTCAATTTTTCAGAGTTGGGTGCCCAAAAATCACTATTCAAGTGAAAATACTATTCATCCAAAAACATTATTCATCTGGAAGCACTATTCACCAAAAATAAAAATTGTCAAATGAAAGGAAAAGTTCAGGGTTTTACACACTTTCTAATTCTTACTCTCTTTCGAAGATAAAGCTAATATACCTTTCTCTGGGGCCTCCTCAACCCTTGCAAGCATTTATAATAATGATTTTTATATGAATAATAAGGATGGTATTATGATTTTTAAAGACAAAAGTAACAAAGAATGATGAAAAGAAACCTTAGAGTTATAATCAGACCCTGAATAATCTAACTTAAGTAGGGTAAATCAATAATAAAATCTTTTACTTTTGACATGTCCTTCCATTTATTCTTTTGGCAAACCTTTGATCAATTCTGAAGGACATCAACTAACATTTATTAAAATGGTCACTTATTTGGTTATGTTTTGGTGATAAGTTTTGACATCTCTCAAACATTATCAAAAACATATTTAAAGTTTGAAACACTTTTCAAATATTTTCAAATAACAATTTTAATCTTTGAACACTTTTCATCTTTAATTAATAATTTCAAAGTTTCAAGCATCTTTAACAAGTAACTTTAAGTCTCGACATCTATCAAATAACTTTAGGTAACAACTCTATTATAACAATATTGTTTTCTAAACTCATCAAATATTATTTGTCATGCGAATTTTCATCTCCATATACCCCTTTAAGTGACAATCATTTATTTTATCGTACTTGATTTGTCATAAATCTAACAATGTTTCAATTTCTTTTCAATCTTAATTTATGATTTATAATCTTCTATATTTCTTATTTTAATGGATAATCCCATTTTTGAATATAATGTTAATAAAGTCATTAGTAGAATCAGGTTTCATTATGATCAAAATAATATATTAAAACCCTCCTTAATTCAATAAAATCCATAAATTTTTATTAAAATTATATGATGAAAAATACTAATCTAAATTTATTTTTTTATAGACACTGATTTATAAATTTTTATGTGCTTTGAATTTGAATGATAATATCTAATAAAAATTACTCATAAATTTGGGGATAATAGATTTTTAAATGTCCAACCTTTTGAGATTTTTTCAATTCATTGCACAAGCTTTTAAATTTTTTAATTAAGTGACCAACCTTTTATAACCTTAACAACTCAATTAAAAATGTTAATTCTATTAGTATTTTGCTAATTTAGGTAATGAAATCTTTTTCTATTTATAACATGTAGGCGTCTACATGGAAAATTAATTACCAACTAATCATCCAAGCAAACTAAAACAACTAACCCAATATGCAAAAGAGGTAATAGGTTGAGTGTTTTAGTCCATATGATTAGTTGACAATTAATTTTCCACGAGAATGTCTACATGTTATGGGCAAAAAAGATTATGTTAGCCAAATAAGTAAAATATTATCAGAAATAATGTTTTAAACTAAGTTGTTAAGGTTATAAAAGGATAGTCATTTTCTTGAAAATTTTAGAAGTTTAGGCACTAAATTGAAAAAATTCTAAAAGGTTGGGCACTTTAGAATCTGTTATCTCCACAAAGTCACATATCATATGTTATTAATATTTTAAATTTATATTTTTGATATATCTTGAAAGAGTGCATAAATGAGAAGAACATTAAAAATAACAATAATAGACTCCATATATGTTACAAATACGAGTTATAAAACTAAATAAACTTAGGCTGCGTTTGGATTTGCGGTGCGGTGAGGATAAGTATTTATTCACCGCAGTTTCCAAACGTAGTCACACATTTGGATTTGCGGCCGACAACCGCAGGTTGGAAAAAACTACGGTGCCACCGCAGAAATAAATAAGCAGAAAGGGCTTAGGAATAAATGAGTTTTAGTATTGTATTAGGGTTTCTTAGCATCATCGAAGGTTTGGGAGCAAATATTTGGAAAAAAATTCAACCTCAATCTAAACATCGTTAGCCTATCATATTCTTTCATTCTTTTCTTTCTTTCATGTTAAGATTATTTTGTATTATTTTCTTCATTATATTTAATAACTAAAACCTTACTTGGGGTATAGTGATAAGCGTGTGATGAATACTTTAGTTATTAACAGTTGTTGGATTATTGTATAGTTAAATTTATTCTCTTTGATTTTTGTTCAGTTTCTGACTAGCCATCATATATTCAATATTGGGAATTGTATGAAGGACTAAGAGGTAAAGTATGATTCGTGCACTTGGAGAATAAAACATTTTGGACCTAAAGAAAGGACTTTCCTAGGATATTATGACAGATAAATAGATTAATTATGCTTATAGATTTGATTGTGCATTGGCAGGTAGTAATTACCTAATTAAATGTACCTATATGCCTTAAGAAAGGAAATAGATACATTGGGTTACTTATTATTTCAACATTGATAATCAGTCTTGAATGATAATTGAAATTTTGTATAATTCAATGTCCAACCCTAATAAATTTTGTATAAGTCAAAGACCAAACCCTAATATTAGTCTTATTAATTTCTTTTTATTTAGTATCTTGATTTTATTAGTGTAGTGATTTAATTACTCTTTCCAAATCTTGGATATTAGTGTTATGGTTGATTATAGTTAATAAATATAGTTATACGGTCCTTGTGAGATCAATACTTTAGAGTATTCTAATTTTAATGACTTGCTACTACTGATTATATACACTTACAGATAAATTTGTTCGCTTTTTCATTTTCATTGTCTTTGTTCCAGTCCTTAAATCTTATTATCTAAACCTATATTGAGGCAAAACCACTATGCTAAACATATAGCTTATTGGGGAATAACTAAACAATATATAATCTGACGATTGTTTCTAATAATCGTCTAGCATTCACATGCAATGACTCATGTCAAATCTCAGACAACCTTTAATTGTTCAAATTACTAAACATTCCAATATCATTTGCATCAGAACATAATACAATATATCATAACAGAATATACTTGCTTCAAACTTACAAATATCCGAACAAAATATCATAATCACAAAACATAACCTTAAAGTATCTGAATAAATCTTGTTTATATTAGAACAACATTTAGTTGTATCATAATTGAACTTAACTTATATCAGAATTGAACATATCAGAACACAAAACAAGTTAGCCTGCTAATCCTTTTTATAGAAGTGGGTAACGGAACCAGAACAAGAGAGACTTATGTCTCGACACTGAAGTGTCTTTATCATGAGACACTGAAGTGTCAATATTAGGAGAGACTTATGTCTCAGACACTGAAGTGTCTATATCAGGAGACATTAAAGTGTCGACACCTTAAATGTTTCCAGGAGCAGTTACAGACCCTTTTAGGCATATCTATTTACCCACGACTAGGACTTGGTAGTTTTAAAACAAACCATTTCAGGTTTTAGAATCACATGCATAAGATGTAGTGGATAACATATGCCTTTATTTCAATTTTCTCAAATTGAACATATTCACTCCCTTTTGATCAAACTCAATATGTCTTTAAAAACATAAGCATTTGCATCAATACATCAATGAAACATTTAGTCATTACTTAGTACATAACATCTTGAAATTCCCAATTCACAAACATCCATATCCAATCCACATCACATAAAGCCCTTGGAACACATTCATCCTTTAACACTCCATTCACTTCAACATTAGATACATTATTAAATGATCAAACATGCTTTAAGTAATTACCTCAATTAACTATCCATAACTAAATCAACTTTTATTCCTTTAATTTAACATCATCTAGGCTCATTTTTTAACTCAATTAAGTTCAATTAAACCTTTATTAAGCACCTTAACCATATATAGTCCAACAATTTCCCAAAACCCCTTCCTAAGTAATCTCCACAATTGTGACAGAAGCGACTGCATCTACCCATGATCGTGATCGTAACCTAGCCATTTTCTTGCGAATTTCCAAATTTTCTCTGGATAAGTTTCGAGTCAGTTTTGTATAGCCATTTTGACATAGAAACTGAGGTTTCTAGCAATATGTTCTTCTAAACAAATGTTCCTCTATGTCTTAAGTTACTAATGACATAAAGTTAATGCAATTTAGTTCATTATTGCTAGAGTTATACCCAAAATATTATAGACTGTTCTCAAATAGTGACTGTAACCAAAACTCAACTTCAAGAGAAATTTAAAAACCATTAGAGATAGAATTAAAATTCTATTCCCGTATAAAATGAAAATCACCCCATTTGGATATCTACAAGTCAAGTTATAACTAAAATACCGATATCTGTTTAGTGGAACCACTACAACTAACTCACGTCTTACACCCTCATCACCCCTTTACCATAGTTCATCCATTCCACTTTAATTCCACCTTATTCATGCCTCAATTCCACATCAATTTTCATGTCTAGAACCAATTCAAAAAAATCATTTATTAAGTAACTTACAATTCAATAGCTTCCACACATTAAAACCAAACCAGAAATTATCATATAAGGATCATTTTTCCAGCATTCAATTCTCATCATCTTAACACATATTCTAATCAATTCAAGTATCAAACATTTCGTATTATAACATAACATCAAGTTTAGCATTCTCTTACATGTTTAACTCAAATTCTTACTTCAATGAACAAGCCAATCTAGCCTTCCAAGCAAGTAAACACCATTATAAGATCAAGGTGACCAAGAAGACAACAATATAGAAGATAGCAGGACCTAGCTTCCTTGATGCAATATTTTGCAAGAATTCTAAGTGAAATAGAAGAAAAAATTCAGAGCTAAAAGAGGGTGAATGGTTTCAGTGGAGATCTTTCCATGAAGGCTATAGAAATTTCTTGCAAGTTTAACACCTAAGTTGCTAGGTGTCCTAATTTGGAGGAGCACATGTCACCAATGCATGTGTCACATTTGTCCTCCCTTAAAGCTATCCAAATGTCACACATCTATTAGGCCATTTGGCATTTAATCATTCATGCCAAATGTCAATCAATTTATAGACTTAGTCATACCAATTTTTGTGTACCAACTTGTCTTGCCACTTGACAATTTTTCTAGTCCAAATGTACATATTAATGCCTCAATTCTCTAATGATGTTAATTAATTCCAATTCAGTAAGTATAATCCATTAAACCAAAATTCAAATCATATGCAATTCTCAATCATATCATATTTTTAACACCTATCATATATATACTTTCATGAACATGTAATATTCCAACTATGGTACAATTTGGGGCCTTACAATAAGAATGATGTTGCTTAAAGGATAACATCTAATGGTTATTCAAACATTTGTTAGAAAACTTATATAGTTTATTGGAAGGCGAAGATCTTTATGAACCAAACAAAAGGTTCTAGGATGAGTCCTCAATTTAAATAATATCAAAAATTTCTTCGAAATGCAAAAGGAGTCAAACATCTTCATTTAGTAAACCACTTCAATTCCAATAAAGTATATCAACTTTCCCTTTTACTAAAACTTCTTGAAATCTACCTTCAAGTCAAAACTCAATATAAATAATCCATGCACCTTGTCTAAAAAAAACAAATTATACGACCATTTAAAATGGCAAAGTGTACTTATTTCTTCTTAATTATAATAAAAAATTCATATTGTATGTATCCTAAAAAAGAAAAGGAAAAAATAATCTTTTTATTTAATGTTTTTGTTTTGACTTCTCATTATTAATTTCTATTATAATTTTCTCCAATTTATTTTTTAGTGAAGTTTGTGTAAAAGACTTAGATAGTTCTTGTCTAATTTTCTTATTTTTCTTTATAATATTAAAAATCATATAAAGATAATATATATTTATTGTAGCTATTTGTAAACGTATTTTATGATTAAAAAGTAACTATCTCTTATATATATATATATATAATTTTTTACTATAACTATAATTATAAATGTCACTCTTATTTATTCTAATGCTTATGGTTAGTAAAAGTTTTTTTCGCCAATCTCTATCCTTCGAATATATTATTTCAAATATAGAAATATACTTAAAAGTGACACCCGTAATATGTTAAATTAAATATAAATTAATCTAATTATACTTAATATTCACATACTTTCTTAAAAAACAGCAATATAATAATTTAAATTCCACTATTTTTCATTAAAATTTAGATATTTTATTTACCATAAATCGAACTAGTAGTACACGACAATGGTTCAATTCTAAGTACACGACAATGGTTCAATTCTATCCAAACATTAGCCTAAATAAAAATAATAAATATATAATAAAGAAATGAACAGTAAAAGTGAAAGACAAACAAAGGCGATGTGTAACTCTCGAGATAATCAGATAACAGAAGGATCCTTCACTTAACCACTCACTTGTCAGTAATACCCATAGGAAACCACAAACAAAGAAGAGGAAGTAGCAGAGCAATGCAGGAGCAGTGGAGCCTCTACGAAGCCTACAACGAACTTCATGGTTTGGCTCAAGAGCTCCAAACCCCTTTTGACGCACCGGCCATTCTGGTGGTGGGCCACCAGACTGACGGCAAGAGCGCTTTGGTAGAGGCTCTCATGGGCTTCCAATTCAACCATGTTGGCGGTGGCACCAAAACGCGCCGCCCCATTACTCTTCATATGAAGTATGATCCTCACTATGACGTTCCCGTCTGCCATCTCATCTCCGAGGACGACCCTTCTCTTTCCCAACACAAGTCTCTCCAGGAAACTCAGGCAACCCCATCTTTTTTCCCGTTGCATTTCTATCTGGGGAATTCTTAAATTCTGCAATGTGCAATCATATGCTTGTGGTTTTTCTCTGTGAATTTCTTCAGGCGTATATTGAATCAGAGAACTTGAGATTAGAGCGTGAGTCGTGTCAGTTTTCAGCTAGGGAAATAATTATGAAAGTGGAATACAAGTACTGTCCCAACCTTACAATTATAGACACTCCTGGATTAATTGCTCCAGCACCTGGTCGGAAAAATCAAGGGCTACAGGTCTTGAAAGATAGATTAAGTAGCATACAAAATTGACTTATCTCTTGTTAATCGTTAAGTAGCATACAAAATTGACTTATCTCTTGGTAATCGTACTGGTGCTTGCTTTTGTGTTTATTAAGACTCAGGCCCGAGCAGTGGAGTCTCTGGTGCGAGCTAAGATGCAACATAAAGAGTTTATTATCTTATGTCTTGAAGATTGTAGTGACTGGAGTAATGCAACTACAAGAAGGGTGGTAATGCAAGTATGCATCTTTTCGGTTGTCTAAATGCATTTCATTTGCTTTGTCTGATGTTTAAACCTTTATCAATAGAGTGGCAGTTTTTCTACTGTTGAGTAATCCTTGCCGGCAGTAAACTCATGCCAATTATTGGGTGTGATAAAAGGTATAAATAGGGATAACAGTTAAAATCTATCAATTGAATCATGATCTGAACCAAGTGTTTTCCAGCGGGAATTGTGGAGAGTAAATTGGAAAGATTTATATCTTTGAGTAATTATTTTGTGATGAAATTGAGTTTTAAGGGCATCTATGCATATGAGGATTCTGCATCACAGGGATCTTCTGCCAAATATCTACTCCCAAACTATTTTCAAAGGCTTCGTTTTGATCTTAATAGTGGATTTGGAAGTGCATTTTGAATATGCTAAAATAGGATTTATTATTCATAATCTACATTTCAATTCTTGGAATTGGTTAAGGAATCAAAGTTCTAATTCCGTATGGACAAACAAAAATATTGGAGCTACCAAATCAATTTGCATTTTGAACTCTGGTTTTGAGGGTAGAATACAGGATTATAGAATGTAATTAACATGTAAACTACTGTTGGCTAAAAGGAATGTTTTTGTTTAGATATTCCTCTTTTTTTATAGGAAAATGGATTGTTCTTAATATTTTCCACTTATTGCAAAAGACTATACGTAATATCTTAGTTTTTTTACAGCTTGATCCGGAGCTTTCAAGGACCGTAATTGTCTCAACCAAGCTTGATACAAGGATACCTCAGTTTGCTCGCTCCTCCGATGTTGAAGTTTTCCTTACACCACCTACCCAAACGGTTGATGGCTTCATGTTGGGTGGGTCCCCTTTTTTTACATCAGTGCCTTCTGGAAGGGTTGGTTCAGATCATGATTCAGTGTACCAATCAAACGATGAGTTCAAGCAGGTTTAGTATGCCAACCCCTAAAGCTATTATTTCTTTTGGCTTTCATTTCATATATTAATGCTAGTAATTATTAATCGAGAATCATCAGGACAATTATTATTTTAGGAAGCTAGTAGTCCCTTTCCATTTTTTTTTGATAGTACTTTTCCATGTGTGGTGTTTGAAATGTTGGTCTAACTCTTGCTTCTTGTTTTTAGTTGGTGTGTTGACATCTGGAGCTATATTGTAGGACCTAACAAGATAGCATTTTTGATATTTTTACACTATCATTACAATTTCTCTCCTTGAAAAACATGTGTTCTCTTCAAAATAAAGACATTAGAATTGAGGCTTCTTGATCTAGAAATTGAATAGGAGACTTAAATTATTTCAAAGAATAGTCTAATGCTTACCATCATCTTCTCTCTCTTCAACCTGTTATTCCTCAGTGTGATTAGACGATTTAACATTGATAACTTGGACATTCCATCACTATTCCCATCAACATATGTTTTGGTTGGTCATCCTTAAGACTCAAAGTTCTATTATTAACCAATTGTCTTCACTATCCTTCTTTCTTGTTGAAGCTTTGCCTTTGTTGTTCAAATTACTTGACAAATAGCCATGAAACTACTTTGAATTCATACAAATTTAGGATTAAATTGCTAGGTTTTTCACCCCTACTGGAGGACCAATACATAGTGTATCTTAAAATGTGCTTCTTTTTTGTCCTCCACTTCCTCTTTCTGCCTCTTGGGACTATACAAGACAACTCCCAGACACTCATGCCCGATCGTGAGATCGCCTGTTGAATGTCTGATGGCGCGTTGCTCCAACCTGAGCTATGCAACAACAAGATTCTCCTTGATTCTTGCTGGATAGTGTATCTTAAAATGTGTTTGTTTTTAGTCGCGTCTTGAGGAATCTAATTACTTTCCAACATGCTAGCCTTGAGACAATGTTAAGTATTTCAATTCCTTGTCAGCTCAAAATGGCTTGGTGAATGTTTAGCTTTTAACAATTTATATTTGAAGAATTTTAAGCCTTAAATCACCTTCTACATCATGTTGAGGATAAAATATGTATTGCAATAGACTCAATAGGCAAATACAACTGCAAACTATTAATTTGAGTGACTCACTCTATACATATCCTGGACAATAGATCATACTTGCCGATATGTCTCACAAACCTCAAATACCTATTGTTGGTGACTATTATTGCCATTACAAGTTGAGAAGCTAAACGTCAACTTGTTCATAGCATTCAAGTCTATAGGAGATAAGATGTTAGAAGGCGTATTGGTCAAATAAATAATGGAATCCTTGCCTCAAAACCATAAATTAACAACAACAATCCAACTAGGATAGTTCTTTCCATTCAACTTCTTCATGGTAATAATTGGAGTTCCTAAGAAGGAGGAAATGAAATCACTGATGCTGGGATCACAAAAATGGAAATTTGGATGCTAGAAATAGTAGAATGTTATCATTATAAATATAAAATAACATCACAATGAGAATGCTAGAAAAATGGAAAAAATTGAGCAATAATCTGTACTACAAGAGTATCACAAAATCTTCAAAATATCAAAAAGGAGGTTGAAAAGAGATATGCTTGAATTCAAACCAAATAGTGGTAATGGCAATAGTGTGTGACGGTGTGCTGCTAGTTGGGAAGTAATGAGGTCACGATAGAATAAAGCTGACTTCATGGCGACTTTAAAAGTGATTAAGGGATTTCAAAAGGTGGCTTGATGGTTTGACTGTTGGAACACTTTGGTACAGGTGGCAGTCCATTATTGGCAATAACGCCAATGACTCAAGTGTCCACAGTGAACTGGCGTCGGTGACTGTTTGACTCACCTATCTCCTAACAAGTACAGTTTTACTGCTACTTGAGATTAGACCATCAAATACTTGTGAATTGAGATTTTTCTTATTGAAAATCTTGAAAGGGATTTGTTTATCCATAAAAAATTAGGGTTTTTATTGCCCATATTAGGATTTTAATCTCATCCCTAATTTTATTGTTATGTTAATGTCAAGAGAGAGAGATGATAAGAACTTCAGCAAGTGGGTGTGGTGGAAGAGGAAATAGAGAAATAGATAAACGATCCCAGGTAAAGAATGCTAGTATTTAGGATTTTATTAATAAGGGAAATGGATATCGGATGAATGAAGGCCACATTTGAGAGGTGACCAATTCTTGCACTCTCACAACCTAACAAATTATCCACACCTTCCTACTTCATACATGCCCCTATTGTACCCAACATTCCTGATTGAGAATCCTAACAACCTGCCACCTCACCACTCTATATGGTACTAGCATTCTCACTAAAAAACAAAGCCTTTAGCTTGCATAAATGACAGTTGTGAGCTGATGGTTCTTTCTCCTTTCTCCTTTCATTTTCTATATGAATAGGAGGCTTAACAAGAGATTAGAGAACTATAACTTGAGTTAATCATTAGCTTAACCTTTGTATATCCATATACATTAATAAGGCTAATAGGGTTTCCATAACTTAAAAGTATGGTCAGGGTTTCCATAACTTTTAAGTATGGTAATTTGCTAATGAATGCTCTAAATGTTGTTCATTTCATTAGCTAATGAAGTTTTGTTGTGTACGTGAAGCCAAATGGAAAGACTTGTCTAATACTTCCTCTCTTCATTGTTTGACTTGTTAGTTTTGCAACCATGAATATCTTATTGGGAAGACTAACAAAATCCATGGAATGTGATTCAAATGTTCCTTTAATTGGAGATAGTCCTTATTGGAGACAATTTTCCTTAACAATTAAAATGAAGAGAAACAATTTTTTAGAGATATATTAAGTAGTCAAATCAAATAAATTGTTTTAAAGTATTATGTGCATGCAAAACTAATGATTATTACCCCAATAATGTCTATTATCCCTTGGAACACTAGGGGCTAAATTGCCCTAAGAAACAACTGGTATTAGAGGATCCTTTGAATAATAGTAACTCCTTTATTATAGGCCTCTTGGAAACCAAGGGCCTATTTGTCTTCATTTATACATATTTTTTTAAATTTAGTAAACAAATTTATTTGTTTGAGTTTTTGGTTTCTTTTTTTTATTTTGGTTTTTACCAGTTTTCGAAATTTATGAAAACAAAAAAATTGATTTTTGTTTTCTATTTATTTTTTTCATTAGCTGAATTACTATCTACTAAATATATATTATTTAATTATTTAATATATTAGCTATTAATAAAATTATATAAAATTTAATTTAGTATCATATTTCATTAATTAAAACTAATTATTAATAAAATTATGAATAATTTAATTTATTTAATTTTTGTAATCAAATTGAATTAAAATGATTTAATGATTATTAATAAATATATTTGAATTTAAAATGTCTTTAAAATATATAAATTGAAAGTAAATTTTGATTTAATAATTAAAATAAATTTCAGTTATAAATAAATTTTGATTTTTAAATTATTTATTCTAATAAAATAGAATAATTTTTATCGATAATCTATTAATAAATATTATATAAGAGATTCAAATAAATTTAATTAATAAAAAGTAATTTATCTTTAAGTTTTATCTAGTATATAATTATCATCAATAAGAAAAAGGTCTTTATCCAACACTCTGGATTGGCCATCAATTATTCCAAGAGCCACATCATCCTATCTATCAGCTTCAAGCTATAAGCAAACTATTTTAGCTCAATCATTGGTCTCAAGGTTATGGAATCCCCTTTTTAAATACTTAGAGGTGCCTATTACTACAAGGAGACTCTCCTATGCTGATTGTAAACCCTTGTTAGAAACAATCCACAAAAAGGTGAACAATTGAAAAAATAGGTGGCTCTCATTCGTAGAAAGACCCCAACTTATAGTGTTTGTGTTAAATAACCTACAAATTTATTGAATATCGAACTTCTTTCTTCCTAAGAACATCACTATGGATATAGAGAGGTTGATAAAGAACCTTTTGCGATGGAAAATGTTGAGAATTCTCAAAGAACAAAGGTGAAATGACAAGAAGCTTGTAAGCCTAAGGAGGAGGGTGGTCTAGGCATTAGACTAGCTAGAAGCATCAATAGGGTGTTAATGGCAAAAAGGATTTGGAGAATATTTATAGAAAAGGAAGTTATTTGGGTTAAATGGATACATATGCATTTCCTAAAAGGTGTTAGTCTATGGCATAAGAAACCTTTTGCAAACACTTCATGGACTCTAGTACAAATCTTTAAGCTTGTAGAAAACATAGGGAGAATGATCAAGTCCATAATTGGGAATGGAGGGTAAACTTCTTTTAGTATGACAATTGGAATGAGCTTGTTCCACCTGAGTTGATTCTAGAAATTCAACAGACAAGACATCTAAGCCAAAAAGGAGCTAAGGTTAAAGAGTTCATAGACAATGGGGTATTGATTAATAATAGCATGTCCTAAAAGATGTTAGTCTATGGCATAAGAAACCTTTTGCAAACACTTCATGGACCCTAGTACAAATCTTTAAGCTCATAGACAACATAGGGAGAATGATCAAGTCCATAATTGGGAATGGAGAGTAAACCTGAGTTGGAATGAGCTTGTTCCACCTGAGTTGATTCCAGAAATTCAACGGAACCTGAGTTGGAATGAGCTTGTTCAACAGACAAGACATCTAAGCCATAGAGGAGCTTAGGTTAAAGAGTTCATAGACAATGGGGTATCGATTAATAAGTTCAGAGGCCTCTCTTTGATAATGGACAATGTACTAAGCTACATGCTAAATCTAAGTGAGGAGATAGGATAACTTGGCTACTTGATATGTCCAACAATTTTACAATCAAGTCCTGTTATTCAATCTTTAGAATCCTATCACCTAAAGTCTATTGGTACAATCTGGTATGGGATAGCTGTAGGCTGCCTAAAGCTTCATTTGTTCTATGGCGAGCCATTAAGGATAAACTCATAACAAAGGATAAACTTGTAAGAGTACATGGGTTTAGATCCCCTCTACTGCTTCTATAATCAAGAGATTGAGAATGTACAACACCTGTTCTTCAAATGTCAAATCTTTAATGCCCTTTAGACCAACATTCAGCAATTAATGCAACGTCTTGCCTCTTGATGGACTTGAACCAAAGTGTCCAATGGATTGCTTTATTCTAAAAAAGGGGAACAACTGATAGTAAGATCATTAAATTGACTTTCAATTGTTTCATTTACTCGATTTGGATACTCAGAAATGAAAAGATATTTTAGATGAAAAGCAGGAGTATGAGGGAATGGCTGGATGAAACTATCAATTGGATTAGGCAACTTGTCATTACCAAGGGCCCTAAAAATAAAGTTTCTGGGTTGTTACAAATGGTATCAAAGCTGATTCCCAACTCGTTGTGGCAGCAAGAACGCTGGGCCTAAAGAGGGGTAGATTGTGAGATCCCACGTCGGTTGGAGAGGAGCACGAAGTATGCCTTACAAAGCTACGGATACCTTTTCCTTATAGATGCGTTTTCTCAGGGGTGGGAAGGGCAAAACTGTGAGGAGTTTGGCCCGATGGGCAACCCAAAGCAGACAATATCTGTGGGCTGGTAATTTGGGCTGTTACAAGTGGTATTAGAATTGGTTCTCGACTTGTTGTGCCAGCGAGGACGCTGCACCCTAAGAGGGGTAGATTGTGAGGATCTCACATCAGTTGGAGAAGAGAACGAAGTATATCTTATAAGGTTATGGATAACTCTTACTCATAGATGTGTTTTCCCGAGGGGCGGGAAGAGCAAAACCATGAGGGTCTTGGGTCGATAGGCATCTCAAAGCAGACAATATCTGTGGGTGGGTAGTCTAGAAAGGGAATTGGCTAGCAGGTGGAACTTACCTCAATGTCTAAGGAAAGGTCTTATGTAGACTCAATTAAGACCAAGAGAAGGTATTGATAACTAAGCTGCAACACAACATTTACTTCTCGGAGACAAAATTGAAAGTGATGAAAATACGAATAGTGATTTAGGAGAGATTATGTCCTAATCATAAAATAGAAAACAAGAGGATATCATGGATATTTACTTTAGAAAATTGTTGTAAATAGGGGATACTGCTGTAAATAGGAAATATTTTAGTTACCTAAATTAAGTTAGGACTTGTTTATATATTCAAAGGCACTTGTTGTGCAAAATAATAAAAAAAGATTACTTCTTTCTTCATAGTATCAAAGACTAGGATGTTGTAACTCCTAGTTTCTATTTTTTTCTTGGCACTTACTTGGCCTTCATTGCCAATATTGCCTTCTAGAAAACAGATGGTTGAAGCTATTACTTGCAAAATCCCCAATGTGGAGGTCTCTTCCTCCTCTGAAATCTCCTTTGTTGGTAATCCCAAAATGTACATACCTACCCATATTGGTGAATTACAAACCTTGTTTCCCTCTTACCAACTCAATGGTAAAAACTACCTTCACTGTTCACAAATGGTTAAGACTTTCCTTAAGGGAAAGGGAAAGCTTTCTCACCTATTAGGACCTGCTCCTACTGTTTCGGATCCCAAATTTGAGGCTTGGGATGTAGAAGATTCCTAATCATGTCATGGCTTTGGAACTCTATGGAACCAGATATTAGAGGCGCTTACATGTTCCTCTCATCTGCCAAGGAGATATGGGATGTTGTTACTCCATCTTATTCTAAGGTAAATGATGCATCTTTAATTTATGAGATTAAGGCTAGAATCTCATCTATTAAGCAAGGTATGTACTCTGTTACTGATTATTACAATCTAATGAAGAGTCTTTGGCTTGAGTTGGATCATTATTAGAATTTTAAAATGCACTGTAGTGATGACAGTGTCAAATTACAAAAGTTTGTAGAAAGCGAAAGATTTTTTGAATTCTTAGCAGGTTTTAATGTTGAATTTGACCAACTTTGAGTTCAAATACTTGGTAAAGATCCTTTAACGTCTTTGAATGAGGTCTTCTCACTCATCCGGGCAGAAGAGAGCGGGAGAATGGTGATGTTGGAATCCAAATATGCTAACAACTCAGCATTCATGTCTATGAAAAGCAACAAAGAAGCCCTTAACCATCACCAACAAAATTCTTAAAATAAGGAAGCTGTTCGTTGCAGTTTTTGTAAGAAGCCTCGTCACACTAGAGAGACCTGTTGGAAGTTACATGGGAAGCCATAGAAAGCACGGAAAGAAGGGGCAAACGAGGATAGACAAGGCCAAAGTCCACTTCACTAAACCTACAAACTCTGGATATTTTGATCAAGCTAGAGCAGAACCAAAAGGACTTAACAAAGAAGAGATTGAGCACCTAAAGAGCATTCTGAATTCCCTGGAAGGTGATGGTGCATCATGTTCATTAGCTCAGTCAGGGGATTTTTCTAATTCTCATGCTCTTAGTGCCTCATTAATGTATCCTAAGGATTCTTGGGTCGTAGATTTAGGTGCTACAGACCATATAACTACCTCTCATCATTCTTCTATTTCTTATAACCACTGTCCTAGTAACAGAAAAGTTAAAGTGATAGCAGAAAAGTTAAAAGTTGCAGAGGGCTCTTTTACTACTATTGCAGGTCAAGGAACCATTCCTTTGTCCCCTAATCTTCTCTTGAAAAGAGTACTATATGTTCCAAACTTTCTGCCAATCTTTTGTTCGTTAAAAGATTTACCAAAGACTTGAATTGCTCTGCCATCTTTGAACCTAATTATTGTGTATTTCAGGATCGAGAAATAGGGAAGATGATTGGGCATGCTAAGGAAAAGGATGGACTCTACCTTTTGGAGTCTAATAGTGGAGACAAACCTCACATCCCTCCTTGACTTTCATGACTAAAGATACTCTTGACCCTATTTGGCTTCACCATTATCATTTAGGTCATCCTTCTTTTAGTTTATTGAGAACCATGTTCCCTAATTTGTTTAAAAACAGTGATCCTAACAGTTTCCATTGTGATGTGTGTGAGTTTGCCAAACATTGTCGTACTTCCTTTCCTTTGAGCAATAATAAATCTGAATTTCCTTTTACTTTGATTCATTTTGATATACAGGGACCTTCAAGGATACCTGATGTGTCAGGAGCTAAATGGTTTGTTAACTTTATAGATGATTGCACAAGGGTCACTTGGGTCTTTCTCATGAAAAACAAATTTGTGGTCAGTGAGATTTTCCCTAATTTCTTTCATATGATAAAAAACCAGTTTGGGGTGAGCATAAAAGTTGTTAGGAGTGATAATACTCGGGAATACTTTAATCAAACCTTATCTTCTTTCTTTCAACGTGAAGGTATTATCCATTTTTCAGCGTAAAAATAGACATTTACTTGAAGTCACTAGAGCATTATTATATCAAATGAATGACCCTAAACACTATTGGGTCACTTGATAAAAAGATTGTCTTCATGACCTCTAGAGTTCAAAACACCAATAGAAATGCTCCATAATTTCTTCCCATGCTTTAATATAAATAGTCTAACTCCAAGGGTGTTTGGATGTGTTAGCTGTGTTCAAATTTTGTGCTCACAATAGGGGAAAACTTGACCCACGAGCCCTAAGGTGCATCTTTGTTGGCTACTCTCCTACACAAAAAAAGTTATAAATGTTTTATCCTCCCTCACATAAATTCTTCAATTCCAAGGACGTGTCATTTGTTGAGGGTCAATGTTTCTTCCCTTGCACTTATCTTCAGGGGGAGATGGGGAATTCTGCGGAAGATAAGTATAGGGAGACTAACATCTTACTTGATTTATCTTTCCCAAATACACAAACAGAGTCAGCCACTACTGTCCCTACACCACCTAACCAATTTGACCAAAATAAGTCAGAAAGTGCCCGGCCAGATACCTCAAAAAATACTGCACCTATCCCTAACAAGCCTTTCTTAGTCTACTCACGAAGGGATTCTGTCCAGACCTTACCAGAGCAGGCTCAAGGATCTAACTCAAAATCAGGCACTGAAATGCAAAACCCTGAACTTGATTATGTGTATGTCCCTATAGCTCTTAGGAAGGGCACATGAACATGCACTAAATACCCAATTTCACACGACACTTCACTTGACAAATGTTCTTCAAGCCATAAATGTTGTCTTACAAAAGTAGATTCAAGTTCCACACCACAAACACTTGATGAGGCACTTAGGGATAGGAATTGGAAAAATGCATTAATTTAGAATCAAACATGGGAAATAGTGGATTCACCAAAAGGAAAAAAACCAGTAGGGTGTAAATGGGTATTCATAATTAAATATAAAGCAGATGGTTCATTGGAAAGATATAAAGCAAGGCTGGTAGTTAAGGGGTATACTCAAACTTATGGGGTTGATTATCTTGAAACTTTTGCCCCAGTCGCAAAATGAACACTATACGTATACTTTTATCTTTGGCAGCTAATTTTGGTTGGCCTGTGCAGCAATTTGATGTAAAGAATGCCTTTTTATATGGTAATCTAAATGAAGAAGTGTACATGATAGCCCCTTCTAGGTTTGAAGGTAAGTTTGGGAATAGAGTATGCAAATTAAAGTAAGCCTTGTATGGCCTTAAACAATCTCCTTAGGCATGGTTTGGGTGATTCACAAAGGTTATGGTGAAAATGAAGTACAAGTAAAGTCAAGGAGATCGCACTCTATTTATTAAATTTGCTTCAGAAAACAAAATGATCAGCCCTCATTGTTTATGTGGATGACATCATAGTAACAAATAATGATCTTGAAGAGATGAAAGACCTCAAGCTTAAACTTGGCCAAGAGTTTGAAATCAAAGATTTGGAGAAGTTGAAATATTTTTTGGCATAGAAGTAGCTCGTTCGAAAGAGGGAATTTTTCTATCCCAAAGCAAGTATATTTTGGATCTTCTAGAAGAAATTGGAATGATGGGGTGCAAACCGATTGATACACCTATAGAACAGAATCATAGACTAAGCGAG
>JAOSBO010000005.1:19560920-19572681 GCA_027563915.1 Erythroxylum rotundifolium
ATTATCTTAGGATTATCTCCTGTATTTGTATAGATACTCTTATCCTATTCGGTATTCCTATTCATGTATATATGTACTACAGTCTCTAAGAAATATAATATAGAGAAAAACAACTCTTATTCACATGGTATAGTGAAACCGAGGAGTCAACCCCAGCAAGTCAAGAAATGGCTTCCAATCTTGAGGGATAGTCCAGGGCAAATCCAAACCAGACTGGAGGCTAGTTGTCAATGACCTCTAGTCTTGAAGGAGCTTCAGTTGTCATCGTCTCTAACAAACTGAATGGAACAAACGATCGGGAGTGGGCTCAAGCTATGAAACTCAACATTGGAGGACGTGGGAAGTTGAGCTTTACCGTCGGAGATGGAAATGTTCTAGACCCAATGAACTTGCAAGCTGCGCGATAGTAGGAGATAGATAACTCCATGGTCTCGTCTTGGCTTATCAATGCCTGATACCATTGATCAAATGTACCTTCATGTTTCTGCCAATAGCTCGAGAAATCTAGGTAGGGGTGCGACAATCATACTCTGACGGAGAGGATGCATCGCGAATCTACGAGATAAAAATAAAAACAAAGCTGTGGCAAATGAAGCAAGGTGGCAGAGAAGTTACAGAATATTGGTTTGAAATGGTAGCATTATGGCAGGAACTTGACCTTTTGTCAGATGAAGAATGGAGGTGCAAGAACATGCTATGATGTACAACTAGAAAATTGAAAAGGAAAGAGTCTTTGAATTTTTGGCTAGTCTCAACAAAAAACTAGATGATGTCCGTGGCAGAATCCTAAGTAGTGTTCCTTTACCAATAGCTAAAGAAGTTTTTTTGAAGTTAGGAGGGAAGTAGCAAGGAGGAAAATTATGCTAAAAGAAGAGTCAAAAGAAGAACAAAATTTGTCTTCAATACTGAAGCGTCTGCATTGATGTCCCGTGGTGAATCCAGTAAGAAGGTAAGCAAAGTGGTCGCACCAAAGACACATGCTGGGACATCCATGGAAAGCCTCCAGATTGGAAACCATGAAAAGGAAAAAATCAAGGCTATCAGTATCTAGTGAAGGAGGAATAGAAAAATCTGAAGAGAGTTAGAAAAAACAAGCTAGTGAGCTGAATATTTCACTAGGGAAATTATTGGAAATACTAAAGAATCTCTAAAATGACAGCCATGAGCAAAAGACAAGTATAACTGCTAATGCTACTATGAGAGGTAATATCATACAAGCCTTTTTATTTTCATGGAGTAGGAAGATATGGATAGTTGATTTGGAGCATCAGACCATAAGAAAGATGACTATAAACTTTTTTATTCATATTTTCCTTGTCCTGGGTATGAAAAGGTTAAGGTAGCAAATGGTGATTCTTCTTCGGTTGCAGGAAAAGGAGATATCGAAGTAACAAATTCTATGAAATTAAACTCTGTTCTACATGTTCCAAAACTAGATTGTAACCTCCTTTTGATTAGTAAATTAACAAAAGAAGCTAATTGTGGTGCTCATTTTTTCCCTACCCATTGTGTTATACAGGACCTGTCATCGGGGAAGATGATTGGCAGTGCTAAAGAGGTAGATGGAGTGTATTACTTTGAAGTTGAAGAAAGTCATTCTACTCCTTGTAACTTGGGTAATAGTGTGATTTTCCTTATGAATGATGAATTATTGATATGGCATAAAAGGTTAGGTCATTCAAACTTCCAGTATATGTCATGATTGTTGCCAAATATTTCAATAAATAAAGATCTTTGTGTTTAATGTGATTCTTGTGAAATTGCTAAGCATCGAAGAATTTCTTTTACAAGGTCTAAATATAAAATCACAAAACCTTTTTCACTTATCCATAGTGATCTTTGGGGCCCATCTCGTGTCACTAATAGAACCGATTCAAAGTGATTTATTACATTCATCGATTATCATACTCGTTTGTGTTGGGTGTTTCATTTGAAGGATAAAATTGAAGTCCCTACTGTGTTCATCAACTTTTATCAGATGATAAAAAAATCAATTTCACACAAGTATTCTAGTCCTTCATACTGATAATGGTACTGAATATTTTAATCAACATCTTCATATATTCTTGCAAAAATATGGAATTGTCCATAGAAGTACTTGTGTCAATAGTCTTGAACATAATGAGATTGCTGAGCGAAAAAATAGACACCTTCTTGAAGTAGCTAGGGCCTTGATGTTCACTAGCAGTGTTCCAAAATTTTTTTGGAGGGATGCTATCCTTACTGCAACCTACCTTATTGATCGAATGCCTAATCGTGTCCTTTCTTTCAAAACACCTCTTCAAAAATTTCAAGAAATCCATACTACTACCCATCTTTAAACTAACCTTCCTCCAAAGATTTGCGGGTGTACAACTTTTAGTCACACAACAAACTTGATTCAAGAGCCAAAAAATGTGTGTTTTTGGGTTACTCTGTTACAAAAAAAGGGTATACATACTATGATCCTATATCAAAAAGGTTCTTTGTTAGTTGTTATGTTACTTTTTCTAAGAAAGATTCCTTGTATCCCAAGTCTTCGACTCAGGGGGAGTATTGGAGAGAGTTTCGTGATGAATCTCAGCCTGAACCTCCTTGTACATCTGTTCCTGAACCTATCTTAACACCTATGTCCAATGCATCTCCTATAGAGACCAATCCTGATACAGAAGAAGTAGCCATACCTGACAATACACTCAAAGTGTACTCTCGGAAGAAGAAAACAGGTAGTACACTTCTTGTTCTTGAAGCTATACCAATCTTTGGACCAATTTAGGTTCCTACCGAAGAAGCTCAGAGTAGTAATGCAAAGGAACAAGAAGAAAATAGAGATCTAGAACTGCCAATTACTTTATGGAAGAAATCTAGATCATGTACCATGCACCCGATTGAGAGGTTTGTCTCTTATGATGCTCTATCTTCTCAATATAAAGCATTTATTGCTAATCTGGATAAAATTGACATTCCCAATAATATCCAAGAAACTCTTAAAGTTCCAGAATGGAGAGAAGCAGTTTTTGAAGAAATAAGAGTATTTGAAAAAAAAATGAAACGTGGGAAGAAGTTGATCTGCCAAAAGGGAAGAAACCCGTGGGGTGTAAGTGGATATTCACAATCAAATATAAGGTTGATGGTTGCATTAAGAGGTATAAAGTGAGATTGGTAGCAAAGGGCTATCCTCAGACCTATGGGATGGACTACAAGGAGACATTTGCACCTGTGGCCAAACTAAACACTATCAAACTATTGCTCTCCGTAGCTGCTAACTTCAATTGGCCCATTCAACCACTTGAAGTTAAAAATGCCTTTCTTGAATGGAGAACTAAAGGAAGAAGTATATATGAAACTTCCTCCAGGGTTTGACAAGGAAGGAGGAGGACATAGAGTATGCAGACTTAAAAATCCCTATATGGGCTGAAACAATCACCTTGAACTTGGTTTGAAAGATTTTCCAAAGTCCTAAAAATAGAAGGATACACACAAGCTTAGTCTGATCATACAATGTTCTTCAGAATTAGAGAAGTTAAGAAGACAATTTTGATTGTGTATGTAGATGATATTGTCGTAATTGGTGATGATGTAGAGGGAATCACAAGACTCAAGTCAACCTTGAGGAAAAAATTTGAAGTTAAAGACTTAGGAGAAATGAAGTATTTCCTAGGCATGGAATTAGTTAGATCAAAGAAAGGGACCTACATCTCACAAAGGAAGTACATTCTTGATCTTTTGAAGGAGACAGGAATGTTAGGATGTAAACCAAGCACCACCCCCATTGAAAGTACAAAGTTTGAAGATGAAGAAGATAAACTTGTTAACTATGAAGAATACCAGACACTAGTGGAAAGGCTAATTTATTTGTCTCATACTAGACCAGATATTGCTTTTGTCGTGAGTGTTGTAAGTCGCTACATGCATGCACTGAAGCGTAAGCATTTTGAGGCAGGTTATAAGATCTTACGTTATTTAAAGGGTACTCCTAGGAAAGGATTATTATTCAAAAAGGGAGATTAATGAACAATTGAAATATATACTAATTCAGATTGGGCAAGCTCAGAAGAGAATAAATGCTCAACCACTGGATATCGCACTTTCGTGTGGGGAAATTTGGTCACGTGGCAAAGAAAGCAGCAAAAGGTGGTAGCCAAGAGTAGTGCAGAAGCTAAACTTAGAGCGGTTGCAAAAGATACTTGTGAAAGTCTCCGGTTAAAAAAAGTGCTGATAGAATTGGAAATCATTTTTGAGTCACCTATAAAGCATTATTGTGGTAACAAGGTAGCCCTAAGCATGGCACATAATCTAGTCCACCATGAGAGAACAAAGCATGTTGAAGTTGATCGACATTTGATCAAGGAAAAGATAGAAGATGGGACAATATGCCTAACTTATGTACCAACTAAGAAGTAGACAACAGATGTATTTACCGAAGGACTTCAAAGACAAGTATTTGAAGAATGTATCAGCAAGTTAGAAAGGATTGATATCTATGATCCAACTTGAGAGAGACTGTGGTCAAGAAATGGTATTATCACATAATATTGTGATAATTTGATTGTAATCAGATTATATTAGATAGCATTATCTCAGGGATAAACATTTTCTTAGGATCATCTCCTGTATTTGTATAGATACTCTTATCCTATCTGGTATTCTTATTCATGTCTACATGTACTACAGTCTCTAAGATATATAATATAGAGCAAAACAACTCTTATTCACAGAAGACTAATTTATTTGTCACATACTAGGCTTGACATAGCATATGCAGTAAGTGTAATTAATCAGTTCATGCATGACCCAAAAAGTGTCCATCTTCAAGCAGTGTATAAGGTATTGAGGTACCTTAAAACTACCCCTAGTAGAGGGATTATGTTTAAGAAAAATGGCAATAAAACAGTTGAAGTTTATACAGATGTAGGTTGGGCAGGTTCAAGCATTGATAGAAGGTCAACCGTTGGGTACTGCACTATGTTTTTGGGCAGTCTTATCACTTGGAGAAGTAACAAGCAATCAGTTGTGGCTATATCAAGTGCTAAGGCAGAATTTAGAGCTATGGCTCATGATATAAGTGAGCTCTTGTGGATCTGTATCATCCTGAATGATTTGAAAGTTAGGTGGCAAGGACTTTTGAAGCTCTACTATGATAATAAGTCAGCTATTAGTATTGCTCACAACCCAGTGCAACATGACATAACTAAACACTTTGAGATTGATAGCCACTTCATTAAAGAAAAATTGTGAAGTGGGCTTATTTGCACTCCATATGTTCCCACTGCGAAACAGATGGCAAATGTATTGACTAAGGTGTTGACAAATGCACAATTTCAAGATGTTATAAGCAAGCTGGGAATGCAAGGCATCTATGCACTTACCAGCCTGAGGGGGAGTGATAAAAATCAGAACAGTGATTTAGGAGAATTTATTTCCTAATCATAAAATAGGAAACGAGAGAATATCATGGATATTTACTTTAGGAAATTGCTGTAAATAGCTGATATTGCTGTAAATAGGAAATATTTTAGTTACCTAAATTACCAGGACTTGTGTATATATTCAAAGGCACTTGTTGTGCAAAATAAGAAAAAAATATTACTTCTTCAAAAAGGGAGTTCTTAATGTAAGGTAGTTACAACAATGAAGGTAGTCTAGTATTTTGGTGTTACCCTTGTGTGTGTCGTACAAGTTAAAACTCTGGTTTAGATTCGTGCACTGAACATGATGTACTTTGTATACCTTTTAGGCATTAATATTATTTTTAGTTTCGGAAAAAAAAAACCTTTTAAGCGATATTAAATTGCAAAGTTTGAATTTTTTAAATATTTTCCCCTTGAGTTGTCCAATCTTTTAAAATTTTCAATTAAGTGTCCAAACTTTTAAAAGTTGGACAGCTCAACTTAAAAGGTTATCTTAATTAATATTTTGCTAAGGTGGCTAATAGAGCAACATAAAGACTTAACATTTGAAGGAGCTAAGCGATATCTTCTTCCCCATATGGTTTTCGAGTATCGAACAAGTGGCTAAATTTTTGAATACGTAACCACCAATGTATTTGCCAAAGAAGGCTAAAAAATCATGTTTACGAAGATGAGGAGGCACGTAACTTCTCTAGATGTCAATCTTTTCATTGCTCTGTCGATTACATCAGCAAAATATTAATGGAGGCAACCTTTTGAATCGAATTGTCCGATTTTTAAAAGTTTGAATACTTAATTGAAAACTATAAAAGGTTAGACACTAAAGTGAAGAAATCTAAAAAGGTCTAGAACTTTTTAATTCGTTATCGCTAACCTTTAATTGTTATATTGTTGATAAATATTCTCATCATCATTTTAAACCTCCAAGAGTTTTTATTTACCTTTTTCTATATAGGCCATCTCCTTGAGAGAGAGAGAAGATGTTGCAGCTTTGGAGGAAAAGTTAGGTCGTCCCCTGTCAGAACAAGAAAGAAGTAGAATAGGTGTCAGCAAACTAAGGTCATTTTTGGAAGAATTACTACACAAAAGGTACACCACCTGTAAGCCCGTCTATCTTTTTTCCCCCCTTGATTTCACTGTTATCATTCATATCAATCTGCAAAATTACATAATTAATCTCAGAATGACATGCTTGTTATGACTTATTATGAGTAGAAGATATATCAAATTAGTGGTTGGAATTTGGGTTTGAGGTTTAGGATTTCAGCTTAGTCGTTGGAGTTTCAATTTTGGAATAGCTGTAATTGTAGGATTTGGTATGGCTGGAAATTTAAGTTTGATATCACAAGAATTTTAGGGTTTTTGATTGCTGCAAATCAGGCTAGAATTGCTGAAATTTTAGTGAGATAAGCAAGCAATGGAAAGTAGGGAACTAGGAGAATGACTCTTAAAAAAAAGAACCACATTTTCAAATAAATAACTCTAGTTTATAGAAAAATATTCAGGATCTTCTTATTGAAAGGGTTGAATACATATACATGGAAAAGTTTTTGGAACCTTTATTCTAGTTTATAACTAAAATATGCAAAATAAAGTTGAATTGTACTCTAATAAGAATTCTTTATTCTTAAATAAGTTTAAGTCATAAACAACTAAGATAATGTATCTAACATATTAACATATTACTACTTCTTATTTAATAAAGAAATCTATAGTAAATTTCAATCCTTGTTGTCTTTATGGTCACCTCTACTCCTTCAAGTCCAACTCTTCATCCCATCAAATCAAAGCTTGTGGTTGAGTGATTTGCCCCACCTTTTTTTTATAAAACTCTATAACTCTTTTACATGATGTTAGGTATATGGACAATGTACCATTGGTCATTCCACTACTTGAAAAGGAGCACCGCTGCACAACAAGAAAGCTCAACGAGATAAATAAGGAACTCAGGTCTGTGATAAAAGTTTATGGTCTTTATTTTCTGTTACTATCAAGTTGTCCTAAGGTTATAAGATTTAATCTTACAATATTGCGGTGTGCATGCAAATTTAGTATGTGAATGATTTCATGGCTATTTTACAATTTCTTTTTGATGACAGCAATGTAGATGAAACAAAATTGAAGGAGAAAGGGAGAGAATTTCATGATCTATTCTTGACCAAGGTTCCTTTCCATTACTGCCATTGATGTTTTTACGTGCATCGGTCTTTCTCTATCTCTCTGTGTGGGGGTGTGTGTGTGTGTTTCTGTCTGTCTCTCTCCTGCTTGTGTTTGTGACAGTTGTTGACAAGGTCAATGGCATTGATTCCTAATCCTTGGTTACTTTCCTTGTTTATTTGCAACTGCTGACATATAGTTTGCTTGTTCAGTTGTCCTTGCTCTTGAAAGGGACAGTTGTTGCACCTCCTGATAAGTTTGGTAATTATTCGATTTCATTACGGTAGTTGATGTTAAAGCTTGGTAAATAATATACTCTTATGGCTTCATTACCATGAAAGTTACTCCATCATTCTTTTTGTTTCCATCAAATTAGCAATTATCTTGGTGTTAGGAACCTTAAAATAGTTCTCATTCGTCTTTTCAGGGGAAACACTGCAAGATGAAAGAACAAATGGAGGAGCATTTGTGGGTACTGATGGTCTTCAATTCCCCTACAAGCTAATACCTGTAAGTTCCATAAATATTTCACTTACCTCATATAGCACCCAACAGGAAAGTGCTGCATTTGGAAGTAGGATTTTAGATCAATATTCTCATCTCATAAATTGGAGTTAAGAAAATTTTAACAGGTCAGTTTAGTTTTAATTGCTGTAAACTAAGCCTAAGAGAAATGGTAAAGAAACTTCAGAAATATGGACTAATTGGTTCATGTTAATATTCAGAAATCACTATTTTCGCATGATAAACTACTACTGTTACATGTGATATATGTGGAAGGTCGAATCTAAAGACCTAAAATAATATATACAGATAACATACTAATAGCAGCTCATAACAACAGTTAACGGTATTATCGCATAGTCTATCCTAAATTCCTAAATTCTAACATTGACTAAAACAAAAGTTTTCCAATGCTCTAGATTTTGGTACAGGGTCCATAAATCTCTTTCTCACTTGTTCTTTTCCACTTTTGGCCCTTCTTGTGTCTTAGATTAGATGGTTTAGGTGTACTAACTGCAATCTTTTTGGGTAATTCTACAAGTTTAAAGTTCAATATGTTTATGTTGTTTTTAGAAATGTGTACCGGTACAATTGAGTTTTTTCATTTCTCAATCTGTCTACTTTTTAGTTTACTTACAAGTAATTATCAGCATGGCAATAGGATAGATCTGACTGCTTCCATGTATGACTGGACCTTATAAGGCAGAGATTATTTGCCCAGAAATATCTTCTAAATCCTTTAATTCAATTTGATTCATGGAATTTAATCCTTATTATTTATCTCCTCTGCAATTAATCATTGGAAACCATAGAGCCTTGATTTCTACCTGCCTTTTACAACATAAGACTTGATGTTTTCTTCTGATGGTTATTTTATTAGATGGCAACTATCTTCCATCTCAAAATATCGGTCCTTTTTGGCATGTAGAATGCAGGGATGCGCCTTTATGGAGGTGCACAGTATCATCGTGCCATGGCAGAGTTTCGTTTTGTTGTTGGAGGAATCAAATGTCCACAAATCACTCGTGAAGAAATAGTGAATGCATGTGGAGTTGAAGATATTCATGATGGAACTAACTACTCTAGGTAACCATAATCTTATTGTTAAATCAATGTTGTTCTGCCCAAGGTTCACAATTTGCCAAACATTTGCCTTTAAATAGTTCTACCTACTTCTTTCTTCTCTTTTCTATGTACTTTGTTGTTTTTAATATTTGGCTTTCAGGACAGCATGCGTTATAGCTGTTTCGAAGGCTCGAGATACATTTGAACCTTTTCTTCATCAGGTATAAGTGATGCTTTCTCTAGGAATGAGTCCCTCTTTTTTTCCCTACTTTCTCCCTGCTGTGCCTTCTTATTTTCCTTTTGTTATCTTAAACTGCACCCTTTATTATTTTGTGATCAAATGAGTCAATAGGATACTGATTCTGACAAAGAGAAAATTACGAGTTGATTACTGTAGTTGGGGTACAGCTTCCATATTAAATGGGCAGCAATGCAGTTTTCTTATCACTAATACCAATGCATTTTCTTTAAAACATACATAAACACTTGGACCAAAGTACTCTCTTTCTTGAGCACTTTTAGGAATTGGCTTCATGTGGTATAAATCTCCAACAAAGTTTTCCAATGGGTTGCAAGAATCAGACCAAGCAAACTCTGTACTTCCCTTTTGAGAAATTTTCCATGTCTTTTAATTTAGGTAATTTGGGGACTGCCGTGCAACCAAAGGACAGATTTTAGATAAGCCATGAGATCGAGTATGAAACTGCATCGAGATTATCTGGAATTTCTACAGAAACCTCTTTCTTAATAATTGGAATTTCATGAATATCCTATCATTACTGTATGTTCTCTTATAGCACAAGGTCATGAAAATAATTTATTTGGTGTATTGCAGCTTTGGATGAAGTTAATTAGATACCTAGGAGAAAAGTGAAAGATTTGAGACCTAGTTAGATATCTAGGAGAAAACTGAAAGATCGTCTTTGTTGAGATTCTTCACAATAGTGTATTGAATGAAAGTTGGAGAGATATCTACTTAGATATGGTTGCAGAAAAATAAAAAATTTTCAGATTATCCAAAAAACTTAAAATTTATGAATTCATAGAAAATAAATAGTCTGATTGATATACAAAATTATTTCTTTTGGTATCAGTAAAAAGAAAGTGCAAATTCAGTTTAGAGATTCAGATATTTTCTTTGAAGACATTTCTCAATAGATGTTCCAATGATCTACCCTTATTAGCCCGCCCTATTTTTTTTTTGCGAACTGATTCCTTTTTTTTTTTTTTTCCATTTTAACATCTATCTTTGTGGTTGAAGAAACAATGGTTTCTGGACACTGTTTTAAGAAATAAAAGAGAAAAAAGAAATGACTTGATTTTCATGTCTGCTTTTCACATAGTCCATTTCATCTACTCTCTTTCACCAGAGAAGAATAATTTCTTTTGGGGTCAACTATTCCAAGACTCATTTGATTAACAGAATCGGATTGCAAAATCATATTCAACAGTGGGCCATCTTTTGAATTGAATTATTCACACAATTACTGAATGTGTATGCGTGAGTACTTTTTTACTTTTCTTGCAAATAGCCTTAGGAATCACAAGTGATGTAGTTTACCTATGATTTCTCTCTGTTTTATGTTTGAATGTTCCATCTTCTGTTTCACAACTTGCAAGTTTTCTTCTTGTGTCACAGTTGGGATCTAGGCTCTTACATATTTTGAAGAGATTACTTCCTATTTCTGTCTATCTTCTTCAGGTTGGGTTCCAGTAATTGGTAAATAGTTATTCTTTATTTATTCCTCTTTTAAAATTTCGCATAACTGGATGGTTAAACTTGATTGTCACAGAGAGAAGGAGAATATTTGAGTGGGCATGATGTCTTCCTTAGACGTGTTGCTTCTGCATTTAATAATTTTGCCGAATCTACTGAAAGAGCATGCCGTGAAAAGTAAACTTCTTGCTTCCTCTTTTTTTATTTTCCTTTTAGTAACACTCTCTGTTTTATCTGAATCATAACTAAGGGGGTATTATGTTTGTTATGGAGTATCTGATCCTTCTTTTTCTTTGGATGAGGTGCAAATCAGTCCTCAAACTTTGGTTTGGTAGTGTTAAAAATAATGTATAACTATGATGTATGCAAATAACTTAGTATATAAATAAGTACATTGGTTATTAGGATTAATTTAATTTACCCAATTCCCTTAATTCACGTGGTAACCTTATTTGAAACTCTACCTATAAATTTCTCCTTTCTCCAAATTATCTTATCATCTCTGGAAACCATATCTTCCTTTCAGAATCTGTCCTCTTCTTTCCTATTCCTTGGGAGCTGTCTGTTTCTTCTTTCTGTTTATATCGGGTTTTATCTGTTTTGTTCTCTTTTTCCTGTAATTTTCCTAAAGGCACCACTTCTCTTCACCAATGGCAATAAGGATGATTTATATTCTTCCCACCACTGTCCCTTATATTCCTCGTAGAAGCAACATTTCTAATTAAGCTGCTTCTCCTCATACCATTGTAGTAAACATTGAGGATCTTCTAAACTGGAAAAAAAAAATAATTGTGCCAATGTCATTTTGTAGTATAACTACAACTTCCTCTTACTTTATGAAGATTTGTGAAAGTGATAATCTTATTATCACACTTGCGTTAAACGTAAGAATACAATTAGGTTTATATACAGTAAGCCTATATAGTAT
>JAOSBO010000005.1:19586334-19596699 GCA_027563915.1 Erythroxylum rotundifolium
AGAGAAGTATAATGAAAATGTTATTTAGCTTGAGTAAGTTCAACGGAAGTGTAAGAAGGGAAAAAAGGCAAAGGTAAACTTAAGTAAGCAAGAAGAAAGTATAAGTTATTAAAACCCTTTAGGAAGTAGTACGGATGAAAAGAACTTGTTAATGAATTTAGAAACCTCGGAGAAAAAAATCAGAAGGTATTAGGATAAAGATTCACCGCCATCAAATAGAGGGAAGGAATGAAGGATTTTAAAAATTCATGATAGGAATATCCTTGAGAAAGAAGCAGGAAAGGTTTTGAACATGATGAGTTCAAAGTAGATAGCAGGAGGAAACCTAGGAGGAAAAAGAGATTAGGAAAAGCTAGGGAGTACTTCCCCTCCCTGTGTATTTATTTTAATAGAATGTTAGGACTATAAAATTGCCCTAAACTCTTGAAGGATTTCTTTTGGAAAAAAACCACACTTAGTGGTACTACTAGAGACGAAGTTATACAAGGAGAAGTTATAAAAGTTGGAGCTACCTGATGAACAATGGAAATTGGAAACTAACCACTATTATCACCATTTTGGAAAAATCATCTTAGATTTTGACACAACTAAGGTGGAAGAAAAGGTGCAACTATCCAATGTACAACATATTCATACTAAAGTCAATTTCATAGAAGGAAAATGAAAGAACTTAGGTTACCTTTGTGCAAAATTCAAAATTTTAATTTTAGAGAAAAGAGTTGTGAAAAAGTTTAAGGAGTTTCGATCAGTGAATTAAAGCCCCATATATTATAATAGGGGATTTTAACTGTACTAGTTCTACATCAAAAGTGGATTGATTATAGACTGATTGCCTGTACTTACTCTACAAAATAATTTCTAAAATACTAGCAAAGAGACTTAAGATAGTGCCAAGTGACATCGTTTATGCGAAGCAAGGGGCCTTTCTAGAAGAGAGGCATATAGGTGACAATGTATTGTTAGCCTAAGAGTTATTAAAGGGTTATATAAGAAAGAAAGGTCCAAGGAATTTTGCTATCAAAATTGATTCAACAAAGCCTATTACTTAATTAGCTGAAAATTTATGGAGAAACTATTAATTGTGTTTGGATTTCTAGTCAAATTTAAAGGGTAGATTATGTCTTGTATATCTATACCCTTATACTCCATTAATGCTCATCTTGTTAACTAACCTAATTTTTCAAAGGAGGGAGAGGGCTCAAACAAAGGGATCTAATATCCCTTTATCAATTGTTACTTTGCATGGAATCCTCAATAAGGCTAGTCAACTGCAACATAAAGAAGGATAAGGAATTCATGCACCTAGAAAATGTAAGAAGTTGGAATTGACCTGTATGGATTTTGTAGATGACCTATTAATGGTATGTGTCGCACATAAAGGATATTTAATAGGATTATGAATTCTCTATAGAAATTCAAAGATCTATCTAGATTGGAGAAAAACAAAAGAGAAGAGCTTAATGGTGTTATCTTACAGTGCTACAATTCTAGCCCATAAACTTTCTAGTATATAGAGTCTATAAATCAAAGATCTCCATGTTAAATACTTAAAACTCCCTTTGGCTTTAAGGAGACTCAATTTTAATGAAGGTAGAGAAATCATTGAGTAGGTTCATAAAAAAGATCTTTTTACGGCAAAATAGATAATTGTAATACGAAACAGTATTGCAATTAGCCAAGTTAGGTTTTTGGTTCTCTTCGTAGGGGTTATTAAGACCATTGAAAATAAGATAAGAAATCCATTTAGATTCGGGGGGGCGGCTAAAGTCAAATGGAAAGAAGTGTTCTACCAACCCTTTAAACTTCTCTAATAAAAGCCTATTAGGTAAGAGAATTTGGAGACTGGTAAGTGATGGAGAATATTTATGGGTTAGCCGGATGCACAATTACCTATTAAAATGTAAAAACCTATTGGAATTGGAAAATAAAGTAATTCATTCTTTCTTTATTATTAAGCTGTAAAGATGAGTAATTTAATTCGAGAGTTAACAAAATGCATTGTGGGAAATGGCAAGGCAACCTTCCTGTTTTATGATAATTAACACTCAAATGGCACTATCCAAGATATGCTATTGGGAGAAGAGATTCATAAAAGTAACCAAATATCAAATCCTTGGAGAATAAATATTTCAAAGTAAGAAAAGATAGCTCAAAATTTATCTTTATAAGAGATACTGAATCATGATGATCTATTAAGTCAAGATTAAATGGATGGAATGCATCCAAGTGTGAGCAAATTAAAAGATAATGAATTAGCTTCTGCTTAATGGTAATTACAACGCAGTTGAAGTTCCTTACCATTATCCAATTCAAGCGAAAGTTTTTAACATGGAAGGGGAAACCTTTAAGGTAATTCTTTAAGAAATAATGATTTTAAAATGTGAAAGGCTTTCTTTATTTTTCTTATGACGAATGAGTTATAGCAATAGAGGAACAATTACCTTTATAAGATTAATTTAAACGTAAGAATTGGTTAATATTCTTAAAGAATGTAAAGCTATTAAGAAAAAAATGATTTCTTAATTGTTAACTAAAAGACTGATGATACATATGAAGGTTATAAAGCATGTTTAGTGGCAAAAGGATACACATTGCCAAAATCAATCTATATTCTAAAGTAGTCTTGAAGTCAATGATATTTTAAATTTCATATTATAACCATATCATATGATTTTAGTATAACAAAGACCACTCAGTATATCTTAAAAGATTAAAAAATAAATGTCCAATTTTATCATTGCATATAGATGATATTTGGATAACTGGTGAAAATAACTAATTTTTAAGTGAATAATAAATTGGCTAACAATCGCATTCAAGATGAAGAAAATGGGCAAGGCTATATGCATCTTTAGGGTTAAGATTGTATCATTGTTAATTTCATAACTACATATATATTAAGTAACTATTTGAATGATTATATATGTAGGATTGTAAATCATTTTACTATGCAAATTGTTTAAGGAAAGTGTTCAAGTAATAGGTAATATCCTCATATGCCATGAAAAGAGGAGAGGATTAACAAGGTTTTTATTCCATTAAGATTCATAGTCTTATATACACTATATTGTGTATGACTAATTGCATTGGAAGATATCATTAGGGACCTTAAATATCAATATAAAACCAAATACATAGATATCAAGTATAATTATATTAAAGAAATAATATCACAAAGAAAAATTAATATAGTGTACGTAGGATTTAAATCTTAGTTTTGTTTCATTTCCACTATATGACTATTCGCAATACGTTATATAAAAATGATAATTTTTTTTATCATCAATTATTTGGTATAATGTATGTTTAATTAAGTATTGAATTTAATTTGTCCAAAATGAATTGTAAATGAAGATTTAATTATAAAAATACAAGAATGATTGATTTTGAATTACATGTTCACTTTTAAAATGAATGTTAGAGTGGATATTGAATGTTTGATTGTATATATAAGTAGTATATCAAACAGATATGAGATACCTTCTCAACTTGTAACTGCCTCTATTATTTTGTAAGAATAGATATAAAACAAATTTTAAATAACTTATTTGGGTAATATCTTGCTTCCCATACTAAGGGTTGGGACCCTAGATTTCTGTATATGAGTAATATTATTGAGAAATTAAGAAATGCATTACATTTACATGCATATCACTAGCATAAGCATACACACACGTGATTATTAATTTTTGTACATATTACAAAGACTATACATGCACTCAATTGACACATTATGGGGTATAAATGATTTTAAACGATTATGATGTGAATAGTGAATTTTATGTCTTAAATTTTGATATGATGGTTTCAATTATTAATTTGGAATTTTTGGTGAAAATTGGGAGATTTCTGAAAATTTTCATATTCTTGGAACTAGGAAAAATGCCAAGTGGCAAGACACTTGAAAAAAAAAAGTTTCTAGGGAATATCTGTTTCTTTCATTAATCGTCTATAAATAGAATTTACAACATGTACAGAATATCTCTTCAAATCAGAGACTAAATCACTGATTAACTTCAAATCAGGAACATAATCACTGATTTATGTTCCTGATTTAAGGAGTATAACTAATTTCTAGAAATCAGATAATCGTTGATAGCTAATTAACTAATTTATAGCTGTACATTTAATTTCTTCCAGCAATATTTTCAGTTTTCCAAATCTCCCCCTCAAGCTGGTCTAAAGATATCTTCCATAGCTAGCTTGCTAATTAATGGATCAAACTATTTTTTTGTATAGTCCTTTGGTGAAGACATCAACCACTTGTTCCTCCGTAGGGATATAAGTCATACAGACCAAACCATTCTTTATCTTTTCCTTAATGAAATGCTTATCCATTTCAACATGCTTTGAGCGGTCATGAAGAACTGGATTATGAGCAACCAAAATTGCAGCCTTGTGGTCACAGTACAGCCTCATAGGAGACGACTCCAACACCTTCAATTCTTCTAGCAATCTTCTTATCCACATAATCTCACAGATGTCATGTGCTACAGCTCTAAACTTAGCCTCCGCACTACTTCTAGCAACCACATTCTTCTCTTTATTTCGCGATGTAACCAAGTTACCTCCTAAAAATGAGCAGTACTCGGAGGTAGATCTCTTGTCAGCTATGCTTCCAGCCCAATTTGCATCAGTGTAGGCTTCAATTTGTAAATGTCCCTGTGATCTAAACAAAAGGCCTCTACCTAGTGTTCCCTTTAAATACCTAAGGATCCTGTAAACTGCCTCAAAGTGTTCTGCTCCAAATGAATGCATAAACTGACTAACCATGCTTATAGAAAATGCCATGTCAGGGCGTGTATGAGACAAGTAAATAAGTCTCCCTACTAGTCTCTGATAACGATCTCTGTCCTTCACATTCTCAACCTTTGTAGGTTGCAGCTTCACATTAGGTTTTATCAGTGTTTCAACAGGCTTGCATCCTAACATACCTGTCTCATTAAGTAGATCGAGCACATACTTACGCTGATTTACAAAGATACCTTCTTTGGACCTAGCAAACTCCATTCCAAGAAAGTACTTCAATGGTCCCAAGTCTTTTATTTCAAATTCTTCTGCAAGTCTTCCCTTTAATTTCTCTAGTTCATCACGATCATCTCCAATTAATACTATATCATCCATATAGACAATTAGGATATTCACTTTTCCTTTCTTTGAATGTTTGTAGAACATAGTGTGATCAGCTTGACTATGAGAGTATCCACAATGCTTTATTACCTTGCCAAAGCACTCAAACCAAGCTCTAGGAGATTGCTTAAGTCCATACAAGGACTTCTTCAGTTTGCACACTTTTCTTGCTCCAAAACTCTCTTCAAATCCTGGTGGTGGACCCATGAATACTTCCTCCTCTAGATCTCCATTAAGGAAGGCATTTTTAAAATCTAATTGATGTAGGGGCCAACTAGAATTTACTACAAGAGACAACATAAGTCTAATTGAGTTTATTTTAGCTACTAGGGGAAAGGTTTCTTGGTAGTCTATCCTATAGGTTTGAGTGAAACCTTTTGCTACAAGTCTTGCTTTATATCTCTCCACACTTCGATTAGCTTTGCTTTTTATTGTAAAGACCCATTTACACCCAACAACTTTCTTTTCTTTTAGTAATTCTAAAATCTCCCAAGTGCCATTCTTCCTCAAAGCATTCTTTTCCTCAAATATTACCAATCTCCAACTCGATTCATTTAGTGCTTCTTGAATGTCTCTAAACACCAAAAGTTTTCAAATATTTGCAGTGAATGCCCTATAGTTTTCAGAAAGGTTATTGTAGGAAATGTATTTGGCAATGGGATATTTAGTGCATGTGCAAGTTCCTTTCCTAAGAGCAATGGGAAGATCAATGTCAAGGACTTGTGTTGGAGCTAATTCTAGGCAAGGTTCAAGTGCAGTGATATCAAAATTAGAAGAAGAGTGTGATAGGAAAGAATGAGTAGGAGTAGAAGAAGAATTACCTGAACCACTTAGAAGATCATCACCCAGGATTTCTAATTGACCGTGTGTTAGGATGATCAGCTGATCTTTACTTCTTCTAGGGATATTTTTCCTTGTGTAAAGCACAGGTTCAAGATTGTAGCGATTTTTTTGCATTCATAGTATTTCTTTCTCTATCAGATCAATAATATTAGGCTCGGTTGCAATAGATATAGTTTCCTTATTTTCTTGTCCCATTGAGTTAAAAGAGAGATCAAGGATTGGATTAGGTAAGGGTTTAGCAGTTTCCCAAAAATTTGGTTCAACTAAGTTCTCCCCCTAAAGTAAATTTTTGGTAAAATATGGGGTATTTTCTAGAAATGTGACATCCAAAGTTGTGTAAAATCGTTTTGTAAGGGGATTAAAAAAACTTGTAGCCCTTTTTATTTAGTGTATATCCCAAAAAAATACAATTTTCTGCCCTTGGGTCTAACTTAGACCGTGACCTTTTTGGAAGATGAACATATGTAGTGCAACCAAAAATTTTTAAAGGAATTCAGAGTAAATTCGAGAATCGGGAAATACCTTTTTGAAACATTCCAATGTTGTAGTGTATTGTAAAACTTTTGTAGGCATCCTGCTGATTAGATATGATGCAGTGAGTATAGCATCACCTTATAAATACTTTGGAATATTCATGTAAAACATCATAGCCCGGGATACTTCCAACAGATGCTTATTTTCCGTTCAGCTATTCCATTTTGCTCAGGAGTATCTGAACATGTTGTTTGATGTAAAATCCCCTTTTCCTTTAAGAAAGATTCCAAGACTTTATTAAAATATTTTGTTCCATTATCAATCCTCAAGATGCTGATTTTTCTTTGAAATTGATTTTCTATCATTGAGTGAAAATCTTTAAAAAAAATTTCTACTTCTGATTTTTCCAGCATTAAATACACCTAGCAAAGACGAGTATGATCGTCTATAAAAGTTACAAACCACTTTTTTCCTGAAATGGTGGTGACCTTTGAGGGTCCCCAAACATCGCTATGAAAGAGATAAAAAGGTTTTGAAGCTTAATAAGGGTTTTGAATATAAGGCTTTCTTTGACTTTTTACCAATAAACAACTCTCACAGTGAAAAGATAAAGGATTAACTCCTTTAAATAGAGCTGGGAACAGATGTTTTAAATATGAAGAACTAGGACGGCCTAATCTACAATGCCAAACCATTATTTGATCATGAGCAGGAACAGAACTAAGACTACTAAGTCCTTGAGCAATTTTATTACTTGGTAAATTATCCTCGAAGTAATAAAGACCATTGATCATCCTAGCACTGCAAATCGTCTTCCCCGAGCTTTGGTCCTAAAAAAGACAATGGATTCGTAGAAGGTGACACAGCAATTAGAATCTCTAGATAATTTGCTAACAGATAAGAGATTACATGTGAGTTTAGGAACAAGGAGAACAGATTGAAGATTTATACCCTCGAAAATTCTTATCAAACCTTTTCCTGCAATGGGTGAAAAATTACCATCTGCTATCCTAACCTTTTTGTTTCTAGGACACGGTGAGTATGCTTCAAACAGATTTGAAGAATTAGTTATATGGTCGGATGCTCTATAATCAATTATCCAAGGAGCATAAATTTTGAAATGACAAGCTAGAGCATTAATTTCATTACCTGTATATGCCACAGAAACACTAGGAGTACCAGATGTTGAGTTGGTTTTCAACAATGTGAGAAGTTGTTCCATTTGCTCCTTAGTGAAGGGGCTGGTTTATGCCTCTTTAGTAATAGTAAGGGCTTGTCCTTGTTTTTCACTTGTTTTCCCCTTCCAATATATAGGTTTCCCATGGACCCTCCAACATATTTCATGGGTATGGTATGCTTTATTGCAGAAGTCACACCAAAGGCGTGATTTATCATCTATTTTGTGTTGATATGCAGTGGTTTTGTTATAGCCTCCACTTGTGGCAGCCAAGGCCGAACTTTCAACAGCAACTCCAGATCCCTTTTTGCCTAGCATCATATTCCTCAAACTCTCTTCTCTTCTAACTTCCAAAAAAACTTCACCAATTGATGGCATGGGTTGTCTTCCAATGATTCTCCCCCTTACCTCATCAATTCAACATTGAGGCTAGCCAAGAATTTGAAGATCCAATTATCCTCTGCTGTCTTCTTATGATGGTTTGCATCCTCGGTAGATTTCCACTCACAAGTATTGAAGAGGTCCAGATCTTGCCAAATCCGCTTCAATGAATTAAAGTACTTTGTGACATTGTCCTCTCCTTGCTGAATTTCACCTAGCTTGAGAGTCAATTCAAAAATTTGGGATTGATTCCCTAAATTAGAATAGATCTGATTAACATTCTCCCAAAGCTCTTGTGCTATTGGATACCACATATAATTAGAGCTAATATCTTCCTCCATAAAGTTCACGAGCCATGTCATCACCATGGAATTCTCAGCATCCTATGTAGCATAGTTCGGATCATTCTTTTCAGAAGCCTTATTGTCACCTGTCACGTAGCCCATCTTTCCTCGCCCTCTGATGTACATCCGAACAGATTGAGACCATCTCAGAAAATTGTCACCATTTAGCCGAATTGTGGTGATTTGGACAGAATGGAGTTCTGAGGTGTTTATAGTATTTTTTTGTGGAATCAGTGGCGGTGGGACTAGTCGAAGATGATTGAGGAAAGACAGGAGATTTCTTTGAAATGTCAGACATGATGACAGAGGAAGGAGGGTTTCAACAAGCAATTTGCCTGCTCTGATACCAACTTGAAAAAAAAAGTTTCTAGGGAATACCTATTTATTTCATTAGTCTTATATAAATAGACTTTACAGCATGTACAGAATATCTCTTCAAATCAGAGACTAAATCATTGATTACCTTCAAATCAAGAACATAATCACTGATTTAAGGAATATATCTAATTTCTAGAAATTAGATAATCATTGACAGCTAACTTTCCTAAAATACAAAGATTGATAGCTAGTTAACTGATTCATAACTGTACATTTAATTGCTTCCAACAATATTTTCAGTTTTTTAACAAAGACAAATTGACTCGTGGTAGTAGAAATAATTGACATATGGTAGTAAAAATTATTGGCAAGTGGCTTTGAAAATTGAGTGACAATTGGTTTAGAAATTGGAAGACAAATGGAATAGTTATTAAAAGAGCCAAGTGGAAACACAATAAGGTGATATGTGGCAAGTAACAAGTGTCATAACACTTGCCACTCATCCACGACACTAACCTAATTGAAAGACCACCTTTATTTTTTCTTTCATTTTACTGAATACTCTTATCTTCTTCATTATCTTCTTCTCTCTTTTTCTTTGCTCACGACCATCTCACTCTTGCTTCACAACCTTGAGTTTGCTCTCATCTTTCATTTGCTACTTTAAAAAAATTCGTTGTCTTCACTTTGATGATGAAAACCTAACTTTTTATACCTTCGAAGATTGATGATTGTGTAATGCTTCAAGAGCTAGGATAACGCTCACGATGTTTGATGTTCACCCAACTCCTTCACCTTGTGTCTTGAAGATCCTTGTTATCTCTTCTTGTTACAAAATACCTAACTTATTCCTCCATGAAGTTGATGATTATGTGAGTTAGAGGAGCTAGGGTTAAGTAAACTCTTGGAGAAGCTTGGAGCTAATAAAAGTAAGTAATACATCAAGCTTCATGGATTGTTTTAAATGAAACATATATGGTGATTGTTTTGAGATTAAATGATCATGATAATGGTGTGGTGATTGTTTTGAGATTAAATGATCATGATAATGGTGTTGAAGTATGTTGTAATGTGGATGTAGAAAAGAGTAGGTTTACGTTATGTTTTTAGTATAAATGATCAAAAATAGATTATGAGTTATGTTAAAGATGTTTTTAGATAGTTTGGTTATGAAAATGCTAATGAATAAGTGATGAACATTGCAGAATAAATGTATATTTTTGTGTTATTTTTTTAGAGTATGAAAACTATGAAATATAGGTTGTTATGTAGATAAAATAGATTGGCATTTAAGGTATAATGAAGGTGAAATTTATACTTAGGAAAGGTGTTTATGTAATGTTCTTGAAATGAAAAGAAGTAAGAATCTTGTGTGATAATGAATGATAGAGATCATGTTATGTTTTTGTATGATTCATAAACAATGATTTATGAGTTGTTTTATGGATGATATTGAAATAAAATTGAGGTGAGAATGAAGAGAAATGATTAACTATGCATCAGATGTCTTAGATATAGTATGGAAAGGTTAAGAATTTGGAAAAAAAGTTTGGATTACAAGAATGAAGGGATTAAGTGAATGGTAATTGATTAATTGAGTAGATTTTCGTGGGATTGAACGTAACTAATATGGTAATTAGATTAGCAGGAAATGAAGTTGCATAAATGAACATGAATTCTGGAAAAAAATTGGAGTGT
>JAOSBO010000005.1:19649703-19665562 GCA_027563915.1 Erythroxylum rotundifolium
ATTGTAACTTGAAATTTTTGCTACTATTGTCATTGTCTATTGGAATATTGTCTACTGTTATTGTTTATTGTCATTGTTGACGTGGCGTTCGGGCCTCGGGTCCCGCCGGGCAGGGGGTCCGACGCTACAATTAGGGCGAATCAAGCGAGCTCAAGTTTAACTTCGTCTCGATAGGCAAAAGATTCTAGCGAAGAGTTTGAGGATGAGGATGAGGAAGAACCAAGCTAGAAGAAGATTTTGGATGTAATCTCCGAAACCAATAAGACAGTTGCGGAGATGGCACGGACAAAACAACACTAGAGCCAGGATATTCGACCAATCCATTGGTATTTTGAGTCACATGGTGTTCAATTACGACCTCTAACACCATTAGCATCTCTTCCATAGGATTTATGTCTAATAAAAAATTTTCCTTCCCATATTAGCCTTCAATTCTATTTTATTTTATGATTATTTTTAATTATTTTCTGTTTACTTTAATTTCTATCTTTTCTTATTGTAAATGGTCTGTGTTTCCTTCTCATATTGAGGATAATATGTTATCCAAGTGTGGGGAGGGATTCCATGTTTTGCTCTTTTATATGATTTTGCATACTGTGTGATAGTTATTAGGTTACATTGTGTGAATTGTTTAAATGTGCCAATGACATAGATTAATTGAAATTCATTTAATTTTAAACATAGTCTATTAGGTTGTGAATAATCATTAGCTCACAAATTTAGTGAATTAGGGATCTTTGGATGAATATACAACTTAATTAGGACTTAGTGTAAGTTTAGCACCCTTCAACTTAAGAAGCTTCACAAGTATTTTTTTCATGAAAAAAATAGCTAAAATAACAAGGTAGGCAATAAATTGCGGGAAAAAATTTATGTTTTGTTAATACATCACTATTTGTTAACTTTTGAGTTATGAATAAAGCTAGTAACCAGTTGAAAACATGATGTAGTTGAGTAACCAGATTGACACGAGTCACAAATGTGTGCCTTCACTTCAAAAGGCTATAATGACATTTTAACCAAACATATTAATAAAAACATAACTTAGTTGAGTGATTAGATCGACATTCATTACCAATGTTTGCCTCCGCATAAAAAGACTAAGTCTATATTCACTAAATTAAAATAAAAAAATTCGTGTTTTTAATAAAATCCTACCAAATTTTAAATAGCTTGACTTTTTAATACAATATACTTAGGAACAGTTACAAAGTCTGAAGGACTAAAGAATTATTAACATGTGTGTACAATTAAATAGGGTAAATGAATTAACACTTAGTTCTTAATTAATCTGTATATTTAGCTCAAAACACTTAGACATAGATTTTGCATGTTAATGATTAGATATAACTTGTCAGATTATGTTCAAGATTAAAATTATTTCATGAAGTTAAAGTCATTAGGTCATTATTGCATTGTTCGTTTCGTGTTTGTTGTGTATTTATTGTTTTGTTTGTTTGAGGACAAGAAAATGTTTAAGTGTGGGGATGTGATAGTGGTGATTTGCATTATTTTTTAGTTAAATTGTTAGGTATTTAATGTTAATTTGAGTGTTGATTGTGTATTTATGTGTTAATTGTCTTAGTTTATGAGTTTAATTGTTTTTATGGATTAATATGAGTCTTTGAGCTTAAATGTTGTATTTTTGAGGTACCTTGATGTGTTTGTTAGTGTTTCAAGGTAAATAGCAAAAAATAGAGAGTCATTATAAAGAGCAATGAACTTGGCCACGATCTTACACTTTGAGTAACGATCATGACAGAAAGGGTAGGGCTGACACAAAAACTTGAGTTTTGCATGACTTTTCGAACAATTTCGATCCCTGATTAACCCTAGGGCTTTCAAAGTATAAATACAAAATTACAAGATAGAAGCAGCAGCCTTGGAGACCCTTTCACATCAGCCACATTTTAAAATTCCTAGAGAGTTATTGAGAGATTGAGGAAGCATACGAAGGAAGAGACATACGGAGACAAAGCTTGACAAAAGGTACTTCCTCGAATTGGTGGTTTCTAGTACTCGTTGCCTCCACGAGTCCATTCAGATAGTGTTTCCTATTTTTATTTCAATTTTATTGATGTATAAAATTGAGATAATAATTGACAATAGTTGTTGTTGAATGTCGATTTGCTATCTAAACTCACCTTTGGGATTTTGGTTCTTGGGATTAATGATGTTTGATTGATTGTGTTTTGTTTGAGTTAGTTATGGTTCAATATCTTTTCTTAATAGTTTGGAAATAATCGAGAGGGTCAGCCGAATGAATATCGTCAAACTGGGCTAACAAAAGTTAGTTATTTTGATAGATAAGAATTGATCAAACCAGTGAAATTGTTTGACAAGAGGTTAAGCATAGGTTTTTGGTAGGTCATTAGACAAGTTTAGAACAAATCTAGGCTATGGGTTAATTGGAAATCGAGACATTACAATTCCATAATTTAAATTAGGGATTTTAAGCTGGGGTTAAGGATTATAACTCGAGAGATAGTAATCCACTATAAGAACGTCTCGATTCAATAATTCGAGAATTGCATAATTGATTAAAATTTCATTAATTTCAGATTAAAATCCCCTTTCCCTCACTTGGTAGTTCCTAGGTAGATTTTTGGATTGGGTTATGTGATTTTCCATTTTGTCTATAGTTATAAATTTTAATTCTTATAATTGATTGTTTGATTGATTTATTTCTGCATTAGTTGTTTATTTAGGTTTAATACAAAATTTAGTTAAGCCTTAGATTTAGGATTAGATTACCCTTCATGTGGGAATGATATCTTAGGTATTACGCTAATGACTCGTGCACATGGTATTATCGAGGTTATAAATTTTAAAACTTAGCACATGTAGCCTGTCAATCAATCCTTCCTAGTGAGCTTGAGCTAGAATCTGACAATTGTTTTTATGTAACTAATTTGACTAAAAATGTAATATCTTTCTTCAATCTTAATAAAGTTGGGTTCCATTTAAATTTTAATAACAATGGTTGTTCAATATATTTAAATGGAATGATATATGCTTTGGGTGCATTGTGCAATGGTATATATAGATTAGATATGTCTAATCCGATTGTAAATATCAACAATAACAAAAGAATAAAACGAGATAATGTGAAATCTTTTTACTTATGGCATTGTCACCTTAGCTATATAAGTGAGAGATGCATGTCTAAAACTACGCAAGTTTAGTAGTTCATTTGATTATGAATCATATGACATATGCAAATCTTGCTTATTGGGCAAGACGAATAAGTTACCCTTTAAGGGAAAGGGTGAACAAACTAGTAGACTTTTAGACCTAATACTTACTGATGTATGTGGTTCAATGTCTATACATAACAACGGTGGTTTCGTATACTTCATCACCTTTACTGATGATTCTCGATGTGGGTATGTATATCTTATGAGATACAAGTCTGAACCCTTTGAAAGGTTCAAAGAATTCAGAAATGAAGTTGAGAAATAACTTTGGAGAAGTATTAAATCACTTCAATCGGATCGATGTGGTGAATACTTAAGATAAGAGTTTTTAGATTATCTGAGGCATAATGGAAGATTGTCTCAGTGGATTCCACATTACAGACCACAACATAATGGTGTGGCTGAGAGGAGAAACTGAACCTTATTAGACATTAGGGCCTTGGATAAATATAAAGCCTAATTAAGACTTAGTGTAATTTTACCACCCTTTAGATTGTCGCATTCATTTATAATTTGAGGCCTTTTAGCGTAAGTAACTTGACTAGTATTTTTCTTGGAAACTAAAAGTGAAAAGCAACTAGGTACAAAAAAAAGTGTGTTAATAATCACTATTCTGCTAGCTTTCAGGTTATGAATAGAGCTAGTAGCCAGTTGAAAATGTGATATAGCTGAGCAACTAGATCCACACGCATCACAAATGTGTGCCTTCGCATAAAAAGGCTACAATGATGTTTAAACCAAGCTGTAATAAATGACTTAGTCAAGTAGATAAATCGACATTCATCACAAATGTTTGCCTCCGAGTAAAAGGCTAAGTCTCAAAAAATAAATAATAAAAAAAAAATGTGTGTGTCACCTTAATTAAAAACCTACTGGACTTGTGATAAGCTTGAATTTGCATGGATTTATAAGTAGGAATAGCTACAAAAGCCTAAGGGACCGAAAAATTATGAATGTGTATCTGCAATTGAATAGGGTAAGTAAGTTAACATCAAGGTCTTGATTTAGTTGTGTATTAAGCCTAATCCCTAAACAACCTATTTTGCTTGTTAATGATTTGCCACAATTTAAATAGTTGTGTCCAAGGTTAAATCTACTTCTTGGAAATTAGAGCCATTGTCCCATTATTGCATTATGTGTGTGTTATATTGTGTTATATGCTATTGTTTTGTTTGCTTGAAGACAAGCAAATGTTTAGGTGTGATGATGTTGATAGTTGTGTTTTGCATAATGTTTTAGAGTTTAATTTGTTATGCATTTAGTGTTAAAGTGAGTGTTGAGCATGTATTTAGAACTTAATGAGGTTATTTTGTGTAATTAAGTACATTTATGGGTTAGCTGGAATTCTTGAGCTTAAATTGTATATTTTTTGAGGTACCTTGATGTGTGTGCTAGTGTTGCAGGGCAAATAGGGAAGAATAGTGAAGATTTAAAGAGTTTCTGGCTTAAAGACATAGGCCACGATCGTGCTTATAGGCCACGGTCATGATAGAGAAGGAAGAAAAAGAAGCAACTAAGCCACGATCGTGCACACTGAGCCAGGATCGTGATAGAAAGTGTCAAGTCAGGCAATGATCATGCACTCCAAGCCACGCTCGTGGCAGAAAGGGTAAAGCACCGACCACAATCGTGACATGAAAGGCCACGATCGTGCCATACGTCGAGCTGATGTGAAAACTCAATTTTTGGATTAATTTTCAGACCACGTCGACCCTAAGTTTGACCTAGGGCTGCCTGAGAATAAATAGAACAATCCCTAGCAGTCGTTAGCAATCATTAGAGGAAGACAAAAAGTTCTGCAAAGAGTGAGATTAAAGAAGAAGATAAAGGAAGAGAGACACTGAGACGAGCTAGACACAAAGTACTTCCCAGAATAGGTAGTTTCCCGCCATCGCTATTTCTAGGATTCCGTTCTTGAAAGCATCTCTATGTATTTCATTTTTATTATTGTATAGAATTGAAATAGGTGTTCGTATTGGTTGTGTGAATGTTAAGTCGTGTTTTTGCTCACCTTTGGATGTTAATTTTTTAGATTAATGAAATTTGATCGATTATGTTTTTTTCTGCTTGATTGTGATTTCAATTTTATGAGTAATAATTCGGCAATAAACTATGGGGGTGAGCCTAATAAAAATCATCGATTTGGGCTAACGAAAGTTAGGTAAATCGATAGGTAGAGAATTGAGTCAAACCGGTAGCGTCATGTAACAAGAGATTAAGCATAGATTCTTGGTAGGTTAATAGACGATTTAGAATTAATTGAAGTTTTGGGCCAATTACAAATCGAGAGATCGTAATTTCAATAATTTGAATTGGGCATTACTAATTAGGGGTAAGAATTATAACTCGAGAGAGAGTAATTCACCCTAGGATCGTCTAGGTCCATCACTTTGATAGTTACATAATTTGTTAGGTTTTGTTAAATTCTGAATTAAATCCCCTTTCTCTCCCTTGGTAATTTCTCTGTTAATCTCGAGTTGGTTGTGAGTTGCCATTTGTTTACTATTTTGGTGCTTTAATTTCTTGTATTTGATTCTTGATTAATTTAATTTCTGTTTTAGTTAATTAATTAGGTATTGCGAACTTAGCTGCCTTCGATTTTACGACTAGTTCCCTTCCTCGCACGAATGACCCGTGCCCTTGCGGTAATTACCAAGGTTACAAATAGTAAAACTTAGCGCATGTAACCTTGAACAACTAAGTTTTTGGCGCCATTACTGGGGAACGCAATTTGGTTATATAGTTTAAGGCATTAGGATAGTTTTAATCTTTGTTTCGTTTTTTGTTTGTTTGATATAGGAATCATGTATGAACACAAGGGTCACGAGGGGTTTGAGTTATATAGCAGAGATCTTAGATTTAGATATCACACGTTTAGAATAAACCCTTAGGAAAGCTCGATGAGAAGAAGAAGAAATGCAAGAGGAAGTAGAAGTCGCTGAGGAGTTTCAAAGAAACATGGATTAAAAAGTCAACCCTGGAAGGCAACAATAGAGGACACATATGGATTTTATGAGACCAAGGTTCAATCTGGCGAACCAAGGAGTGGCTGCACTGCCTGTTCAAACTGTATCCTTTGAAATTAAACCCACCCTCCTGAACATGCTTCAGCAAAACGTCCAATTCTATAGACTAGCAAATGAAGACCTGAACGCTCACATCGTTAGTTTTCTTGACCTACGTGATACTTTCCTATATCAACAGAGGTCAAAAGACACGGTGAGAATTAGGTTTTTTCCTTTTACGCTTAGAGACAGAGCGAATGCTTGGTATCATTCACTAAGCCCCGCTAACATTACAATATAGGAACAGCTGACAGAGCAATGGCTTGGTATCATTTACTGAGCCCCGCTAACATTACAACACAGGAACAACTGGTGCATGCCTTCTTAGATAAATACTTTGACTGACAAAGACCACTAAGATAATAAAGGAAATTTCCAATTTCCAACAACAAGACGGGGGGTCTTTTTATGAAGCATGGGACCATTACAAGGACCTGCAGAGGAAATGCCTGCATCATAATTTACCCAAAGAATTTTTGCTGTAGATATTTTATAATGGAGTCAACCCACCTACCAGAGGCAGCATTGATGCGGCATCGGGAGGATCATTAATGAGAAAGACTGTTGCTGAAGTAGAGGAGCTGATAAACGAAATGGCGAGTAATAGCTATTTATGGGCTAGTGAACGTAGTAGGCAACCTACTAACTTTAGAGAGCAGAAGGGAGTTGTTGCAGTCAATCAAATCATAGAGATGCAAGCTAAGATTGACAATCTGACACGACAACTCAGTAATATGAAGGCATCATCCTCGAGTAAAGTAAAGGTTGCATAAATGAAATGTGAGTTATACAGCTAAGTGGATCATGATCCGATCGATTGCTACCCGATGAGAGAAGATAACCTATAGTAAGTCAATTACATAGGTGTGCAATTCAGACGTGAAGGAGATAATAATCCTTACTCCTAAACCTATAATCCTAGATGGAAGAATCACCTAAACTTCTTCTGGACGAACAACAATAACGAAGGGTAGTTTAGACCCTAAGGCCAATCGAGTTTCCAATAGGATAAGACAAGCTCGGTGGATTCGAAATTAGATAGAATCTTAGACAAGCTTGGGATCCTAGATGACGTACATAAGAAGTTAGAAGATAAGTTTTAGGAAATTACTAAAAGACATGCAACTTCCATTCATATTTTGGAAGCCTAAGTGAGCCAACTTACAATTGCCTACTCTAGTTAGAAGTTTGGAAATGTCCCTAGCACTTCAAGAATAAAATCAAAGGACCAAATAAAGGCTATCACACTTCGAAGTAGGAAGGAAATTGAACCAACCACAAAAACGAGAGAAGAGCATGCCCAGTTAGAGAAGAATCAAGAGAAGGAGAGATAAATGGATATGAAAGAATATCCCCTGTGTGTTGCACCTCCACCCTATCAACCCAAGGTGTCATTCTCTTAACAATTATAAAAGAAGAAGCTAATGAACAATTTTCCAAGTTCGTTGAGAAATTAAAAATGTTGCAGATCAATCTTTCTTTTATGGAGGCTTTAGAACATATGCCCAACTATGCGAAATTTTTAAAGGACATATTATCGAAGAGCCACATTTGGGAGGATAATTAGACGGTAACCATAACTGATACGTGCATCTCAATAGTCACCAGTCAAATGCCATCAAAATTAAAAGACTAAGAAGTTTCACAATACTGTGTATAGTTGGTGAATTGGAATTCGTGAAGTGTATATGCAATCTGGGAGCTAGCATCAATCTTATGCCTTTATTGATATTTAGGAAGTTGGGATTGGGACAGGTCAAGCCTACCTTAATGTTAATTCAATTGGTAGAGCAATCCATTAAAAGGTCGTTGGGAATAGTGGAAGATTTATTGATGAAAGTGGACAAGTTCATTATTCCAGTGTATTTTGTGGCTCTGGATGTTGAAGAAGATAAGAACTATCCATTAATCCTAGGTCAAACATTTATGAATACAAGAAAGGCCATAATTGATGTTCACGAAGGTAAATTGACACTTTAGATAGGAGAAGTGCATGCATGAAGGTCAAAATATTGGATCACAAGCTGCAAGAACAAATTGAGAGTTGCATTGTAGAAGTGAACACATTAGAAGCAGAGGATGACAATGAACACCAGAATCCTCAATCTATAGAAGAGAATGAGATAAAGGGGACAAATGTTCAAGAACATCAACACAAATTAGTTCAAACCGAGGCACCCACTCCACCATCTTCAAGGAAGCCTCCGATATTAGAACTTAAGCCTTTACCTGTGCACCTCAGGCATACCTTTCTGAGTAAGGGTAAAACTTTACCAATAATAATCTCCATCTAAGTGAGTGAAAAATAGGAAAGTAAGGTGGTGGAAGTTGTTAAGAAATGAATAAAAGATTTCGAGTGGCAGATTGCAAGCATTCAAGGAATAAGTTAAATGTCTGCATACACCGAATAAATTTGAAAAATGGTTGTAAAATAGTACGCGAGCATCAACAGAGGCTGAATCCTAATATGAGGGACGTAGTCAAGAAGGAAATTATCAAACTCTTAGATGTAAGGATAATTTATCCCATCTCTGATAGTAAGTGAGTTAGCCTGGTACAATGTGTACCTAAAAAGGGAGGAATGACGGTAATAGAAAGCGAAAGTGGAGAAATAATTTTGAGAAGAACAGTAATGGGATGGAGAGTATGCATAAACTATTGGAAGTATAACTTATTGACTAAGAAGGATCACTTTCCCCTCCCATTCATAGACCAAATGATAGGAAGGGTAGCTGGCCATTCATTTTACTATTTCCTAGACGGATACTCAAGCTAAAATCAGATTTTCATCTACCCTGATGATCAGGAGAAAACCACTTTCACTTTCCCTTATGGTACGTTTGCATATAAAAGGATGCCCTTTGAACTCTGCAATGCTCCAGCTAGATTTCAGAGATGTATGATGTCCATTTTTGCGGACATGATAGAAGATATAATGGAGATATTCATGGATAACTTTTTAGTTTCTGAAGACTCTTTTGACATGTGTTTAACGAATTTGGATAGAGATCTTCAAAGGTGTGAGGAATCACATCTAGTGCTGAATTGGGAGAAAGCCATTTTATGGTACAAGAAGGAATAATGCTAGGCCACAAAATCTCGCATCAAGGGTTCAAAACCGACAGAGCAAAAATGGAAGTGATAAAGAAGCTCCCACCTTCAAGCAATGTAAAAGGTGTGCGAGGATTCTTAGGTCATGCAGGATTCTACCGTCGATTCATCAAGAACTTTTCACAAATTGCAAGACCTCTAAAAAATCTTTTAGTCAGGGATATATCCTTTATGTTCGATGATAAGTGTATGTTTGCATTCAAAATGAAAAGGAACATTAATTTCAGCACCAATTTTATCACCACCAGACTGCACAATATCATTTGAACTGATGTGTGATGCAAGTGATCAGACCATAGGTTGTGTTTTGGGTCAACAGAAAGACATGAAGTTACATGTAATCTACTATGCGAGTAAAACTCTTGCAGGACCATAATTGAATTACATCACCACAGAAAAGGAATTACTCGTAGTAGTGTATGCGTGTGACAAGTATCGACAATACCTTTTGGGTTCAAAGGTAATTTTATTCACTAACCACACGACATTGAAATACCTTTTCAATAAGAAAATTATAAAACCCAGTTTAATTCAATAGGTGTTACTCTTACAAGAATTTGATTTGGAAGTGAGAGATAAAAAAGGTTCCAAAACTGTGGTAGCCGATCACCTATCCAGACTTGAGGGAGTGGAATACAAGACAAACAACGATATTAATGAAAATTTCCCCAATGAAACTTTAATGTTACTCGAGAGATTGGCGACGCTGTGGTTTGCAGATATTGCTAATTATGTAGCCAGCAGTAAACTTCCCTCGGATCCTTCGTACCAACAATAGAAGAAGTTCTTGCATGACTGTAACTGTTACATATGGGACAAACCAACTCTATATAGGACTTGTGCAGATGGGTTAATGAGACGTTATGTCTCAGATTAGGAGATGTTGGACATCCTCAATAATGTCATGAGGGTCAATATGTTGGGCATTATGGAGCCAACAAAATAGCATCTTGGATTCTTGAAAGTGGATTTTACTAGTCTCAACTATTTAAGGATGCAGAAACTTATATAACACAATGTGATAGGTTCCAGAAAATAGGCAACATATACAAGAGGGATGAGATGTCATTATCCAATATTTAAGAGGCTGAGGTCTTCGACATTTGGGGCCTTGACTTCATGTGTATATTTCCTCTTTTAATGGGGAATATGTATATTTTAGTAGGGGTTGATTATGTCTCACATGGGCCGAAGCAATAGCATCCCCGATAAATGATGGGAAGGTGGTACAAAAGTTCATTCAATAGCTATTTAATCGATTCAGAGTACTAAGGATGATAATAATTGATGGAGGTGCACATTTTTCCAACAGATCTTTTGATGCCCTCATTAAAAGATATGAAATACAACATCGAGTGGCTACACCTTACCATCCATAAACTAGCGGACAAGTGGAAGTTGTAAACCAAGAGTTGAAATGAATTCTGGAAAAGATAGTAAATAACTCTCGAAAGGATTGGGCAAGAAGGTTTGATGATGCCTTATGGGCTTATCAGACAACTCTTAAAACATCCATTGGAACAAGTCCATACAGACTTGTCTACAAAAAAGCTTGTCATTTGCAGTAGAATTAGAACATAGACCATACTGGACAATTAAAGCCTTAAATTTCAACTGGAAGTAGGCCAGCGAAAAAAGAATTTTACAATTGGATGAGTTGGAAGAGTTTTGCTTTAATGCTTACGAGAATGCCAAACTTTATAAGGAAACGGTTCAGAAATGGCATGATGCTCATCCAAAGAAAAAGGAATTAAAAGAAGTAAAAACTGTCTTACTATATAACTCTCAGTTGAGGCTATTTCTAGGAAAGTTAAAATCTAGATGGAGTGGACCATTCACAGTTGTCCAAGTTTTCGATCATGGAACTCTCAAATTGGAAAATGCGAATAAGGAGACTTTTAAGGTCAACAGGCATCCGTGCAAGTTGTATTTTGGAGGAGCACTTCTCAACGAGAAAAAGTGATCTCCTTATCTCCGACTAATTAATTTCACTTCCTGAATGAGGTGGTCGAGCTTTGGACCATAAACTAGCAAATGGTTAGAATTTGTTTGAAGTTGTTATTCATGGTTAGTTTTATTCCAATAAAACATTAGTGATTGATTTTGAAGCTTAAGGGATTCAGATACCACCCCTAACACCATCACCACCTCCGTCCCCATAAGATCCAAATCTAACCCAATTTGTCTTTAATTTCATTTTTTTTGTCTAAAGTTACATTGTTCTATATTTATTTTTTCTTATTTTGTTATCTTTTATCACTTCATTATTACTTAAATTCTTGTCTCCACATTTTGTTATATGTTGTGTTTTGTGGGTTTCCTTCTCACATTGAGGACAATGTGTTATTCAAGTTTAGGGAAGGATTCTGTGCCTTTCTTCTGCTTGTAATTTTCCATGATAGTATTAGGCTACATTGTGAACTGTGTGAATGTATTAATGGCTTAGATTAAGTGAATTGAGTCGTGTTTATACTCACCTTTGGATGTTAATTTTTGAGATTAATGAAATTCGATTGATTATGTTTTCTGCTGCTTGATTCTGATTTTAATCCTACCATAATAATTTGGAAATAAATTGAGAGGACGATCTAGGTATTGATTTGGACTAACGAGGGTTAGGTAAATCGATAGGTAGAGAATTGAGTCAAACTGGTAAAGTAGTGTAACGAGAGATTGAGCATAGATTCCCGATAACGAGAGAAAGAGCATAAATCAAGCATCGACAATTTAGAACTAATTGAGCTTTTAGGCTAATTACTGATCGAAAGATCGTAATTTCCATAATTTGAATTAGGGATTATTAATTAGGGTTAAGAATTATAACTCGAGAGAGAGTAATTCATCCTAGGATTGTTTAGGCCCGTCAATTTCGTTGTGGCATAATTTGTTAGGTTTTGTTAAATTTCAAATTAAATTCCCTTTCTCGGTTAATCTTATGTTAGATGTGAGTTGCTATTTGTTTACTGTTTTGGTGGTTTAATTTCTTATATTTGATTCTTGATTAATTTAATTTCTGTTTTATTTAATTAATTTATTATTGCAAACTTAGTTGCCTTAGATTTTAAGACTAGTTCCCTTCTTTGTGGGATCAACACCTTAGGTACTACGTAAACGACCCGTGCACTTGCAGTAATTACTAAGGTCATAAACAATAAAACTTAACGCATGTAACCTTTAGCGAACATTTCCCATAAAGCTAGGCATGTAACTAAAGATTATCACTGAAGGCAAGGCATTGTCTATGACGAAACATTTAGCCTAGTAGCTATCTTAAATCCATTAGGATACTCCTAGCCATCGCCGCTTGTTATGATTATAAGATGTGGAAAATGGATGTGAAGACAACTTTCCTTAATGGAAACCTAACCGAGGATGTGTATATGACACAACTTGATGGTTTCATATCCATGAGTAGATTGAAGCAAGCATCTAGGAGTTGGAATATCCAATTTCATGAGACAATTAAAGATTTTGATTTCTCACAAAATCCAAATGAGCCATATGGTTATAAGAAGGTTAGTTAGAGTGCAATCATGTTCTTTGTCCTATATGACATATTGCTAATAGGAAACAATGTCCCAGATTTCCAATCAGTAAAAATTTGGTTAGTAAGAAGTTCTCTATGACCTTGAAGAAGAAACTTATCTTTTGGGGATAAGGATCTAAAGAGATAGATATAATAGGTTGCTTGGTCTTTCTCAATCTACATACATAGGCAAGATGCTAAAGAGGTTTAGCATGGAGGAATCTAAGAGAGTTTATCTTCCCATGGTATATAGGATTATACACTTTAAATCTATATGTCCAAAGAAATAAGATAAGAGGACTCGCAAGAGTTTGATTCCTTATTCTTCGACTATAAGATCAATCATGTATGGCATGTTATGTATTATACTTGATGTATCATATGCTCTAAGTGTTATGAATAGATATCAATCGGACCCTAGTGAGGGTCATTGGGTGGCTGTCAAGAATAAGTACTTGAGAAGAACTAAAGATGTATTCTTGGCATATGGAGAAGGTGATCTTATGGTAAGTGGGTATACTGATGCCAGCTTCCAATCAAATAGGGAAGACTTCAGATCCCAGTTTAGATATGTATTCATATTGAATGGTGGTGCAGTCAGTTGGAAAAGTTCCAAATAAAAGGTGATTGCTGATTCGCCGATAGAGGAGGAGTACACTGCAGCTTCAGAAGTGGTAAAGGAAGTGGTTTGGACTAAGAAGTTCATCATAGAACTTGGTGTGGTTCCGAGCATCACTGACCTAGAGTAGTTGTATTGTCACAACAATGGGAAATAGCATAAGTGAAGGAACTAAGGTTTCATCAAAAGTCCAAACATGTACTCAGGTGCTACCATTTAATTAAAGAGATCATTGGTAGAAATGATGCTAAGATAGAGCGAGTTCCCACTGATTAGAATATAGCTGATCTGTTGACTAAGCCAATTTCAAAAAGAGTTTGGTGTCACATAGACATGCTTATGGTATTAAATATCAAGGTGATTGGCTTTAGTGCAAGTGAAAGGTTGTCAGGGAAGTGCTCTAAAGGCAATCACCTTTGGCACTTATTATACAAATCATTTTATGATTAATAAATTATTTTTCATTATTTCGATGTTCATATGTATATGGATTTGATGTTGATCTTAAATTGATTTAATGAAATCCTTGATACAAATTATACCATGGAGTAAATCATTATGCGATCATGATAATGAGATTCCTATCATGTGTAATTATGTTAGTATCTAAACTTTCCTTGGTCATAGGATTAATAAGATGGGATACCATTAATCTGGATAGACTAGCGCATGTTATATCCTTGATTAGATCAGGCAGTAGATCTCATTAGTTGTAGACATGAATTTTTTAAAGTTAACATATGGCTACTTACAAAGGGCAGTAAGTACATTGGATTGACGTATTATGAGACAATCATATGGATATTCTATTCCAGTGTCAATGATAATCTCATTTTAGTAATGGTGCAAGTATCCTTTGACTTAAGGTGCTCAAGGATATCTCAGATACTAATACTGTGCTTTGACTCTATTCATCGACATCTTTCAAGGGCTACTTATAGGGTGGTGATTCGGTATAGCTTGAGGTATTCGGAGGTAATTGAATAGCCAATAAAGGATTCACCACTCTTTATAGAAGGAGATGATATCTACGACCTCTTATCGAGATTATTCAGAAGTATCTAACTAGAGCAGATATGTGTCATGAAGAGAGTATTCAATGATAAATAGAATAATGATGTACTCAATTCAAGATATAATATTTTTTGAACTAGATATGACGTAGTCAGTCTAGTGGGAAATAACACTTTGACCGTACTCTAAACCAAGTGATAGATGGTGAAAGGACAAATTGCATGGCAACATTGTCTATGGAAGGGTTTGTATTCAAACCACTGAGTTTTCGATCAACTGGTGGTTATGACATGTTGCTAGATACTACTCTTATTTTCAATTGGTCGGATGTTTATGGATGGTACGAGGTCACCACCTTGTAGGTGATCTTGTATTTCTTCGTAATCTTTTTAAGAAGCTTATTGCAACAATAACTTCCTCCGTCGGTAATAATTACTTGTGAAATCCTGAACCTGCTAAAAAAAATTTCCTTTACAAATTTAACAAAAACATTAGCATCATTAGTTTGGGTGGGTATTGCTTCTACCCATTTAGACAAGTAATCAAATGCAATAGGTATATATTCAAATACAGAAGATCTATAGAATGGCTCTTAAAATCAATACCCCAAATATCAAATAATTCAACAGTCAATTGGTTAGTTAGGGACATTTCATTTCTTTTATTTATATATCTAATTTTTTGATGTTTATCACAATTAAGTAGAAGAAATGAGCATCCTTAACAAATTAGGCCAATACAAATCATTTTGAAGAACCTTAGAATCATTTTTTTCCCTCCAAAATGTCCTCCAAAGTGGAGTTCATGAGAAATGGTCAAGACACTACTTACTTATCTTCTGGAAAGCACCTTCTATTGATTTCATCCTTGCAAATTTGGTAGAGATATAGATCATCCCAAAAGTAGTACCTGTTTAGGTGCAGGAATGTTTTCCTTTTCTAAAAAGTCATGATAGGAGCTATTTTAGAAAAATGATCTACAACAACATTATATATCATTCCCATTTTTATCTTTTAATTTTACATCAAATTCTTATAAAAACAACATCCACCTAGTTAACTGTAGGTTTTGCATGTGTTTTGCTCAAAAGCTATCTAAGAGTTGAATGATCATAATGGATTATAAGTTTTGGTAACAAATAAGTTCTGAATTTTTCCAATGAAAAATTTATTGGTTTATAACCTATAGTAAATCAATTTGGTTGTATTTTAGTGACAAATTATTTAAAGGCATTATTTATCTTGTAAATGTTTAGATTTATATGATAAAGTCCATGGAATAATTGTACATTGCAAATGAAATTATAATGAGATTATAATTATGAGAT
>JAOSBO010000005.1:19665662-19681485 GCA_027563915.1 Erythroxylum rotundifolium
GGGAGTTATTGGGAATGGATCCCCAAGAAACAGAGAGAATGCAGCGGCAGTTATGGTACATCTTAGTTCTGAAGACCTAAAACATCTTGCTGAGGCACAAGAGCTTGGTGTAATGGAACCATTAATGGAAATGGCACATAATGGCACAGAACGTGGAAAACGAAAGGCTCAGCTGTTGCTTGAGCGCATGAGCAGGTTTTCCGATCAGCAAAAGCATGGTCAGGCACAAACTGAGGCTTCATCTCAAGCTCCGAACCAGCAGCCCTGCCCATCATCTTTGGCAAATTGTTCGGGCTGTTGACATTTTCTATTACAAGTTTTGTTGAGTTGTTATTTTGCTTTGTATCACTAATCTGAAAGAGGAGGCTGTGCTTTGGAGGGTGTGGTGGAAGATCACCTACCTTGTAAGTTACTCATTCGTTTGTGTAAACTGGTGAGGGCGGCAGTTCAAGAGGTTGTTAAGAAGGAGAAAAAGGGGAAAGCAAGGGAGAAGCCTAAGATGTGGGTGAAGTAAATTTGTGTATTAGTATTTTTCCTCATTTTTTATCGAGGAGGTGTTCCTGTATTAAAACTAAATTGTATAAATGTCTACGGGTTTCTCATCCAGCAGATGTGAGGAAGGAGAATTGAAAATTGAAGCACGAAATCATGAATTTGTGATTGAACTTCTATGCTCGTCCGTTTGGTTGCACAAGTGAACCTCTTTCCCAGTATGGTATAATGGACTGGAGATTTGTACCCAAAAAAAAAAAAGACTGGAGATTGAATATGCGTTGGTGATATTCTTGAGTATGCGTTGGTGATTTTCTTGAGTACGCGTTGGTTATTTTCAGCTTAATTAAGCTGGACTGGCGCATAGCAAGATCAATGCTATTCAGAGGGATCTAACTAACTGATTCCCTACGCCACGAAAAATTAGGTTAATCTCGAACCAAATCTAAGCATAAAACTTAGGATTTAATCAATAAGAGAAAGACACTCCTTTAAGAAAATTTTTTGCAGAAATTTTATTAAATTAATGTTTTCGATGGTCCTCTAAAACATCTATTAACTCTCCCTTTTATACCCCTAACGTGGCATATGAGAGTCCTAATTATTGTGCGAAAATGAATGATTGAAATCTTTTCCTAAAGCTAACTTACTTCAATTTTCTTGTTGGATAGGAAAACCTTCATAACTAGGAAACTTAAAATAAAGTAAAACATAAATAAATCTTAATAGAATAGGTAAATAGAAACAAATACTAATGGAATAAGTAAACAGAAACAAATCCTAATAGGTATATAACAACAAAACAAATCCTTATGGGTTTAGCACTGTATTAGTCCCCTCTATTTGAAAAGAACTTGACCTCGAGTTGTTATTAGGATAGAGCTCTTCTCCATGAAAATCATAGATATCACCGACATTAAAAGTCTTTGAAATTCTTATCTCTTTAGGCAGATTCATAATATAAGCATTGTCGTTGATTTTATGTAGTGTCTCATAAGGACCATATTTCTTCGGCTTCAATTTGTTGTAAGTTCCAACAAGGAATCTTTCTTTCCTTAAGAAAATCATCACTTTGTCACCTTCTTGGAAAGTTTTAGATTTCCTGTGCTTGTCAGCTTGTTCCTTATATTTGGCATTAATCCTTTCAAGTCTCTCTCGAACCTCCTCTTGCACAGTCTTCACTTGTTTGGTCATATTTTCAGCTGCTATGCTTAAGTTTGTTAACTTTGGAAGTTTTATTAAATCAACAATACTCTTTGGAACTTTCAAGTATACTAAGGAAAATGGTGATCTACCATCACTATTGTAGGCAAACTCAGCTTGAGCTAGAGCTAAATCCCATTGCTTAGGCTTGTCTCTACAAATACTCCTTAATAAATTTTCAAAAGTCCTATTAAGTGACTCAGTCTGACCATTTGTTTGTGGATGCGCAATGCTAATAAAATTTAAAGAAGTATCAAACATCCTCCACAAAGTTCTCCAAAAGTGACTAAGAAACTTCAAATTTCGATTAGATGTAATGGATTTAGAAATTCCATGCAATCTTACCACTTGTTTAAAGAACAGTCTAGCCACATTAGATGCATCGGCAGTCTTCTTACATGCAATGAAATGCGCTGTCTTGGAAAATCTATCAATGACTACAAAAATAGAATCAACTCCCCTTTGTGTTCTAGGTAATCCAAGGATAAATTTCATAGACACCCAAATATCTTCCGGGATAGGGAGTGGCATATACAAACCAGTAATATGAGATTTTCCTTTAGCAGTCTGACAAACATAGCACCTTGTCACAAAGTTTCTAACTTCTTTCTTCAACTGAGGCCAATAGAACCTTTCTTCAAGACGTAATGGTCGTGTCCCTTCCCATGTGACTGGCTAATCTTCCACTATGCACATCACGAATCAAGTTTTCTTTAAAAGAAGTACGAGGAACACAAAATTGGTTACTGTGGAAAAGAAAACCATTAGTGATATGGAACTTGATAGTTGTGTTTTGCATGATGTTGTAGAGTTTAAATTGTTATGAATTTAGTATTGAGCATGCATTTAGAACTTAATTAGGTTGTTTTGTGTAATTAAGTATGTTTATTGGGTAGTTGGAATTCTTGAGCTTAAATTGTATATTTTTGAGGTACCTTGATGTGTGTGCTAGTGTTTTAGGGCAAACAAGGAAGAGCGGTGAACATTTAAAGAGTTTCCGGCTTAAGGACATAGGCCACGATCGTGCATATAGGCCACGGTTGTGATAGAGAAGGACGAAAAAGAAGCATCCAGGCCATGATCATGCACTCTGAGCCACGATCTTGACAGAGAGCGTTAAGTCAAGAGATGATCGTGCACTCTAAGCCATGCTCGTGGAAGAAAGGTTAAAGCGTCAGCCATAATCGTGACATGTAGGGCCACAAACGTGCCTTATGTTGGGCTGGTGCGAAAACTCAAATTTTGGATTAGTTTTCAGATCGTTTCGACCCCAAGTATGACCTAAGGTTGCTAGAGAATAAATAGAATAATCCCTGGCATCCGTCGGCAGTCATTAGAGAGAGTCAAAAAGTTTGCATACTTCTGTCATCCCGAGAGAGAATGTCGAGAGAGATCAAGAGATTGAGGAAGGAGACACGGAGACAAGTTAGACGCAAAGTACTTCCCAAAATAGGTAGTTTCCCGCTGTCACCATTGCAGAGATTCCGTTCCCGAGAGTATCTCCATGTATTTCAGTTTTATTATTGTATAGAATTGAAATAGGTGTTGGCATTGATTGTGTGAATGTTGAGTCGTGTTTATACTCACCTTTGGATGTTAATTTTTGAGATTAATGAAATTTGATTGATTATGTTTTCTGCTACTTGGTTGTGATTTCAGTTCTGTGCATAATAATTCGGTAAAAAACTGAGACAGTAAGCCCTATAAAAATCATCGATTTGGGCTAACAAGAATTAGGTAAATCGATAGGTAGAGAATTGAGTCAAACCAGTAGAGTCGTATAACGAGAGATCGAGCACAGATTCTTGGTAGGTTAACAGACAATTTAGAACTAATTAAGGTTTTGGGTCAGCTACAAATCAAGAGACCGTAATTTTCATAATTTGAATTAGGGATTATTAATTAGGGTTAAGAATTGTAACTCAAGAGAGAGCAATTCATCTTAGGCCCATCAGTTTGGTAGTTGCATAATTTGTTAGGTTTTGTTAAATTTCGAATTAAATAACCTGTCTCTCCCTTGGTAATTTTTGGTTTAATCTTGGGTTGGTTGTGAGTTGCTGTTTGTTTACTATTTTGGTGCTTTAATTTCTCGTATTTGATTCTTAATTAATTTAATTTTTGTTTTAGTTAATTAATTAGGTATTGCGAACTTAACTGCCTTAGATCTTAGGACTAGTTCCCTTCCTTATGGGATCGACATCTTAGGTACTACGAGAATGACCTATGCGCTTGCGGTAATTACCAAGGTTATCAATAGTAAAACTTAGCGCATGTAAACTTGAGCGAAAAAGTTTTTAACGTCGTTGCCGGGAAAGGCAATTTTGTTTTATAGTTTAGTGCATTAAGATAGTTTTAATCTTTGTTCATTTTTCATTAGTTTGACATAGGAAACGTGCTCTTGTATGAACATAAGGGTCATGAGGGGTTTGAGTCGCATGACAGAGACCTTAGATTTAGATATCACATGTTTAGAACGAACCCTTAGGAAAGCTCAATGAGAAGAAGAAGAAAAGCTCGACAAAGTACAAATGGCCGAGGAGTTCCAAACAAACATGGATCAAGAAGTCAAGCTTGGAAGGCAGCAACAGAGGAAACTTATGGATTTTATGAGACCAGGGTTCAATTTAGCGAACTAAGGAGTGGCTAGACCGCCTGTTCAAGTGGTCTCCTTTGAAATTAAACCCGCCCTCTTGAACATGCTTCAGCAGAACGTCCAATTCTATGGACTAGAAATCGAAGACCCGAACGCTCATATCTTGAGTTTTCTTGAGATCTGTGATACTTTCCTGTATCATCAGATGTCGGAAAACGTAGTGAGAATTGGGCTGTTTCCTTTCACGCTTAAAGACAAAATGAAGGCTCAGTATCATTTACTAAACCCCATTAACATTACAACGTGGGAACAGTTGATGCGTGCCTTATTAGATAAATACTTCCCATTGACGAAGACCACTAAGATAATAAAGGAAATTACCAATTTCCAACAAGGAGATAGGGAGTCTATTTATGAAGCATGGGAGCGTTACAAGGACTTGCAGAGGAAATGCTCGCATCATAACTTACCCAAGAAATTCCTACTGCAGACATTTTATAATGGAGTCAACCCACATACCAGATGTATCATTGATGCAACGTTGGGAGGATCGTTAATAAGAAAGATAGTCAATGAAGCAGAGGAGCTGATAGACGACATAGTCAGCAATAACTATTTGTGGGTCAGTGAATTTAGTAGGTAACCTACTAATTTTAGGGAGCAAAAGGAAGTTGTTGTAGTCAATCAAATGACAGAGATGCAAACTAAGATCGAGAATCTGACCTGACAACTCAGTAATATGAAGGCGTCATCCTCGGGTCAAGTAAAGGCAAGTTTGAGTTATGTGGTCAAGAGGATCATGATACAGTGGATTGCTACTTGATGAGAGAAGATAACCGAGAGCAAGTCAATTACATGGGTGTGCAATTCGAACACGGAGGAGGTAATAATCCTTACTCCAACACCTATAACCCTGGATGGAAGAATCACCCAAACTTCTCCTGGTCGAACAACAACAATGGAGGGTAGTTTAGACCCCAAGGCTAATCGAGCTTCCAACAGGATAAGACAAGCTCGATGAATTCGAAATTGGACAGAATCTTAGACAAGCTTGGGATCCTAGATGACGCACATAAGAAGTTGGAAGATAAGTTTGAGCAAATTAGTAAAAGACACGTAACTTCAATTCATAATTTGGAAGCCCAAGTGAGCCAACTGACAATTACCTTCTCTAGGCAGAAGTTTGGAAATGTCCTTATTTGGGAACAAAATCAAAGGAGCAAATAAAGGCTATCATACTTCGGAATGGGAAGGAAATTGAACCAACCACAAAAACAAGGGAAGAGCTTGCCCAGTCAGAGAAGAATCAAGAAGAGAGAGAAGTGGATATGAGCGAATATCCTCCATATGTGGCACCTCCACCTTATCAACCCAAGTGTTGTTCCCTCAACGATTACAAAATAAGAAGCTAGATGAACAATTTGCCAAGTTCTTTGAGAAATTAAGAACGTGTCAGATCAATCTTTCTTCTGTGGAGGCGTTAGAACATATGCCCAAATATGCGAACATTTTAAAGGACATATTATCGAAGAGGCGCACTTAGGAGGATAATCAGACAGTAACCCTAATTGGTACGTGCAACTCAATAGTCACTAGTCAAATACCATCAAAATTGAAAGATCTAGGAAGCTTTATAATACCATGTGTAGTTGGTGAATTGGAATTCGTGAAGTGTTTGTGTGATCTAGGAGCTAGCATCAATCTTATGCCTTTATCAATATTCAAGAAGTTGGGACTAGGAGAGATCAAGCCTACCTTAATGTTAATTCAATTGGCAGACTAGTCCATTAAAAAGCCGTTGGGAATAGTGGAAGATGTACTGATGAGAGTGGACAAGTTCAATATTCCAGTGGATTTTGTGGTTCTGGATTTTGAAGAAGATAAAAACTGTCCATTGATCCTAGGTTGACCTTTTATGAATACAGGAAAGGCCATAATTGATGTTCATGAAGGTTAATTGACACTTCAGGAAGGAGAAGATAAAGTTGAATTCAATATGAATAAGGCCTTAAAGAATCCAATAACGAGCAATGCATGCATGAAGGTTGAAATATTGGATCATAGACTACAAGAACAAATTGAGAGTTGCATTGCAGAAGTGAATGCATTAGAAGCAGAGGATGACAATGAATACCAGAATCCTCAATCTACAGAAGAGGATGAGATATAGGGGACAAATGTTCTAGAACATCAAGAAAAATTTGTTTGGATTGAGGCACCTACTCTACCATCTTTAGGGAAGCCTTCGTCATTAGAAATTAAGCCTTTACGTCTGCACCTCAGGTATACTTTCTGGGTAAGGGTACTTTACCAATAATAATCTCCAACCGATTGAGTGAAAAACAGGAAAGGAAGGTGGTGGAGGTTGTTAAGAAGTGAATAAAAGCTATCGGGTGGCAGATTGTAGACATCTACATGCATCAAATAAATCTGGAAGATAGTTGTAAAATAGTACACAAGTGTTAATGGAGGCTGAATCCTAATATCAAGGAAGTAGTCAAGAAGGAAATCATCAAACTCCTAGATGTAGGGATAATTTATCCTATCTCTGATAGTGAGTGGGTCAGAGCGGTGCGATGTGTACCTAAAAAAGGAGGAATGACAGTAATAGAAAGTGAAAGTGGAGAAATAATTTCAATAAGAACAGTCACGGGATGGAGAGTATGCATAGACTATCGGAAGCTTAACTCAGCGCTAAGAAGGATCACTTTCCTCTCCCATTCATAGACCAGATGATAGAAAGGGTAGCTGGCCACTCATTTTACTGTTTCTTAGATAGATAGTCAGGCTACACTCAGATTTTCATCTATCCTGACGATTAAGAGAAAACCACTTTCACTTTCCCTTATGGTACATTTGCATATAGAAGGATGCCTTTTGGACTCTGCAATGCTCCAACCACATTTTAGAGATGCATGATGTCGATTTTTGCATACACGATACAAGATATAAAGGAGATATTCATGGATGATTTTTCAGTCTTTTGAGACTCTTTTCACATGTGATTAACAAATTTGGATAGAATTCTTCAAAGGTGAGAGGAATCACATTTGGTGCCGAATTGGGAGAAACGCCATTTTATGGTACAAGAAGGAATAGTGCTAGGCCAACAAATTTCGCATCAAGGGTTTGAAGTCGACAGAGAAAAAATAGAAGTGATAGAGGAGCTCCCACCACCAAGCAATGTCACGAGGGTCAATATACTGGGCATTATGGAGCTAACAAAATAGCAGCTCAGATTCTTGAAAGTGGATTTTACTGGCCTCAACTGTTTAAGGATGCATAAACTTATGTAGCACGGTGTGATAGGTGCTAGCAAATAGGCAATATCTCTAAGAGGGATAAGATGCCGTTATCCAATATTCAAGAGGTTGAGCTCTTCAACGTTTGGGGCCTTGATTTCATGGGTCCATTTCCATCTTCAATAGGGAATATGTATATTTTAGTGTGGTTTGATTACGTCTTGCGATGGGCCAAAGCATTAGCATCCCTAACAAATGATGGGAAGGTGGAACGAAAGTTCATTCAATGACTATTTAATTGATTCGGAGTACCATGAATGATAATAAGTGATGGAGGTGCCACACTTTTGCAACAAATCTTTCGATGCCCTCCTCAAAAGATACGGAGTACACTATCGAGTGGCTACACCTTTCCATCCACAAACTAGCGAAAAAGTAGAATATTTAAACTGAGAGCTGAAACGAATTCTGGAAAAGAAAGTAAATAACTCTCGAAAGGATTGGGCAACAAGGTTAGATGATGCCTTATGGGCTTATTGGACATCTTTTAAAACACCCATTGGAACAACTCCATACAAACTCGTGTACGGGAAAGCTTGTCATCTATCGATACAATTAGAACATAGAGCATACTGGGCAATTAAAGCGTTAAATTTCAACCGGAAGCAAGCTGGCAAAAAAAAACTTTTACAACTAGATGAGCTGGAAGAGTTCTGCTTTAATGGGTACGAGAATGCCAAACTCTATAATGAAAAGGTTAAGAAATGGAATGATACTCGTCCCGAGAAAAAGGACTTCAAGGAAGAAGACACTGTCTTACTATATCACTCCCAATCCAGGAAAGTTAAAATCTAGATGGAGTGGACCATTCACAGTCGTCCAAGTTTTCGATCGTGGAACTCTCAAATTGGAAAATGCAAATAAGGAGACTTTTAAGGTCAATGAGCATCGACGCAAGCTGTATCTTGGGGGAGCACTTCCTAACAAGAAGGAAGTGATCTCCTTGTCTCCGACTAATTAATATGACTTCATGAGATGGTCGAGCTCAGGACCATAAACGAGTAAATGATTAGAATTTGTTTGAAGTTGTTATTCATGGTTAGTGTTATGCCAATAAAACATTAGTGATTGATTTTGAAGCTTAAGGGGTTCAGATACCACCCATGACACCATCACCACCTCTGTACTCGTAGGATCTAAATCTAACTCGATTTGTCTTTAATTTCATTTTGTTTTTTGTCTAATGTTACATCGTTGTATGTTTAGTTTTTCGTATTTTGATATCTTTTATCACTTCGTTATTACCTAAATTCTTGGCTCCACATTTTGTAATGTTTATGTTTTGTGGGTTTCCTTCTTATATTGAGGACAATGTGTTGTTTAAGTGTTAGGAGGGATTCTGTGTTTTTTTTCTTTTGCATGTAATTTTGCATGATAGTATTAGGCTGCATTGTGAATTGTGTGAATGTATCAATGTCTCAGATTAAATGAATTTTTTTTAACTTTGGACATAGTTTATTAGGTTGTGATTGATCATTGACCTGCAAATATAGTACATTAGGGCCTTGGATAAATATACAGCCTACTAAGGACTTAGTGTAATTTTAGCACCCTTTAGATTGTTGCATTCATTTATAATTTGAGGCCTTTTAGTGTAAATAGTTTGACTAGTATTTTTCATGGAAACTAAAAGTGAAAAGAAACAAAGTAGGAAAAAATGTGTTTATAATCACTGTTCTGTTGGCCTTTGGGTTATGAATAGAACTAGTACCCAGTTGAAAGTGTGATATAGTTAAGCAACCGGATCGACATGCATCACAAATGTGTGCCTTCGCGTAAAAAGGCTATAATGACGTTTCAACCAAGCAGTTAATAAATGACCTAGTCGAGTAGCAGAATCGACATTCATCACAATTGTTTTCCTCCGAGTAAAAGGCTAAGTCTTGAAAAAATACAATGAAAATAATAATAATGAAAAATTTATGTGTGAACCTACTAGACTTGTAATAGGCTTGAATTTTCATGGATATATACTTAGGAATAGCTACAAGAGCCTAAAGGACCGAAAAATTATCAACGATGTGTACAATTGAAAAGGGTAACTAAGTTAACATTTAGGTCTTGATTTAGTTGTGTATTAAGCCTAAGCCCTAAACAACCTATTTTGCTTGTTAATGATTTGCTATAATTTGAATAGTCATGTCCAAGGTTAAATCAGTTTAATGGAAATTAGTGCCATTATCGCATTAATGTATTGTGTGTGTGTTATGTTGTGTTATATGCTGCTGTTTTGCTTGCTGGAGGACAAGCAAAAATTTAAGTGTGAGGATAATGACAGTTGTGTTTTGCATGATGTTTTAAAGTTTAAATTGTTATGCATTTAGTGTTAAAGTGAGTGTTGAGCATGCGTTTAGAACTTAATTCGGTTATTTTATGTAATTAAGTATGTTTAAGGGTTAGCTAGAATGCTTGAGCTTATATTGTATATTTTTGAGGAACCTTAATGTGTGTGCTAGTATTACAGGGCAAACAGGGAAGAATGGTGAAGATTTAAAGAGTTTTGGGCTTAAGGACATAGGCCACGATCGTGCATATAAGCCACAGTTGTGACAGAAAAGGAAGAAAAAGAAGCAGTCAGGACACGATCGTGCACTTTGAGTCACGATCATGACAGAGAGCGTTAAGTGAGGACACGATCGTGCACTCCAAGCCACGCTCGTGACAGAAAAAGTAAAGTGCCAGCCATAATCATGACATGTAGGGCCACGATCATGCCTTACGTTGGGTTGATGCGAAAACTCAAATTTTGGATTAATTTTCAGACCATTTTGACCCCAAATCTGACCTAGGACTGCCAGAGAATAAATAAATCAATCCCTAATAGCTGTCGGTAGTCATTAGAAGGAGCCAAAAAATTCTATCATCTTGAGAGAGAATGTAGAGAGAGATCAAGAGATTGAGGAAGGAGACAAAGGAAGAAAGACACGGAGACAAGCTAGACGTAAAGTGCTTCCCGAAATAGGTGGTTTCCTGCTGTCGCCATTGCGAAGATTCCATTCTCGAGAGTATCTCCATGTATTTCAATTTTATTATTGTATAGAATTGAAGTAGGTGCTGGTATTGATTATGTGAATGTTGAGTCGTGTTTATACTCACCTTTGGATGTTAATTTTTGAGATTAATAAAATTCGATTGATTATGTTTTCTACTACTTAGTTGTGATTTCAATTCTAGGCATAATAATTTGGCAAAAAACTGAGAGGGTCAGCCGTGTAAAAATCATCGATTTGGGTTAATGAGAGTTAGGTAAATCGATAGATAGAGAATTGAGTCAAACCAGTAGAGTTGTGTAACGAGTGATCGGGCATAGATTCCTGATAGGTTAATAGATAATTTAGAACAAAGTGAGGTTTTGGGTCAATTATAGATCGAGAGATCTTAATTTTCGCAATTTGAATTAAGGATTATTAACTAGGGTTAAGAATGTTGAATCACTTATGGCTTGAGACTGCACAATGCGTAGCCAAATGGACCATAGAAATTCAGGTCTTATGTCGTGGTTAATCAAAATTTCACAACAAAAAGTGCGTAGAATTACATTTTAAAGCACGCGGATTGGGATTCTTTTTAGATATGTTGACGCTACAGCTCACGAACCTCCTATACTGGTATCCACACAAGGAAGAACGATCCAGGTAGTGGCTAATATATGCTAGCATGATCTAAAACACTTTAAAATGTTGCACATTTTTTGTCTCGGGAAAAGGGATGAGTGGCTAGGTGACTAACGTTTTTGTGTGTCTTCGAATGGGACGTAATCCATCTATTTATAAGGAAATTATCCCTATTCCTAGTGGGAATAGGACAATAATATTTTAATAGGGATAGAATAACATAATCCTAATCCCATTAGGATTATAGAAGCCCAATAAGTTTCGGCCATATTATATCTCATATAATAAAAGCACGACAACTTAATTCAATCTAACTCAATAAATATATCCACATATTTATTTAGTGCCTAATAAATTAGGCCTAAGAGAATAAGCCCAAATCACATCACTCTTTGTGTGCGACCTTGTAGGCTCATTTTATGTTGGCAATTGGCTTGATCACACTTCAAGGTCCATAAGTCATAAGTGGCCTCTAGCAAGACATGATGACTGCCCAAATCAAATGTGGATTGGTAATCCGATTTAACCTGTAACCATGGTTACAAACTTAGTCCCTTCGTAACACGATATCAAGATGAATTATAAGGCATGGTACATGTCAACCTTTGATTAACATAATTTCTTGATTCCCAAGTTGACTGACTATAACTAATGACATTGGTGACTCCTCATCAATTCATTTAAGCAAGACCATGCATTTCTTCAGTCAAAATTGTCAAGAGGCCCAAATGAGATCTTTCTCTTATTTAAGAGAGGTACAAATCCCATCTACGTCATTCACATCCCTCCACATGATTCATTTAATATCCAACATAAGACTACTTATTATCCAGTTAAAGATAATTTAGTCTAATGTCAAAACATTGAATTTCTCATATAGGGAACCATGATGACTTCAGGTCAAAGTATTAAATTCAAACCATACTGAGAATCATTAATGACATGAAACCATGTAGTGTTCTCTTTGTGGGTCGGTCCAATATATGTTCTCTAATATATATCTATATATCTAATTTGATAACTCATATCCATGATCAATAAAACATAATCATCAATCAAAACACATACTAGCCTTAATTCAATATTGTTCCACCAATAATGATCAACCAGGGATAGTTTAGAATAGTATTATAATGCTTATGGTTTTAACATCAAGTCACATACTTGATGACATAAGCTTAATACTATTCATGGAATGTAAATCACATTACATAAACAATATACATGCATAAAAGAATACCTCATAATATATAAATAATAAGTCAGAATGTCAGCACAAAAGTTACATATGACCGTTAGCCTAGGGCACACTACTAGCAATCTCCCACTTGCACTAGGCCCAATCAGTCAAATATATAATACCCATGGGCCTCGTATGACTCTCATGCTTAGGCTGTGGAAGAGGCTTAGTAAGTGGATCAACAATGTTGTCATTTGTAACCACTTTGTATATCTTCACGTCTCCTCTCCCAATGATCTCTCTAATCGGTTGGAAATTTCTTAGTATGTGTTTGGATCTATGATGTGAGCTTGGTTCCTTAGCCTGTGCTATAGCCCCATTATTATCACAATAAAGTTCTATAGGACTTGCAATACTAGGAAAAACTCCAAGTTCTGTGATGAACTTCTTGATTTATACAACTTCCCTAGCTGCATCCGAGGCAGCAATGTACTCAGTTTCAGTTGTAGAATCAGCAATAGTGTCTTGCTTTGAACTCTTCCAGCTTAGTGCATCTGCATTCAAAATTGCAATCTAAAATCATCTATGTCAAACTGAAAACCAGCATTAGTGTAACCATTTACAACTAGCTTTCCTTCAGGTCCTCCATAGACTAGGAACATATCCTTAGTTCTTCTTAAGGACTTAAGGATATTCTTAATTGCTATCCTCTGACTCTCACTATAACTAGACTGGTATTTACTTGTTATGCTCAAAGCATATGAGACATTTGATCAAGTACATAACATGGCACATATGATAGATCCAATTGTAGATGCATATAGAATCTTACTCATGTGTTCAAGCTCTTTACCTGAAGTAGGACAGTCCTTCTTAGAAAGCTTGATTCCATGTGACATAGGCAAGAATCCTCTCATGGAATCTTGGATACTGAGCCTCTTCAATACGTTATCTATGTATGTACCTTGACTTAGGCCTATAAGCTTTCTTGATCTTTCTCTATAGATCTTAATGCCTAAAATATAAGTAGCCTCACCAAAATCTTTCATTGAGAAACATTTCCTTAACCAAATCTTGACACTCTGTAAGGTTGGAACATCATTTCCAATGAGCAATATGTCATCAACATATAAAGCTAAGAAGACAACAAAACTCTCATTAACCCTTTTGTAAACACAAGGTTCATCTTCATTCTTGATGAATCCAAACTCTTTGACAACTTTATCAAAATGAGGATTCTAGTTTCTTGATGCTTGCTTCAATCCATAAATGGATCTTTGAAGCTTGCACACCTTTTTAGAATTCTTAGGATGGACAAAACCCTCAGGCTGTATCATATATACATCCTCAAGTAAGTTTCCATTAAGGAAAGCTGCTTTGACATCCATTTGTCATATCTCATAATCATAGTATACAGCTATGGCAATAAGAATTCTAATGGATTTGATCATGATTATTGGAGAAAATGTTTCATCATAATTAATTCCATGAACTTGTCGATAACCTTTAGCAACAATTCTTAGTTTATAAGTTTGCACATTTCCTTCTATGTCAAGTTCTTCTTGAAAACCCATTTTTATCCAATGGTATTCAATCCATCAGACAAATCAATCAAAGTCCAAACTTGATTGTCATACATGGATAGCGTCTCTGCTTTCATGGCCTTTAACCATTTAGTAGATTCTGGAATTTCCATAACTTCTTGATAAGTTGCGGGCTCATTATGATCAATGTACATCACATTATCATCATTAGTAATGAGAAATTTATATCTCTTGGGCTCATGACGAATCTTACTAGATCTACTTTGGTCTTGTGTTGTTAAAGGATGCTCATCAACAACTTGTGACCTTGCTCCAATCTCCTTCTCAGGCTCAATGTCATTTTATGGAACTTGAATTCTTCAAGTTGTACTTTGCTCCCTTAGTTTCCTTTGGAAATAAATTCTTTTTCTAAGAAAACACCATTTCGAGCGACAAACACTTTGTTCTCAGATGGGATGTAAAAGTAATATCCTTTAGTTTTTTTAGGATTGGTAAAGTAAGATCATAGGTCCCAACGGATAAAGCAGTAACCGTTACTCCATTTCCCACACGCAGGTCGATCTCACCAGCAATGAATTTTCTAGTCCTTCTTAGATTCTACACATTAATACAAATGTGAGTTGCACCTCTAGTATCCAATACCCAAGAGGCAGAAGGAGTAAATTTGACCTCTATAACAAATGTACCTAAAGAAGTAGTTGCACTATTCTTGTTCATTTTTAGCGCTTCCAAATAGAGTTTCCAGTTCCTTTTCCAATAACCAGATCCATTGCAATGAAAGTAAACTCCCTCCTTGGGTGCCTTAGTTTTAGCTTCAGGCTTGGGATTGGGTACTTTACCTTTGCCCTTGCCTGTGCCCTTCTTTTTGAAACCCTTTCCCTTTTTAACCACAAGAACTTCATGGGGGGTAACCACAAGAACTTCATGGGGGGTCTTAACCTTTGCCTTCAAGTTCTCTTCAGTAGTCTTAAGCATTTTATGCAATTCATCAATGGACTACTCTATGTTGTGCATATTGTAGTTAAGAATGAATGGATCATATTCATCATTCAAAGATGCAAGAATAAGGTCAGTTGCCGATTCTTGACTAACAGGTGCACCTAATTTCTCAAGATGATGAATATAACTCTTCATCTTTATAACATAAGCACTCATAGACATGCCAGGAGTCATCTTTCATGACTTCAATGCGTTAGTAGTTCTAAACTTCTCTTGGTGTGCTTGCTTTGGAAACATAGATTTTAGTTGAGCAAGAATGTCATAGGCTTCCAGTTCCTCTAAATCCTTCTAAAGGTCTGAGATCATGGTGCCTAACATAAGGCATGACACATCCATAGAATCATTGATATGCTTCATGTAAGCATCCTTTTGAGCTCTAGGTGCATTTGCTGGTGGTTCCTCAGGGATGGGTTCTTCTAAGACATAAAGCTTTCTTTCTTGCTTTAGAACAATTCTCATGTTCTTATACCAGTCTAGGAAGTTTATTCCATTAAGCTTTTCTTTCTCTAGGATAGATTGCAGGGATAGGCTATTGGACGGAGTGGATGCCATCATTTACAATATTATGCAAATTTTGTTAACATTCATTATTAAGAGGTATAAGCTCCCACTCATTTTAATAACCCTCTATTTAAAAATCGGAAGAAACAAGATCCATATTTCACGAAGTCCTAAGAAAGCTTTGGCTTAACACTCAAGACTTTAGTTATTTAGGTAGAAAACTCTTTTTAATTACATCATATATAACTCTTGATGGGTTTATGTTTAATCACATCTCATGTACTACATGCATGTAAATCCAATCTTATACCCTAAGCACAAAACCGTTTTAATAGCTTAGTTAAGTCTAACCATACTTTACCTATGAATAGCACCATTATTCAAATGTCTTCCCT
>JAOSBO010000005.1:19706651-19717707 GCA_027563915.1 Erythroxylum rotundifolium
ATGATTTTTCTTTACAATTAAGTGATGATAACGATTAATTTGTGTTTGTAATTGAATATTGTATGAACAAATCAATTTTTTCCTTTTCAATATATTGAAAAATTATTGAAATGAAAATGTATTATTTCTATAAACTTCAATCAAAATTTGATTTCAGGTTGAAAAATAGCACCAAAGAGAAGACAAGATACTAGTGGCAGAGCTCCATTTTTTAGACCACGATTCGGAGGTTCATACTGTAGAGGTGAAGGATCTTGTGTTGCAGCACCTACTGATGATTCACGTCCACCCCCTCCACCTACTACACTGGTTGAGGAGGCTACACCATCTACCACTCCTTCATCATTTAGTCCCCCTGTATCGACAGAGCTATCAGGGGTAAATGGTGCAGATGAAGGAGACGACCGCCAACCTAAAGTTGAGGGACCCAATGGAAGAAAATACATTATAGTAGTCAATAATTTGTAAGTGAAAATACATTTATCATTATATGTTATAATTAAGTTATATGTTACAATTTTAAAAATGGTATAAATTTATTTGTTTTTATATTACAGGTTTGTTCCATCTAGACCCTGTTTGAGGAATATGATGCCAAAATTTAAGGAAAAGATTGATCCTGAGGGTTATTGTTGGAAGAATATCTCTCAGGCCACAAAAGAATTTTACTATCATGAGTTTGAGGTATGATAGAATTAATTATTTCCTTTTTTAATATTAATGTATTACATTAATTTGATAACTATTATTACATCAACAATATTTATCAAATATGTTTCTGTTTATTACATAAAGATTTTTTATGGGATCCTCAATTGGACGAGATCGTATATCGAGTATGGGAGTCGAGAGCATGTACACGATATTACGATTTTGTTGGTGCGATACGCAGGGTAGTTGTACGACCGCCTTTTATTTCTGAGGACATTTGGAGTCGTTGGCTGACGTATTGGATATCACCTACGGCGATGTCAATTTCACAGCATAATTCAGCCAACAGACGTGGAGGACCCGAGGAAGAGAGTCTTCTCGTAGATACAGGAGGATTTATTACCCACCAAAAGCATGCACAAAAACTTGTAAGTATCTATTTTAATTAATTGCTTTATTTTAATTGAATTTGCTTTATAAAATCTATTTTAGTTATAATTAACATTTTATTCCTATACAGGAAAAGTCTTTGAGCATGGCACCTGCACCCTGTCAACTATTTCTGCACACTCATACTAAGAAACATGACGAGGTGACATTCATCAATGAACGTTGTAGAGAAGTAAATGTAAGTGAAATTTATGATTTAATATTAATAATATTTTTCATAATTATCACTTACTAATATATAACATTGCTTTTTGATAGGACCAAATACAGCAAACTATTGAGTGGAGGTCTCAGCAATCCGAAAATGTTAATGAGGCTGACACTTACTTGGAAACAGTTGGTGGTAGGGATCATCATGGGAGGATATTCGGACTAGGATCATTTGCGAATACTTGTTATTCGTAATCCTCTATGTTGAATACAATAGAATCTACTAGGCGTTCCAACAAAGTGGAGGCACTTGAGAGCACAATGCAGACATTGTCCACTCAGTTGCAACAGACGTTGGAAGAGGTGCGTCGGTTGCAAGAGTCGATGGTTGCGCAACAACAGACGATGGTTGCGCAACAACAAATGATAGCAGCACAACAACAGTCGTTGGACCTATACGCTTAGCTTCGTCGGGAGGTCGATGAATTGAAGGGCAAGGGTAGCAGATCACCACACTTACTAGACGATCCACCAGCTCCTGATTAGTAGTATAGTATTAGTCATTTACTTTGTATTATAGATATTATTATCTACAATGTAACGTTTTTATTATCAATTAAGATATTTTAATTTTTATTCATTAATCAAAATTTTTATTTAATTATTTCTATCTAATTAAATATATATTATAAATATCTAATTAATATAATTTTTTGATGGTTATAATTTAAATATAATGGAAATATATATTTTAAAAAAATTTAATCAAAAACTTTACGAACGGAAAAATTGGTAATTTCCATCGTAACATCTATTCACTATACCGATGGAGAGCATGATCCGTCGGTAATGAGTAAGCTTATTTACCGATGGAACTAACTTTACTGACAGTAATAAAAATATTTCAATGCTAAATTTACATACGGTTTAGCAACTTACCATCAGTAAAATTAGTATTCAAAATTTAACTTTCCGTCGGTAAGTTTACCGACGGAAAACATGTGACAGTTGGTAACTTTTTCGTTGAAGTTACTGACGGTCACTTTATTTATGTCGGTAACCTTACCAATGGAAAGTTTATGTACCATCGGTAAGGTTAGCTACCGCCAAATCTCTGACGTTTTTGTTTATCAGTATATTGCGTTGGTAATGTTAAATATCAACGGAATATTTGTCTATTCCGTCGGTATTTTCCGTCGCTAATACACTGTTTTCTTGTAGTGTATTTAGTATCTAAGATATCAATTACTTATGAAGTATTAAAGATATCCATTACTCTATGTGTGAGTTGATATTTGAGTTCAAGATGATAAGGATATAACTATACAAATAAATCCTAATTAAGGTTTATTTACTTAGAAAAATAGGATTAGAAAGGTTCCAATGGAGAAATGGTTGTTAATTAAGCCATAATACATTTTTCATTTAGTGGAAATGATTAGTTAACAATTTCTTTAGTAAACTTGATAGAGTTTCTTTGCATTGTTAAAAATAGTAATGTACTGTAGAATATTAGAGCCATTGGGCTTGTATAAGAAGCTAATGTCTCACCAAAGATCTAAGAATATGTTTAGGCAAACTTTCTTAATTATGATGATAATTAAGATGGGAGTTATAAGATTTAATCAAGTGCTCACTATAGAGAATCTTGTAGAATTCTCTCATTAAGCCATTGTCCCAATACTAGAATAATCATCATATGGTGATATGGTATGAGATACTTAAATGATTGGCTTAGTGTAAGTAGGAGATTGTTGGTTTATGCCTACAGCCAATCGCTTTGGTTGTAGTTTAGTAACAAATTATTTAAAGGCATTCCTTATCTTGTACATGTTTAGATGTATATGATAAAGTCCATGGAATAATTGTACATTGCAAATAAAATTATAATAAGATTATATTTATGAGATTCATATTGCATTTATGTATTATTCCTAAATGTTCTTAGTCATTGTTCTATTAAGATTGGACATTAATAGAACGTAAAAAGTCTAGCATACGTTGTGTTTTTCCTTATAAAGGAAGTATTCAATCTCATAGGTTAAAGTATAGAGATACTTAAACAAACATGTGCGTGTTTGTTAGAGAACAAGTTCACTGAACAGACCCGATATGGGAAATCCATTTGGAACATTACTTGTATCTCTATGGAATTCTCATTGTGATGATTGTATAAGTGATCCTTTGACTTGAGGTCATCAAAGTTATCTTGTATGGGGATTGCTATATTTTGATACTACTTACGATCTATTTAATCATGGGTCATTTAATTGGTAGTCATTAGATGTAGCATGAACTATATGAAGGTAGTTGAGTGATCAAGATAGGTTTCATCACCCTAAAGTAATTAGGGAGAATGTTTCGTTGTTCTCGATTAGTATTAATTTAGGAAATCCTTGGCCAAGGTGAAATGATGCTTTGTAAATAGTTTACAAATGTCATTAATTGAATTCATAGCTAATGGCGGGAAACTAATATGATTAGACATTAATTTCATGCTCTATATTTAATCGGAACATTGTATGATGAAAGGATTAAATTATATGGAAAAATTATGAACACAAATGTTAATCAAAACTATTTTGATAGTCCTAAATATTTAGGTGGTCATGATGCGTTGCTAAACGTCAATCTTGATCTATGATTATAGATTATTTAATTAGAGAATTAAAGATAAATTAAAAGGAGTTTTAATTTATCTAATTCTAATTATGAATTAGAATTAGAATTTATAATCATTGTCAACATATCTAGGAACCAATTAGGTCTCATATATAGAATAGGTTAAGGAGAGCAAAGTTAATTTAATCAAGTCGGACTTAATTGTAAAGTTTGAGAAACTTTATGATTAAATATGAGATGTTTAATAAATAAGGATCAATATGAGATATTGAAGCTTATATGGGTGCATAATTGGTATTTAATTAGAATTATTTGTAATTCTAATTAAAGTTTAATTTAAATTATCATTTAATTTCAATTAAATTACTAAAATGTCCAAAGGTTATTATAAATAGGCTTAAGCTCTAAGGAACTAGCACTTCTGGCTTAACCCTCTATGTAAGAGTTACAAAGTTATCTCAACTCATTATGTGGATACCGTTAGAGGTGGGACATTTGTGCGACTATGGTGGTTGAAACGGATCAGTTTCGGGAGTGGTTTGAGGGGTACGATAAGATAAAGATCAAGCTTTAGAATAAGGTACGAATTATGTTTCGGCTTTATTATGATTTGTGTTCATCATTTTATAGAATTAAAGAGATCCTAGTTTTTGGGAAATTAAAGATTGCGAAAAAGTTTCGTAATTATTCTGCTACGATCGGGATCAGATTCTAACTTGGTTTCCTAACACCTCCATCTTGCCAAGATATGATTTTGTAAGAAACAATTCAAATTGGGAATGGAAGAAGATACAAACTGCTTTCTAAAGTTCTGTAAAAAATCTAAGTTAGTTTTAGCGTTATTTATGGTATAACGTAATACTTTCGCACTTCTAATATCATTTTAGTAGCATCCAATTTTTACGAGGTGGCTTATAAATTTAATCAATATCATATTATATTAGACAATTTGGACTTACTAAAGTGACATTATTTTTAAAACTAAATTTTGTAAATATCAGTTAAATGTGTAATTTTGTTTTATTATTTTACAAAAATTAAGTAAATAATATTATTAAATTACAATGAGTATTGCAAATTGAAAAGTGATTGCCTTTGGTTCACCTAGAATTGAGTAGACCCATGAATGGAGTTCAGTGTCTCCATTAAAAACTGAAAAGCTATGGTCACTAATCTTTCTGGTGAAACTCAAAAATAAGGAACAACATATATAAAAGCCATTCATTTTGTTATAATGCCAAATGATATAAAATATCATTCTGGTTAAATCAATAATGACAACCAAGGATTCTCAACCCATGGCAGATTATATACATCGAGTTCGTTCCTTTGCAAATGAACTAGCTCATGCCGGTGCTCCAATTGACAATGATGAACTCGTTGTCCAAATTCTCCATGGACTTGACACTGAATATCGTGAAATCTCTGCAGTCATACGTGCTCGTGACACTACCATCACTTATGAAGATCTCTACGATAAGTTATTGAATCATGAAATATTTCTTCATCATGAGGAATCACGACAAACTCCTACTCCCATTACCGTTGCCGTTGCACAACGCACCAAAAACTCATCTAACTACAATCCTTGAGGTACTCGACGCCCCCCAAACAACAACCCATCCTGGTGCTCTACTGACTGTCCCAACAACCAGTTACCTCACTGGCATAACAACAACAGGTCAACCCCATGGCACAATAATAACAATCATACTGATCATGTTTGCTACCAACTCTATCGTAAACCATGTCATGAAGCGGATGTGTGTCATTTTTGGTCGCATGATCTTTTTAAGGCCAGGGCCAACTTTGCCATGAGCGACTAAAGTCCAAACCAACCCTGGCTACTCGACTCTGGAGCATCTCATCATGTCACAACTGAGCCACATCAAATGCCGGAATATATTGGCTCTGATACCATATAAAAAACAAGAGTGAAAAGAATTCTTTTGCATATCATTGAACCACTAAGTGATCATTTAAAGAAAATTGTGTAGTAACAAACCTATACATGAAACTCCTAATATTAAGGAGAATAATCAGTATAAAAATCTAAACAGCTAAGTTGGTAAACTAAAGCAGATTCTGGTATATCTATAATTGACATGGTCAAAGACCAGATGATGTGGTACCAATAATTGTCAACACTCATACATCTTTATGCCCCCCTCAAGCTGGTCAGATGGAAACAACTCCAAGCTTGGAGAAATTATGATCGAAGGCCATTTTTGGTAGCGCTTTGGTAAGGACATCAGTTAACTGATCCATTGCATGAACATGAACCACACGAAGGTCCTTATTTTGTACTTGATTACGAACATAATGGAAGTCAACTGCCATATTCATTCGGCTATGGATTACCAGATTTTTGCTGAGATACAAAACACCAAAATTTTCATAGTATATAGTGGGTGGAATGGGCAAGAAGACACCCAACTCAATTAGCAAGTGTTTAACCCAAGTGACCTTAGATACAGTATTGGCAACTGCTTTAAACTCAGCCTTGATGGAAGACCTTGCCCTTGTTGGTTGTTTTTTTGAGACCAGCTGATAGGATTTATACTAAAGAAAAGAAGGTTACTCGAGGTTGAGTTGCGATCATCAACATCTCCAGCCCAATCGATATCTGAGTACATGAAAAGCTAGAAACTTGAGTTGCGAAATATACGTAAGCCGTATTGAGAGGTGCCGCGTAAGTACCGTAGGACTCACTTTAGTGCTGTCTAGTGTAATTCCGACGGTGCATGCATGAATTGTAACAGCTTATTGATAGAAAAGCTGATGTCCGATCTAGTGAAAGATAAATATTGAAGTTTACCGAGCACTCGGCGATATCGAGTTGCGTCACATAGAGAAGAGCCATCATGGAGCCGTAGTATTGCGGTGGAGCCTATAGGTGTTCTGGCAGCTTTGCATTCATGCATATTCTCATAAGTTAATAATTCTTTAATGTAATTGGCTTGAGAGAGTGAACTTATAAAATGGTAGGCGACGAGATTTATTAGAACGACAAGAATTACAAAAATGAAAATTTTCCCGATCAGAAAATGACATAGAAAAGGTATTGAAAATAAAATTCAAAATTCAAGAATGGGGATGTCCAAGTCTATGGTGCCAAATACTAACTGTGGTAGTTTTATTGACGGAGTAGGTTTAGGGTGGAGGTTGTGTTGTTTTAGGCCACTCGTATAGTCCATCTTTACTCCGGCCGCACACTAATGAAATTCTCGAATGTAGATCCTTCACACAAAAATGCGAGGGAAAAAATTCAACAGATGTTAGATTATCACGACAAAATTTGGAGACGGAAGTAAGGTTACGCTTTATGTTAGGTGCACAGAGAGTGTTAGAGAGCATAAAAGCTTTGTTTGAGGCAGATAACTTAATAGAACCAGAATGAGTAACAACTATTTTTGTACTGTTTCCCATTAAAATACTATCAGAATCAATATATTCCAACATTTAATGTGGCTCAGTTGTGACATGTTGAGATGCTCCTCATGATGATGAAATACTTCATGATCCAATAACTTATTGTAGAGATCTTTACCATTGATGGTAGTGTAGCAAGCATGTATGGCTGTAGAGATTTCACGATATTCAGTGCCAAGTCCACGGAGAATCTGGATAACGTGTTCATCATTATCGATTGGAGCATCGACCTTAGCTAGTTTGTCTGCAAAGGAACGAACTCGATGTAAATAGTCTGGTTGAGAATCCTTGGTGAATCGAGCAAGCTGATCGCACAGCCTGAACACCCTAGTTTTGGACTTGTTTGTAAAAGCAGTGTGGAGAGACTCCCATGCTTGACGAGCTGAGGTTGCAGTGGCAACTGTAGAGGCTATGGTGAGGTCAACGGATGCCATTAGAGCATTTTGAATAAGTTGGTCCTGACGAAACCAAATGATAAATGCAGGATTGAGTTCTTGGCTAGCACCAGTAGTGCATGGCGGAGGTGGTACAAAACCGTCAAGATGGCTAAAGAGGTCATGGCCGTGCATAAGCATAGAAACTGAGCTTTCCAGGTGGAAAAATTGACGCTTCTTGTTAGTTTTATAAGCAGCTGAGATTCTGGATTGAATTGAACGATAGTAGTAGTGCCAATAGTGTGATCAACATTGATGATAGGAGTGGTGGAGTAGTCCATTGAAATGTATTACTTGCAAGAGAAGAGTTGAGAAAAGAAAACAAAATGGATCAGGCTCTTTGGAGATTTGAAGGCTCTGATACCATATAAAAAACAAGAGTGAAAAGAATTCTTTTGTATATCATTCAACCACTAAGCAATCGTTTAAATAAAATTGTGCAGTAACAAACTTGTACATGAAACTCCTAATATTAAGGAGAATAATCAGCATAAAAATCTAAACAGCTAAGTTGGTAAACTAAAGCAAATTCTAGTATATCAACAATTGACATGGTCAAAGACTAGATGCTGTGGTACCAATAATTGTCAACACTCATACATCTTTACAAACTTATTATTATTTTAGTCACAGATTAATCGAATTTTAAGTTATTTGAACTTAATTGAGTCAAGTTTTGAACCGGATTCTAAGTGCCAGAAAGGACTACTGTGATCCTTATAAATATAAAATAAATCCTATCCCTGCAAGTATGAGTTCTCTCGTCCCTTTCTATAACCTATTAGAAAGTGTTTGGAGGCATAAACAAACAGATCTGATTACACCATAGTTACTTTTACTTCAATCCTAGATCAGAAGAACTTTCTAATTGTAATGGAACTTAAGTCATGCATAACCTTAAGAACCAAAATTATTAGTATTCATATTCTTCAAGAGGATGATAATGATGCTGATACATTCTTGATCTTGTTTCGGTACAGAATGCGCTTCTTCTTACTGAAAGTTCCATTCCTAATGTAGATCACAAGCTTTCTTGGCTCTTTGTTCTTGAATGAATTGAAAATGGCTCCCTCCTTTAGGGTTGTTATCCTTCTCCCCCTCTGAACAATAATGGTGAGGATGCTTCATCTGTTGGAATAAATTCTTCTTTGTAATGCACATCCCAACAACACAAGGTCATGTCCCATATTAAAGTTTTCCCTACCTGTGAAACAATCGTAGAAAAGATAGTTTAAAATTATGAAACAAACCTCGTACCAATTACAGAGTTTTCCCTGGAGTCTCATGATTTTGTCTTATATATAGACTTAGAGACTTGTTTCTAATCGAATTAAACCAAAGTTAATGAGCTAAACTAAATTTGAGTTGCTCAAGACTAGGTATTCAGCTGGGTCAGACTTGGACTAGGGTTCAATAGCTATGTCTAGAGAGCTTTTCAAAAGAAGTTTGGTAGGTTTGAGGAATATAACTCTCATGCTAGTATCTCGATTGTTTCTGTTGATCCTGCCTTGACAATGACTTCTTCTACACAATCTATAGTAGAAAACTCAAAATCACTCTTGTGTTTAAGCCCATCATACTCGACTGGAATCTACTCACCACTAATATATCTAAACGAAACTCAGTATAATTAGATGAAGTTTTGTATCATACACAAATTCTTTCTAGTCATACTCGACTAGAATCTGCTCACCACTAACATATCTGAACGAAACTCAATATAATTAGATGAAGTTTTGTATCAGACATAAATTCTTTCTAGCTAGAGAGATGCTTATATTGAATTTGATTTAACCTTACCTGAGTAACACTTCTGTGAATCTAGATGCACAAGAAGAGGTAAACTTGATCTTGGTTCTTTGAGATAAGAATATGGTTAAAAGTGTACTGAATGCAAAATACCAAAAAGGAATATTGACGAAGACCTGCACAAGAGATATCACTAGAGGTTGTGAGTTTTACCAATATCGGGAAAAAAAGGAAGAAAGAACTTCGATTTGGAACTTAAGTTATTGGAAACAAGTTCAGGATAATTGTCTTCAAGAAGCTCAGCTACTTTTCTTCTTTGTCGTTGTGTCTCCGGTTCACCGATGTTGGACCAGTTCAACAAAAAAATAGTCGATTCGCTGATAAACTAGCCAGTTTTAACATATAAAGGTTATTAAGTGAAACCGAATTGGACCACTGGCCTGTTCAAATTTTTTCCACAGGCTGAACCACTGGTCGGTTTAATGTTAACATCGTTGGTCAAATCTAGACATGTTAATGGGTCGGGCTGGGTGATTTTGTTTCAGAAAAAGTAAGCAGGCTGACCATAGTCGACCTATGGCCCGGCCCTGGCGGACCATGGTCAAGTCATGGCTCAGCCAACCCGGTCCAAAAATGGGCTGAGTTTTTGGCCCGTTTTTTATTAACCATTTTTTTAAGCTTGTTCACTTCTTTAATATTACGATATAACTTAGTCTTTAGTTGTTGGTTCTCCTCTTGAAGCGCCGTCAACAATGTTGGTTGTGACAAAGATGCACCAACAGGCTTAAGGTCATATCCAAGACCTTTGATATAGCCCGATGATTAAATTGTGCATATACTTGTGAATTGAATCAATGGAAAGCACCAGTGTGAATGAGATATTAGGAAACTGAACAAAAAGTTGTTTGAAGATTATGAAAGAAAGATGAGTTAGGTTTTGAAAGATAAAAACTAAGCTGTCAAATGAGGACTTTGACTAGTTCCCCCATGCTTAAAGAGATCCCTGTAACAATTAATATACTTGAGAAAATCTATAGGGCACTTGAAACATGAAGAAGAGGGAGGATTGAACAAACCCATGCAACATGCATAATACATACATTTCTAAGCAATACAGTAAGCAAAACATTGGCAAATGGTGTTTCAAGCACCCTCATTTGTACCAAAGGCAATCCAAATCAATTTAGTTCAGTGATAATCAATACACAGTTTTAGTAGTATGGGTACATTTTTCAATCTCACCACCTTCATTAACGAAAGCCTTATACTTTGAACCAGAGTCTTTTCTCCGCCACTAGAATACCACCAGCAAACCTTAAAAATTGAGGCTAATGAAGCGATTCAAATTGTTGGGTACCTGCAAAATCCAGAAAAACATTAAACAAAAGTGGCCGGTCCCAGGGGTGGCCCGTGGTTCAGCCCGCCTGAGCCGCGGACCGCTCATCGGGCTTTAATCGACCCGAGCGTTTAATATTTTTTAAAATTTTTAAGACAATTTTTAAAAATTGTAGTTGTATTTTTTAAAATTCATAAATTATAAATTATAACATAATCATTTATAGTAAAAT
>JAOSBO010000005.1:19717807-19731742 GCA_027563915.1 Erythroxylum rotundifolium
ATAATATATTATTAACAAGTCAAAATGTTAATACATGAATCACAAATATCCATTGGCCTAGGGCACACTACCAACACTATCACCTCAAGGTTAAATTTGCACCAAAATTCGGTCACCTTAGGACAATCCCTAAGAGCATGCAAGGAGGTCTCTTCCTAACCACATCTTTTACAACTGCTATCTGTTGATAGGTGTCTAGCAACCATCTGATGAGTTATCAACAACTTCCTTTTAGCCAGAAGCCATAAAAATGAACAAATACGTTATGAGCCTGCCCATTTCCATATAGCTGTCCATATTGAATTTTGTGACTCCGTCTCCAACCCAACAATTAAGTCATAAGCTAAAGCCGCTGTGAATTTCCCAGATTGTCCTGGACCCTATACAGTTCCATCCTCTCCCTTGTGCACTGAAGGAGGACGCATGTTTGCAATAGCCCCACTAACCGATGGGGGAAGATATTGCTGGATCATTTCCCATTTTCAGTTGCCACTCTCATCCACATACTCATGAACTTGTGTATGCAACATCATGTCAGGAAGGGGTGATGTTGTCTGTGTAACTAATGGACCCTAATTATCCAACTAATGGTCCATCCAAAACCGCATCTGTCTACCATTTCCTAGTTTCCACAAAATTCCTCGTCGGATATGACCTCGCGTAGCTGAAATCCCCCGCCATATGATCGACGCACCTTACTTATGCAATGTTTTTAGAATCTGATGAAAATCTACCTGATATTTCGCTCTAAGGATTTGTATCCATAAAGCTGATATCTTAGTGAGCAACTCCTAACCCAATTTTGTCAGTAGTGCATCATTGGTTGCTCTAATATGCTTGATCTCTAATCCCCTTACTTTCTTCGGTCTACAAACTGCATCCCAATTGACTAAATGTATCTTACGTTGTCCATATGACGAACCCCTGATGAAGGTCCGCATTATTTTTTCCAAATCATCACACAGTTGTCATGGCAACCGGACAGTTTGCATCATAAATATGGGAAGAGATGACATCACATATTGGGTTAATGTAATACATACCACTAGGGCTAATTCTCTCACTTGCCATCCAGCTAGTTTTTATTGTGCTCGATCTAGGATGTATTGATAAGTATTTCTTTTTGTTCTCTCATGGATGAAAGGTACTCCTAAATACTTTCCCAAATTATCCATGCATTGAAACTCTAATACTTGGCTAAGTCGGCGTGCTCGTTTTGAAGAAACATTCTTGGAGAAGAAAATCTGGGTCTTGTTGCTGTTCACCTTTTGTCCTGACACCTTGCAAAACTCCTCCAATATCCTCAATACCTCCACTACTTGCATTTCTGTAGCTTTGCCAAATAGGACTAGATCATCTACAAAAAAAGATGGGAGATGGAAGGCCTACCCCACTTAAAAGGTTTCCATTTGTCTTGACCCACTGCATGGGTGATAAGATGGCCTAATCGTTCCATGCAGAGCACAACTAAATAAGGCGGTAGGGGATCGCCTTGTCTAATGCCCCTTGATGAATTAAAAGGTTCTGAAAGAATGTGATTCCACACAACTTATGTTATGACTGTAGACACACATCTCATAATGACACTGAGTATATTATGAGAAATGTTGATTGCCTAAAGAGTGTCGAGGACAAAAGACTAGTTCAACTGATCATATGCTTTTTCTAAGTCCACTTTTAGAGCAAAATATCTAGTCTTTCCTTTTATCTTACACATTGAATGTATGATCTCCTGAGCGATAATAATATTATCGATTATTTGTCATCCAAGGATGAAACTGCATTAAGTATTTGCCACTAAAGTGTCGAGGTGTGGTTTCAAACGGTTGACTATTTCTTTCGAAATGGTCTTATAAATTACTGAACAAAGACTAATAGGTCTAAATTGAGTAATATACTTAGGGGACAAAATTTTTGGTATTAGTAATAGGATAGTTTTATTCAAATCCTCCTCTCAGACATCATTTATGAATACCCTCTGAATATACGTCACCTCCATCGAGCCCACTCTATCACATTGATTTTGGAAAAATAATGTCGTAAACCCATCAACACCCAGTTCTTTATTCGGATTCATTCCAAAAATTGCTTATTTAATTTCAGATGCAAGGATTGGTTGTCCAATTTCAAGTAAAAGACCCTCTGATAACCGTGGGAAGGTTCCTGAGCTTTGTAAGTGTTGCGGTTGACCGTCTTCTGCTATATACAGTTAAGCAAAATAATTCCTAGCCATTGAGGGCATTGTATGATTATCGTCGATTTCATTGCCATTAGCATCGAGGAGTCGCACTATGACTGGATATAGTGACCGTATGATAATATTTGGTATTGCGATCGCCTTGTTACAACTAATAAATTCTAGCTTTCTGATGTCAAAATAGTTCTTCCTCATATAACACTTGGACAAGCTCCCCGCTTAGTTTGTCCTCCAGTGCCAAAAGTGTATCTGACTCCTCCTGCATCAGTGCCCTTTATATACCATTCAATTGAGCTAACAACCATCTCTTATGATGGAGGATATTGTTGAAGACAAAAATGTTCCAATGAGTGAGATGTTTTCAAAACTGGCTTAATGATTGCATCAACAATACTTCGTTAGGGAGGCAATTCTCAACGACTACAGTAGGAAAATCCGCATGAGCGAGCCACACTGATTGAAAATGAAACATCAGTTGACTCTCTGTATTCGAGCTTTGTCAGTCAAATTGTACCAGCATAGGCCTATGATCAGAGCCCATAAATAGTAAATGGTGGTTTACTGTATATGGAAACAATTCACACCAAGTCATCAATCCAAACGCTCTATCTAGCCTAGTTTGGACATTGCCTCGCCTCCAAATAAAATGCGACCTAATAGTTCCCAAGTCATGGAATCCACACCCATGGACCCAATCGTTAAAAGCTTTATTAACCACCAAAGTATTTTGTGAGCCCCCCGTTTATCCTCAATATTAAATTTAGCATTGAAATCCCCCCCCCAAACAATCCACGGACGTGTAATGGAGCTACCTAACCCTCATAACAAATGCCAGAGAAACGTTTGGTTAGGCCGTTGGGGACTAGCGTAAATCACTGTGAAATCGAAATAATGTGAGCCATGCTGAATTTTTGTATGAATAAGTTGTTTATGCACTATTGCTATCGAGACTTGAAACACCTTCTTCCATAATAGCCAAATTTTGCCAACAAACCCTTCCACTTCTACACGAAATGAGTAGTCAAAATCCAGTTTGCTGATTACTATTTACGGTTGTCGGCCACTGATCCTCGTTTCAACGAGTACTAGTATCCCTGGACGATACTTCCAGAGATAATTCTGTAAGATGACTTGAAATTGATTCCCTCCCACCTCTTGACAATTCCATATGAGGATTGACATCATAATAGTATTGTAAGGACGAAATTCCTAAAAACGATGGTTAACGGCAGCCCCCTCTGGTGCAACATTACTATGTCCTACAGGATCCTGCAGCATTGAGTCTTCGATGGAGGCATGCTCATTTGAATTGACCTCCATACATGTCTCGCTTATTAGTTGATCTAAGGGCTCAGAGGGGGGATAACATGAGGTCAGGCCTAGTGGCTCGACATTGCTCTGGAAAATCCTCAAGGCCTTCCATAAGTTGACTAGGTTCCCCCATAGATAACTCTTTATCTTTGATTTCAGTCTTAGCATACAATACCGCGTGGTGGTTCGTTAAAGTGACTGTTGCATGCTGTTCATTTGGGTTGGGTTGAAATGGGATGGGTATAATACTTGTGGGCCTTTACCCTTGCTTTTAATAGACCTAGACAACTTCTTCTTGGGTCCTTGCATTTTAACCTGCGGCCTACATTTTTTCTTTACTGCTTCATCTACCAACGCCTTAAAACACATCGTATGTTGAGAGACTGGAATGTTCAAAAGGTCTATGTGTTGCAACTGGGAGTGCGAGGGATGATCGTTGGTACCGTTGTTTGAAAATGGTGCAAATCTTGAGGCCCCCATCCGGTTGTCAGCTCCAAAGCCAACTGTTGTGGTTTGTGTTTATGGACATTTTCCTGTTGGACTTTAATTCAAGAGCCAAAGACGTTGGGGGTGGCGTTGTTCTTCGTGGTTGTTGATTCAATGTCCTGATTCGGTGCTTCGTCTTGCTCACTGGCGCCAACTGGGTTCGATTGATTGTGTTATGTAGGTTGTCTTACACCATTCGATGTCGTGTCCAACCATGCCACAGTGAAAACAAATCTATGGTAATCCTTCATAAGCTACCTTAATCAATTCTCTGTCTAGTTCCGCTGTAGGGTATAAAAGTAAGTGTAAATCTATGTCAACCGCCACTCTTGCATATTTGCTCCGCTGTGAATTCGTAGTCGCTTCATCAATCTTGATAGTCTAGCCTACCAGATTACCCAAAGCTAATAGAATTTTTGGGTGGTATCAAGCTATAGAAAGTTCGGGAAACCGAACCCAAACCACCAGCCGAGTTACAATCCCTTGTGAAGGCTAGAAGTGTGGACTCCAACATTGTACTAATAAAGTATGCTCGAAGATGACCCAAGCGCCATTAGTTAACACCTTGATGTAATGCTCCTTGTTAATGAATTTTACTAGAAAAAATTCATGGTCTAAGTTAATAACTTTCATAGGGTCGTGTGGTTGCCACATTGATTGTAGTCTATGGCATAAAATTCTGTAATCGATCCAGCGACCGATGAGTTTCACAATGACAGCTCGTTCCCATTGTTGGTCAAGGCAATCTTTAAAAGCTTGTGATAGGACTATGTTGTCTCTTGCCTCTCCTGATATAGTCTTAATATCATCTTCCTTAACTTCGACTGGTTCTTCGGTAGGCCATGTGGTTACCTCCTTGTCATGTGCTTCCCTCAGTCCTCCAAGTACTGTAGCGCTATAGGTTTTAGTTATATTAGGAGGAAGATCTTCGTCATGCCCCCATATACAAACCTTTTTGGAAGGTTGGGCTTCCTGATCTGGTGGCTCGCAAGCCTTATGATCATGTTTAGAGCGTGAAGAGATCATGTTTTTTTTCGGTAGATGGTTTCCTATTTAAAAGAACTACGTAAGTCTATCTGACTTTATTTTTGACTTAGATAAAAGTATATGTTAATTCTTCGTTGAGTTATACTAGTATATGTTAATTCAACAAATGATGGTTGGTCTACATGATAGTTTAGTTTTATGGAAAGTATCATGTCTTTCTATGATGAAACGGGCATCGCCAATTTGATAAATCAAGTGGTTTGTTATAATTTCACCAAATTTTAAAGGGTAATATTATAGATTTAGAATTGTACGGAGATACATGAACAAGTGAATTAAAAAAAACCTTTGTAATATCAAGGAAAACATAAGAAGTGATCCTCAAATTTATTTAAATTGTTCAATTAAATCTTTTATTTAATACAAAATTATTCTAAGTTTCACCAAATTTTACAATTCAAACATGAACTTTAAAAAGTAACAATAAAAATGTTCAAATTTTTAATTTTTTTATAAAAATAGTCTGACGTTAGTCTTTTCATTAATGTTGTTGACGTAATATATATTTGCTACACAGACGAAACATTGACTTTAATTTTCACGTTGGCAAAATTTAAATTTTAAATAAAAATATATTATGAAATAACCTTTATTTTTTCCTCTCCTGACACTTCCACTGTCACTAAGAAGGTGATAAAAATTGCAAAAAATGGTTACTAATGACAAAATCAATCCAACGAGGGGGAAAATATTGTTCTCCTTCTACTTACAATGCATTCCAAAAATAGTGCAAAGAAAACGCAAGGATATTGAATGAAAGAATAGCATGGAGCTCATAGATGAACCCCGGTTGAAACTTTAAAATATAATTGTCAACCAAATTAAAAAGTTTCTAACATTAAAGATTCAGAGGTATAATGGAACTGTATGAACCACTGCATGTGCTTTGAAAGCAACGCATGTGATGAAATATGATAAAACAGCACAACCACAATCTCATTTGCTCTTTCAAACAACTAGCTTCACAAATAGAAGTGTTGCTTGCCAGCTCAATTGTTCCAAGATTTAAAAGGCACTGAAAGGGTATTAAGTAGAAATATTGATTTATTCTATAAATTTAGAAGCTCGTGGCAGTGCTTTAATCCTCAAAAATTGGAAGCTACTATTACAAGACTCGAGCTACCTGCAATTGCCAATCTCAAATTCAGTCATAATTCTAAGTTCGATTCGTGAATTCCAGTCACCGTTTATTCATATCCACCCATTGCTTTGATTCATGTTAGAAGTTGAAACGTCGTTTCTTTCTTCAATCATGTGAAAAGTACAATCCGTTGATGATGATCCCTCTAATCACCAATAGATTAATCAAGTCCAAATTCGACTTAATCAATGCAGTCGAGTTCAAATTTTGAATTTTCCTTTCAGAGTAGTTTTTAGTTTTGACTGTGTCGAGACAAGTGACACAAAAAGCGTATGTACAGAAAATAATTAATTTTGCATGTGATAGATTGTAAATATTTAATTTGATAAAGAAAAATTATTTACAAAATTTATTGATAAATTTTAAGAAACTAATAATTAATAAATATCTTATCATTAACAACATTAAGTTTTACAATAAATAATATAACACCAATACCAAAATAGAAAACCAAAATCTTAACTTCTATATATTTGTATGTAAATATAGTAATATTTTTGAATTCAAACTTTTTAACTTGATCAGAATTTCTAAAGTTAATACATCTATCTCGATATCTTTGATTTTCTTAATAATTAAGAATTCAAGTTTAATATAAACAAAAAAAATTGAAAAAGTATAACTATTTAATGTTTGAATTAAAACATTAAATCTATTTAAGTATTACAAAGATTAAAAAGATGTAATTTATTACCATTGAAACACTACATAGAAAAAGGTGCGAGTATTTAAAGTGTAGTTAATGCTCTTTTCATATTTTGATGTCCTTGTGCCATTTAAAACACACCACTTTCTGTTACAAATAAAGAGTATCCTTTTGTCTCTTTCTTTCCAACGCATGTGCAACTTTTGTCTCTTCGTTTCTCTTCCATTTTGAACATAAATTAATTAAAGAGAAGGAAGATGTTCATATACTTACTTTTATACAATTTGGATTGCTTCTAACACTTCTTTTTTAACACTGAATACGGTTGTGCTTGGAGTTAGTGATCAACTGAAGGAAAGAATGGTGAGGATGGTGAGACTGAGTAACATGGTACATGGATTGATGCCTGCGGTATTGATGGTGGTGGTTCAGGTTGCAACCTGTGGAGTGAATGTGCTTTACAAATTGGCAGTAAATGATGGAATGAGTTTGAGAATTATTATTGCATATCGCTTTCTGTTTGCAACGGCTTTCATGGCTCCTGTTGCAGTCATCATTGAAAGGTTTGTGTTTCTTTCCTACGTTTTATTATATCAACCACATTCCACACGAGTAATATTAGCTTTCATCTTATTTTGAGTAATAGATGAGAATCATGGTGTGGAAAGAACTTTTGCGACTGACCCGTCTTTCTTTTAGTCTTAAACAATGTGAAAATCAGTATGTTAAAAAGTGCCTTGTAATGCTAGTAGGGAGTCCATATTGACTGTGTTTGTACTATTAATAGGCAACGAAGTTGAGAAGGCTCTTGGTAGAACGTTTTCGATCGTCTTTAGTTGAAACAAATTAACAAAAGATCACTAAATTTTTGTCCTAGAGATGTTTACATAAAGGATCAACTAGGAGAAGAACAAGACCTGACCAACGTAATTAATTAGTCGTTTGTGGTAATTTGTTTATTCGAAAATATTTGTTATTGTGGGAAAAAAATCAATCTAAATGAGTACTTTCGATAATTAATGTGTCAACTCATTATCTAAAACCTTTGGTTTTACCGTACTTTAGAAGTCTCTAATATTTACTTATTGTTAGCTGAAGCAAATTTTGACAGGAAAAACAGGCCAAAAGTTACTTGGACGATACTCTTTCAAGCGTTTCTTTCTGGGTTATTCGGGTAAGATCCTGCCATGGCACCTGAGAAATTGGTGAAATAAAAGCACTACGTGTGAATTTAAGGTCATTTTTGGTAATCTATAATAAAGAGATGAGAAAGTGAATGTAACTTTAGCTTTTTTTATTACAGAGAATGGATAAAATAGGGAATAATAAAATTAGAATGAATTTTAAATAATTATAAAATTTTAATCTTACAGGAGGTACAGAAACAAGCTAAAATCAAATTTAAAAAAAAGAAATAAGAGATGTTTAGAATAGTGTCAAGTTATTAACAAAATATTGTCAGAATATTAATTCTTATGATAATATTACCATCAAAATCATATATTTCTTTTATATCGTTTTTAAATAATTAGTTTATACTTTAAATTTTATAAAAGAATTATTTAAAAATTAATAATATTTGATACTAAATATTAATATAATTATTTAATTTGTTTAATCTCGTACCAAGCATGTAAAATTAGTAGTTCCATTCTTATTCCGATTCTCGCTTTCTATTTTCGTTTCTATTTTTTATTCCAATTTTCTTATTATTAATTATCTAGCGAGATCAACTATTTGATTAAGTGTATTGTCTAAGATAATAAATGACATGAAAGTCGTTGGACATAAATACAGATACATATTTATCTCCCAGCCATTTTCCAGCTTTTACATCATTCCCCAAGTGCATCGAAACAGATACTCTCTATAATTGATGTTAATAACAAACGCTTAGTTTGGGTTTATCACATGAAGACAAAATGATCATCCAGGGGCTCGTTGGCACAAAATCTGTACGTTGAAAGCTTGGCTCTGACATCTGCCACCTTTGCTGCTGCTATGACAAATCTAGTTCCGCCCATTACCTTCATCTTGGCTGTCTCTTTTGGGTACATAATTATGTACTGATCTTTTAATAATTAAATATATATGTTCTATGATATTTTATACTAAAATTGTTATGTTCAGGTTGGAGAGAGTAGGGCTAAGGTCCTTAACAGGAAAGGCAAAAGTTTTAGGGACATTACTGGGGATGAGTGGAGCAATACTACTAACATTGTATAAAGGGCCAAAAGTGGAAATATGGTCAACACATGTTGATCTTTTGGAGAAGGGTGGGCACTTGTCATCTTCTTCTCGTGGTGGTAATATCGGCTTAGGGTCTTTAATGGCCGTAGGGAGCTGCGTTTGCTATGCTATCTGGTTAATAGTCCAGGTGAACTTAATTGCTCCCGTTTTTGTTCTTTCTTTCTTTCAAGGACATTAACTTAATGAAAACGTGAATGGCGGCAGGCTAAAATGAGTGAGACCTACCCATTTCCTTATTCAAGCACCGCTTTGATGTGCTCAATTGCATCAATTCAGGCCAGTGCCTTCTCTCTTTGTGTCGAAAGAGACTGGGCTCAATGGAGACTAGGCTGGAACATTCGTCTTTTTACTGTGGCTTTTGCGGTATATATATATATATTTTTTTTTTTTAATTTTCTAATTATATAGATGACTTGGGTAAATTGTAATTGTAGGGGATAGTGGCTTCAGGTTTGACAGTGACCCTGATATCGTGGTGTGTGAGAAAACGAGGCCCATTATTTGTATCCATTTTCAATCCTCTCATGCTTCTTTTGGTTGCCATTGCCGGATCATTAGTACTTAATGAGAAACTGCACCTGGGCAGGTATCATCTCATCTTTCCTTCCCTTTATTATTGTTAGCATTTGATAACCACCAAGGTGTTTACAACTTCCTCACTCGTTTTGTTTCATGTCACCCGCATTTACTCGAAGTTGATTATATATATATATATGTAGTTATATATACACACACACATACTGGTATATGTAATTAATTATGTATCCATGGTGGAAGTTGATCCAACTGTTTCATTTACTAATTGCAGCATAATTGGGGGTATCCTCATTGTGTTGGGATTATATGTGGTCCTGTGGAGCAAAAGCAAGGAGCTAAAGAGCTTAAAGCAGCAACAGCTGCTAACTCCTTCCAAAACCGTTCCTCAAGTTGATAATATACAGATTATCGTCACTTGCAACAGTGCTGATGATAAACCTCCAGTAGAAATAAAGACTCGCCAAAATGAACTAGCCCAAGAGGAAGAACTACAGTGGAGAGAGAAAGCAGACCAATTACATCCAGCTTAATTAGATTTAATGTTTTATCAAAATTTTTAGGATCCTAGACATTAAAAAATGACCATGTTACAAAGTCATCCCAATTTAACTAAGTTCTAAAATTGAATGTTTAATTGTAAATGCATTCACTAATATTTCAACGAATCGCATAACCTCCATTTCATTTAGACCCCTATCCACGCTTGATTCAAGAACTTTGTTTGTGAGCCTATTCATGAGGAAAAATAACAAAAAATCGAAAACCTCAAATTGTGCCACCGTTGAAGAGTGAAAATCTAATAGAAATAAACATCCTAACAATGGCAGCTATTCATTTTTTGGATGTTTCTAAGCTTTATGAAGAAATTCATTTGGCCTTAAACTTCATAATAATGGAAATTTAAAATTATTTTGTATTTTTAAAATTACAAAATAGTTCCTCAATATATTGTATTGTATAATTTATATCAACCATATTTCCAAAAGTCATAATAATAGAAATTTAAAATAAAAATCTATTTTTTTATTAATATTACTTTTCACATATTTTACATATAAATAATAACCACAATTAATATGAAAAAGATCATTTAATCATCATATAAATATAAAATTAAGGATAATACAAAGTATTTAAAAGTGTTATAGTTTCATCATATAATAAATAATAATTACATCAAAATAGCAAATAAAAATAAAAATAAATATATATGATTCTGTAACAATTATAATTTATGACAAGACTTTGTGTTGAGGAAATCTGAAACAAAAACATTTATGATTATAATTATATTTTTTTGAAAATTAAAAGAATTGATTGATAGGCCATGAAAGGCATCCAAAGGAGACATGACAAGGCTATGCCAAACAAATTTAATAAGATTATATCAATCTTTCCAATTATTATTTAATCATATCTTTAGTCTTTAGTCTTCTTCTAGCTACTAGCCATGTGATAAATGAAGTCTTGGGATTCAAAGAACCTCAAACAATGTTATACCAAGGAATGAGATAAATGTGAAGCCTAAGAGTTTTAAGACAGGAGGAATTAGAGACTGTTGATGGGCTAAATAGGTTTATAAGTCAAAGAGGGGTTAGGCAAGTAGTTTTTTTTTCAAAAGGAAAATGATAATTAGTTAAGTAAAGAAAATGTTGCAATCAAGACATAGTGCTTAGGGTGTACCCTTATACAAGTGACAAAGCACCCTTGCATTTGTATGCAAGAAGTATAGACAAAATAAAAAAGAATTACATTAGATGTTTAGAGAAGATAGCAAGTTTGAACAACAATTTGGATTAATATTTTTCAGCAGTACCAACTCCCTGATTTTATTGATGATCTACGGTTTTAGAGACTCCATTGGTGAGGTTTTGTTTGTAAATCTTTTGGAATTCCTTTCTCTCCATAAGATAATGCAGGAATTTTCATTAATCAATGAGTTGATTTTAGTGTGAAGTGGTGAGATTAATGAAGTCCTTGAGGTATGCAGAGAGTGCAGAAGTTGTCTTTGGCATGACCTATTATCATACCTTAATGAGATCGACCTACTATTTCTAATTCTGCATGAAACATTAGCTTTTATCATATCCCTTAACTTTAGTAACTGGTTTAGGAAGTGTGAATTTGAGGTATTCTTATTGATTTCACTTATGCATTTATCTTTATGGAAGTATGAGTGTAACCATTTGATACATAGTGAAGTTTTATCCACTAATTTCGACCAGAATCTTTTAAGGATTAGTGCATAATTAGTAGTCTTGATTAGAGAGATATTCAATCTACCTTCTTTTTTAGGGAAGCACAAATCAATCCATTTCGGTTTAGTTGCCCCTCTTACACCATAGAAAGCCTTTGAGTAGCCTTTCACTTGATTGGATAATGTTTTGGGGTAGGAATATATATGAAACTTAGTATATGTGAAGAGAATTAAGAACTTATTTGATAAGTTGAAACTTACCTATATATGATAGGAATTTGTTCACCCAAAAATTGTTTCTTTTTTGATTTTTTTCATTGAGAGGTATTTAGTCCATGAAATTGAGTCTTTTTGTTGACAAAAGTAACCCCAGATATAGAAGTGGAGGGCATTCGGATTGCATTTGTGCAATGTGAGGCTCTAATATGGTGGCACTTTTGGAGATAAGGAAGTGACTTTTACTTAGATTAATGTGCAGTCTAGAAAAACATTTAAAGGTGTCAAAAGCCTTCATAAATGTTTGGATAAAATCTAACTTGGCCCTTCAAAACAAGAGGAGGTTATCTGCAAAATAAAAGTTAGTTAAACCAATGTTCTTGCATTTTGAATGATACTTGAAGTTGGTGTTGAGTTCCACTTCTTGCTTGATGAATGAATTAAGACTCTCTATATATAGAATTAAATATAAGGGATAGGGGATCCCCTTGTCTAAGGCCTCTACAAGATTTGAAAATTTTGGTGGTACTCCTATTTATCATCACTTATAAGGTTGCAGAAGAAATACATTCCTTTAACCATTGAATGAAGACTTATAGAAAACCATAAGCCTTTAGCATCTTCCATTAAAAGTCCTAGCTTACATTATCAAAGGCCTTGTTAAAATCAATTTTAATGGCGTAATTGGGAGTATAATTGGATATAGAGTAACCCTTTAGGAGTTCTTTTGTAAAAGAACATTGTCTCCAATTTATCTATCACTTAAATATGCTCCTTGGTTATCACTGATTAGAGGGGTTATCGTTTTCTTCAATTGTGTTGCAAGGATTTTGGGTATTTTGTAGAGAAAGTTGGTGGAAGCTATAGGTCTAAAATCTCCAAAATTGGAGGGATTAGAATCTTTAATGATCAAACAAAGGAAGGTTCTATTGATCTCCTTGAGGAGTATACAATTTGAGAAGAACTCATGGGTAACCTTTTAGCAAAATTTCCAACAATATTCTAGGACTTTTGGAAAAAAAAATCCATTAAGACCATCACCTAATGCCTTCATTCCATCCATACCAAAACCCACATTCTCAATCTCTTTATCTTTCACAGGTTTGGTTAAAGATTCCAAATCTAGAGGGATACTCCTTTTAGAGTGATTGCACAAGGATTAGTGAGTGGAACAGTTGAACTATAAGTGTGAAGAAGAGAGTCAAAGTACCTTACTGTTTCATCTTGTATGTCCCAGTAATTTTATAGAATTAAACCATCTTTGGAGGTGATATAACAAGTTTTGTTATAGTTTTTCCTTGCAAAGATAATGTTGAAAAAGAACCTTGTGCAATTGACACCATCTTTAATCCAATTAGTCATGGCCTTTTGCTATAGTAGTAATGTAAAATTTTTTACAGCTAGTATGAATTTAGGAAGTGCTAGTTTTTCTTTGTCTAATAGTTGTGGATCATTTAGTGTAAAGGTAATTTGTTTTTGGGTATCTTCAAGTTTCAATCTAGTGGAGCTTAGAATAGATCTAGTGGATCCTTTAAAAGAGTTTAATAATTTAACCTTATTTTTCTATAGCTTTTAGCTTTTGAAAACAACTGAACTACTAGGTCCCCACAAAAGAGCTATCTGTCTCTCTTTTGCATGCCTCAGAGATACTAGATTCATTAACTAGGTAGTTATTGAACTTGAAGGGATAGTGTAGCGCCCCCTTACCGTAGAGTACCCACCGGAACACCCATAGGTCATTCCGGTCCATATTCTACGATAAGAGAGGACTACAGAAAAACAACTCTAAACTCCACATGGCATCCCAATGATAAAATAGTAATATGAAATTGAAACTTTTAAAACCAAACTATGTTCCCTTTCATTTCATCCAAATCAGCAATTTATACAACTGTTAGTGATCTCAG
>JAOSBO010000005.1:19731842-19751742 GCA_027563915.1 Erythroxylum rotundifolium
ATATTAATAATAATTATTAATAATTAATGACAATAATAATAATCATAAAATTAATTATAATATGAATAATAATAAGTGGAAAAGTTATAATAACAATAAATTTAATAACAATAATATATTTAATAGTACTAATAATAATAAATATAATTGATAAAAATAATAAATTTAATATTAATAAAATTAATAATAAGTAAAAAAATTAATACACACTTCAAATTAAATAATAAATAGAAAAATAACAATAATAAATTTAATAGACACTTCAAATTAAATATACACTTCAAATACAAATTCTCAAGTATACACTTCAAATACACAATTCAATTTCAAATACACAATTTATATACACACTTCAATTACACAATCTCTTCTCTTCAATCTCAAATAAACACTTCAATCTCAAATCATTCTCGTCAATCTCAAAAGCGCACTTCAATCTCAAATACACACTTTAAATACAAACTTCAATCTCAAATCCCTTCTCTTCAAAGCATTACAACAAATTTTTATTACAACAAAAATATTACATCAAGACATTACAACAATCATAAGGGGCATTTTATCGAACAACTTATAGGCAATATGTATAATCCCTAACTAATCACAAAACAAATGCATTTTTCCATTATTTACCAACAACAATACATGTAAATAACAAATCAACCAACAATGACACAAAAAAGGCATACAACAATAATAATCACACAAAAATCAACTACACAAAACGCCTATGGTTCATATATAAAAGCTATGTTTTTTAGAAAGAAAATACACTCAATAGAGAGCTTACCGGAAAATGACACATGATGGGCCAAAAAACGTGTAGAAAACAATGGTGGAAGCAAGGATAATCACCCAAAACCAGACAATGGCGATGGAGGAGAGAAGAAGAAGAAATTTGGAGGGGGGCGTAAGTCGAGTTAAAGATGATAAATGAAACGACGTTGTTTTATTTATTAAGAAGTCGTCAATTATTGACGGAAAAATATTCCGTCAGTATTTAATTTCATCAATTAATTACCCGCCACATCTTGCTGCTTATTTTGTGACAGAACACTATGTTCATCGATAAACTAGAGATCATTTTAATGACAGATGCTATTCTGTTGGTAAATAACCGACGCTGATCTATTATTTCATCGGGAAATTTATGACATTATTTAATTGTGGGAAGAATTCCTGCAATTTTCACCCATGGGATTGGTTACGTCATTGCTATATGTCGTCAAAGATTTTGCGCGAAATTCCTTTCCTCCACTTTTACTAACGACAATTGTGTCCGTCGCTATATCTAAACTTTCACGACATATTTACTGATGTTCTTTTGTATTTCTTCGGTAAATAGCTACAGCTATCATTCCATCGGTAAATTTTCGATGCTAATTTATGATTTTCTTGTAGTGGATGATTTCTTCACCCAAAGTTATAAGTTTTACTTTTGGGTTTGTTTGCCTCTAGAAGCTTACCATAAACTGAACTTGCTCTATTGATTCCACCATTGGATTCTTATTATGCCCATCTATTCATTAGTTTCTCCTTATAGAATTCACATCTCATTACTTTATCTATTCTTAACGGAGATCTTAAGTAGTATAATTATTTTTCTATTAATTCCATTTGAGTTGTTAATGTTGTCATGGCACGTACTTTATAGACCCTAACAGATCTATACACTCTCTCCTTCTTTGACTACCTTGTAGAGTTTATTATACTCTTCGGACTTGCATCTATATTAGAAAGCCAAGGTATGGAAACTTCAATAGATCGTTGTATCTATACCATGTCCCATATAAGGTGTCATTGTCAAATTGCTAAAAAGGAGAGATATCTTTGCTTACGTTTATTATTTTAGATGGTGGAAAGCATTTGACAAGGAAATTTCTCATAAGACTCTCACAAGCATTAACTACTTAAATTTGTAATGCTTTTAGCCACTACTTTTCCTGATCCCTCAATTTAAATAGAAATAGATTTAACTCAATGACGTCTTCAATTTCGTCATTAATCTTGACTTTGTTACATATCTCTAAGAAGTTGGTGATGTTTATATTAAGATCATCATCAAGTATTTTATAGCAATTATGCATTTTTTGAAAACTATGAATTTCATTGGTCTTATCATCAAAATAGTAAGCACTTATCTTTGACCTTCAAATGCTTAATTATGTTTCCAAAAGAAATAGTTTAGCATGTTCCATCACAATTCTCATTTTTCTTATCATCTTTTTAGGTTATGATTCTAGTTTATCTGTATGTTCTTGCTTAATCCATTGTTTTTTATTCTAATATAATGTCCTCTTATGTTTTGGATTTGTTTTAATAGATACAAATTATAGTTCTTATCATACAATATGGCCACTCTTAAAATTAGAATAAACAAAAATGCAAAATCAAATAAAATTAGACATAAAGAAAATTTACAAAATAGAAATAAAGGACATATATTAAAATTAAAACTAGAAAAATAACTGTACAAGGCTAGAAAATTTTTTAAAATGTTTACTAATATTAAGTTACTTCCTTATAAACAACAATATAAATATTTTTTCAAGGTAAATAATTAGATTAATTAAGAAAGTAAAAATGTATAAATGGGGCCCCTATGGAAAGCATCCCTACAATCAATCTCATATCATATAACATCCCTAAAAGAATTTGTAATCTAACACACATTGTAAGTTATAAAGTTAATCAATTCTCCAAAAGCGAGTTATGTTTTCTCCATAATAACTTAGTACATAAGTTTTTACAGGTTGTTTCTTAATGTTAAAAGGCATAGACTTCATTACAAATTCCTTGGCTCTCTAACTACTCATAAGTCTCCTATAATTTTTTTCCCTCCAAATCTCTTACAAGAAGGTTCCCATAAAGATCAGACACACTACTAAGTCAGCTTTAGGGATGCTGAAGCAAGCTTGAAACTATTGCATAATATCTAAAAGAGAATTTACATCAAAATGTCAATAACACAGCCTTTTGATTTCGTTCCATATAACATTTGAATATCTACATTTATAGAATAGATGGGATCTAGTTCCTACCTTTCTAAGAAAAGCATATAGGTACCATTATGTTCATATACCTAAATCTATCCATCGTACTCAAATTTTTTTGACTACTAACTATAGAAGTAAAGAGGTTTTAAGCATGAGGTACTTACTCTAAACCAATTTATTCCATCCTACCACTATACCTTTCTAAATTGGCCATTCTCTATAGGTTATATTTGTAAAGTTCCCTTTAGGATCTTTTTTTTCATAAATAGCGATATTGATGATTAGGATAGGAACAAAGTTTGGGATCAAGTGCATAATTTCTCTTGAAAAGCCACACCATTGTCACTCTTTTATGAAGGTGCAAACTCTAGTTTTATTAGGAATATTTCTTAAGGCCTATACTACTACTTGTTGCTAGTAAGATGGTCATTCCCTATCTAATTATCATAATACAAATAAGTTTTTTCCTATCTCCAATTTTGCAAGTCATACTCGACTTGATGGAAATCCTATCTTCAAAAGTTGAGTTAGAAACTAAGAATAGTTTCTACCTCCTACAATATAAACTATTGGATTCAATTAATGATTTAGGAAGTTTTATCTTTCCCTTTGTTGTTGACAGTTTATTACCGAAAAGGGTATTACTGAACTTATTTGGATTTCTTAATTTGATCAATTATGTCCTTTTTATTATCTTGCAATATGTAGCTTATTTATAGGCTACTAAACTACCATATAGAGAAATGGGTGGAAGTTAGCAACTTATTATAAACCTAATTTGAAGATAGAAGGCAAAGTACGTCAAGTTAATGATGTTAAACAAGTGCTACTTAGGAGGCAACCAAAGAACTAAGATTTTTTGTATTTTTACTATTATAATTTTGGTATTTTCATTTTATTTTGTTATTACTTTGTTTTTTTATTTTTATGTTTATTTTGTAGGGAGTGAATTGATCGATCTTTATGGCATAGAGTGTCTCCAAATTCCATCACCAACACCATCACTGCCTCAATCACCATAAGTATTTTTATTATAACTTTGTCTTTATAGTTCTTTATTTTTTGTATTATTTTGCTTCTCATACTAAGGACAATGAGTTGTTCAAGTGTGGTGATTTATATGAAATTGCATATCAATAGTGTGTGAATTTGCATTTCTAATGTATTAGTTTTTTATTAGGTTAGCATTATGTGAACATTTGTTTTATGAAATTGCATATCAATAATGTGTGAATTTGCATTTCTATTGTATTAGTTTTTTATTAGGTTGGCATTGTGTGAACATTTGATGTATGATGTGTGCATTGTGTCAATGGAAAGAATTGAACGGAATTAGTTATCTTTGAACATGGTCATTTGAAGTGTAAAGGTATAGTAACTTATGAATTTTGTGTTTTAAGTGTCTTTGGGATAAATACGTATGTTTTTCTTTGGAAAATGAATAAATTGTATTATCTCTAGCAAAAGCTAGTTCATCATTACATTAAGTTCTAATTTACTTAATATCTATTAGTTTATAGCATGATTGGAAAGTTCCAAAAGGGCTAAAACACTAGAGATTAGTTACATGACCAATACTTCATACTAATTATAAGCTCCATATGTTCTTCATGTTAAAGGATAGTAAATTTTGTAGATTTGTTACAATGACAACAACTCTAATCTAGTTAAATATTTTCCAGCTTGCTAGTACTTGTCTTCTTCCACACTCTTATATAATCTACTATTTCTTTCTTTCCAAAGAGAGTAAATTGAGGTGGCGAATGCTGCTTTTAGTAACATTTCATTTTTCTATACATGTTTAGTGTCGTTAAACCAATTCAAATTTCCTTCCATTCATATATGTAATTATCCATTACTATCGTATATTGAACTATGCACTATACTATTTTTAAATATTAGCATAGAAAAAAGAGATGATTTCTATCTTCATCAGCCCCCTTACATAATAAACAAGTTAAATCATTTATACAAACCACCTGCTCTTGATCTTAACCATGTTTTTAATCACTAGCTAAGTGATTAGCGAGGCTTTAAGATTAAGGGTTTGTTTCTATAAAATATTATTCCAAGGATCCTCTTCTAATCTACTTACGAGAATTTTGTGACAAGATTTATTTTTAAATCTTCCACTCAGATAAGAGGTCTAGATGATGAGATCTTCTTTATCAGGTAGGTGTTCAACAAGTGTAAGAAATCCTTTAAAATTCCTATACCAATCACCATGCTAGATTAGAAAGGATACTTTCAGGCCCAATGGAAATTCATTCCTCAATTAACTAATATCATATCTTCATATATAAGGGCTTAAAGTTGACCAGTTGTCAAACCAAAACCATGTATATGCTCCATTTCCTAGTTGATATTTAATTTAAGGATAAACCATCCCAATCAAATTTAGCAGTTGATTGAAAATCCAAGAAACCTTTCTTATTCTTGTAATTTGCTAGAAATTCATGTTTTTGAAATGATATTCATGGATCCATTTGATCCAGAGGGCCTTTTTATTTATATAAATTCTCCAAATGCACAGCAACACCTTTTGCATTGTTGAAATTAAGATAATTCCAAGTCCATCTTGTTTCTTTAGAATGGTGATCTCACCTCAGTTAACTTTTTCACTTTTAGAATTCTCAATTTTACCATTCTAAAAAATGCTTTCACAATTTTGTCTATGTTCTTTATAACCTTCTTTGGAAAAGAAATATGAGATGTCCAGTACATATGCAAACTATTGAGAATGGAAATGATGTGTTAATCTAGTGATAAACGAAAGGAATATATTTTGCCATGCATTTACCCTATGTTTGATCTTTTTAATAAAAGGAATACAATCAGAGAATTTAGGCTTAGTTGTGGTGATTAACACTTTAGTGTATCTAAAAAGAGTGGAATGCATATTCAATCCTACAATTCTACTAAGTTCTATTTGTTCCTTACATTTGATGAAATGTATAAGCTACTTTTGTTAGAATTAAACTTTAATCCAAAACATTATGAGAACATTTTCAACATATGTAGCATCGATGGAATGGGAGACTGCAACATATAAAACCATAAGATCATTTACATAAATCAGGTGTATTAAACTGATTTCTCTGTATTTATAATGAAATTGAAAAACTCCATTACAGGATGTTAATTTTCTCAGTAATCTTAATAGCCATTTCATTATGAGGGTGAATAAATAGGGGAATCCCTAATCGTCTTTGCATTTTTTAAAGGTTTAGTGGCGATTCCATTTACCAACTCACTAAAAGAGGAGGATTGAAGGCATGTTATGATCCATTTAAAAAATTTTCCAAGTAAATCCATTGCTTCAAGAAAAAACTAAATAAACCTCTAACTAACTATATCAAAGGCTTTATAAAAGTTAATTTTTACCAAACAACTTTTGATTCTCCTCCCTGAGTTATACTACTTTAACAACTTTTGTAACAGTAGGATGTTATCACTTATTTTACTCTCTAGAATGGAAGCCCCTTAGGAAGTGCTTATGATTTCACTGAGCATATTCTTCAATCATTCAGCTAGAGGTTTAACAATTACTTTGTACATTGTGTTGTAATAAGATATTGTTCTAAATCATCCATGTTCGAGGGGTTTTGCTTATTAGGCACAAAAAAGTAGGTGTGATTTATTTCAGGAAGCATTTTAGAAAAGGAGAATAATTACAATACAAGTTTAGTGAATATTTTGCTAATGATATCCCAAGTTTTTTTTAATAAACTATACTAAAAAGCCATCTGGACTAGGTGCTTTTGGAAGATGTAGACTGAATACAACTTTTATAATATCTTGTTTTAAAAATGGGGAAACCATAGACGTCTTTAGCACCAGTTTTACTGAGCAATCAAATACTCTTTGAATATTGTATCTGGTTGAGCAGATTCTTTAAATCCCACAGGTAGGATGAAGAAGTTCTTTGCTAATTCTTGTAAACCTTCTTTATCTGAGTGTGCAAGTCCCCTAATGCCTTATACGTCTATAATTTTGTTTATATTCTGTATAGAAAGTGGAGAGGAGTGAAAAACTTTTTATAGAGGAGTCCTCATCCCTCATCTAATTTATTCTTTTTTTTGTTTTGAGATAGAATTATAAAGATTCAAAGCCTCCTGATACTCTTTTATACTTTGAAAATTTATCAACCTCAAGTTTGTATTATAAGTGGATTTGTAGGAATCCTCCGGATCACGAATCAATTTTTACTTGAGGAATGTGAGGTTTTGAGTTTTTCAAATAATAAAATTCTTAAAAGTAGCTCTTACTAACTTTAGTTTCTATATAAGTTAGTAAGATTTATCAACTTCTACTTCTTGATTCCAACATCTATTGATTAATTCCAAAACCCTTTCATGTGTTTTATTCCATTAAAGAATCTAAATAGGGCCCTAACTTTCCTAATTTTTGTAATGTTTTGAGTTAACATGTAAGAGTGGTCTGAGAACAAGTTTTCTCCAAAATGAGCATAATAAGGAGGGAATAAATATAGCTAGGCTGAGTTAACTAGTGATTTGTTAAGTTTCTTTCTAATATGCATATTGCCTTGTTGCTTGTTTAACCAGGTAGCGAGTCTACCTGTTGAGCTAAGATCTAACAAGTACACCTTGGTAAAGAGGATAGTAAGCTCTTTTTTTGCTCCCAGCATGAACTTATTGCCACCTTAACTTCTGTAGAGCTTTGAGAACAATTGAAATCCCTAGATAGAAGCCAAGGATTTTGTATTTTCGATTGTAAGTTTCACAGATCTAACTAAAGTTTATCTCTTTGAAAGACAAAATTGGAAGCATATATTAGTGTAAGATCAAACTTAGGAATCTTACCTCCCATTTGACATTTCAGTTGAATAAATTGGTCACTTTCTTCAATAGCTTGAAGTTTAATCATATCAATATTATAGAGACAAATTATCCTTCCATTATCATGAGAATTATGGTTTAAAATAAGTTGCCAATTTGCACCTAAAAACTTAGGGTCAATGAGTAACTGAAGTTCTTTTATTTTACTTTCTAGAAGGCCTACTAAACAAGGATTCTTGTCTTTTACAACCACCTTTAGCATAAACCTTTTAAGACATTAAACCCTCTAGTGTTCCACACCAGCACAGCCATCTAGGGAGATTCCTTTTTTTTTTTTTAAAGTTGTTCTTTCCCTTTTTCCTTCCAGATCTTCTTCTAAAGCTAGTGGAATTTAGAATTCTTCAGTCTCTCCCAAGTTCTTAACATGCACCTTGGCTTCTTTACTCACCATTTATTGATCTTATTCATTTTAACCTCTTTTTCATTAGTATTCCCTATTTCCACCATGCTGATTGAGTCATCTAGTATAGCTGTTTTAACTAATTTCCTTTTAGTTGCATCAATTTCCTTTAGCCTGCTGTAATCTCCCTCCTACAACATGTTATTTTACAAAATCCCCAATATTTCTTCTTGCCATCCAGTTTTGAACACTTTTTAGTGGAATTACTTGGTTTCCAAGGGTATGTTGTTAGGATTTCTATCTTCTCTAGCTCACCATTATCCCCTAATCTCATAACTAGTAAGCTATCGATAACATTGAGTTTTTATTGATTTAGCAAATAATTTTTAATAATAAATTTTTTCCATAGTTGTTGTTTGTGAGGCCATACAAATTGGTTTCCCAAAAGAGCTCACAAGAAAACTTAATCCTTCAATGTTCCAAAATTCCATTTGTAGGTTATGAAATTTGACCCACATTGGAAATGTATCAATCTTATCTCTATCTATCTTAATTCCAAGTTTCCACTTATGAATGAATAAGTTGTCCTCCTATATGTCATGGTCCCTTTTCAACTATATAATTCAAACTACTTACATTAGAAAATTTGAACAAGATGGTTCCATCTTCTTTTAACATAACTTTGTCTAAACCTTTCTTACCCCATCTAACTCTTTCCTAAGCAGTCATGACAAGAAAGTTTGGTCTCTAATTTCATAAAAAACCTAATTAAGACAAAATACCAAGCAAGAGCTCTAACATTGATTAATTCAATAGGTGGGGACATGAAACCATCTTTTATGACATTTTGATACTGTTTGAGAGACTTTTGTTATGTTATGTGTAAAATTTGTTCTTATAAGCTCTAGAAGGATAAGATTCATCTAAGTTTTCCTCAATGTTTACACTTTCATCATGCCTCTTCTTGGTTTCCTTTCCTCTAAACTTTGGGAGAGTGACTCTCTAGAGAGAGCAGGAATTTTTCTAGAGTTATAAAGGATTCCCCCTTCTCTCTAACTGTATGCAAGGCCATGGGAAGGCCTTCCATCGAAGTTGAAACCTCAGTCATAAAGATTGTAGTCGCCTAGACAGAAGAAGAAACAAACTAAGTGTAGTAGAAAGTGATTCCAAAAAATGGAAAGTTGCAGGGGTATTGTGGTAAAAGCAAGTGGTGAGAAGTCAAATAAAAAAGCAAGTAGAGAGTAAAGTCTTTTCCACTCTAATTATGTTAATTAGGATAGGAAACCTATTCTTTCACTTTATGACATATGCATTTATAATTATATTCAATTGAATTGGTTAGCATTATCAGTAAACTTTTATGAGAGTTACTGATTAAGAAGAAATGAGGTATGCCAGAAAATTAAATGATAAAAATGTGTATTAAATAAAATTCATATTCCGCTAGCCCTTTTTAAGAAAATTAGGATAAGAATAGAGTTGATAACAAATTGATAATTGTGATATAACTAAGAAACCGGGGGTATTCACGAGAAAATGTTTATTTTCGAATCAAAAGGTTAGAATGACTTTTCAACCAAGATAAACTGGATCTAGTTGAGTAAATAAGAGAAATTCATGCTAAGGTGTTTGCCTCCATGTCAAAAGACTAGGTTATCGTTAAAGAAAATATAAAAAATGGTGTTATAATAAATGAAACCTATTGATATTTTACAAATAGCAAGAATTTTCATGAAAGGTTGATAGTTTGCCTATTTGATTGATCAATAATTATAAATGCATGCTTATAAATGCCATAGGTGTATGAATAGGGTGTTAGTATTTTGATTGGTATGTATATTCAAATTACTTTAAACATGAAAGGAATAAGTTAGTATGTTAGCACTTTTTGAGTGATAGATGTTTGATGTTAAGATAATTACATAAGATTTATGCCATTGTACCATTATTGCATTGTTATATGATTTTGTGATTATGTGTTTTTTGTGTTTTCTTTGATTGTGTTCTTAGTTTTGCTTGAGGAAAAAGACAGGTTTAAATGTGGGGATATTGACAAGTGTCAATTATAGGATCTTTTTCTAGGTGTTTGATTGTGTTTTTAATTGTTTCTTAAATGATTATCATGTGTATAGGCTTAAAATTGTGTTATTGTTAGTGCTCATATGTTTTTTTAAGTGTTTGATTAGTTTAGAGCAAGAATTTAATCTTCTTTTTATGTTTCACGAGGTGTTTGATATGTTTATAAGTATATGAAAGTGGGAATGTGAAGAAACGAGAAGATCTTGCATGTATGCAACCATTTCACAAACGTAACATAAGTGCGACAATCAATAAATTTTAATTTTTCTAGATCCCGAGTTTTTCTATACTTTTAGCATTCTAGGGCTATTTTGGAACCAAATTACGTGGAAAAGCCCTAGAAAGAATCCTAAAATCTTTAATATCTATTTAAAGATATGAAAAACCCAAAAAAACACAACAACTGCCAAATCTAAAGAATATCAAGGGGAGGCATCAAAAGAACTTCAAAGAATTCTGTATTTCTATATGAAGACAGCAACTAGTTTTTCTTTCTTTTCCCTTTATTTCTTTCATTTTCTTGGATGTTTATTTGGATTGTTATGATGTTTAACATGATTATGGGTTTCTAAATCCATATTAGGGATTGTTCTTGAACTGTTTTTGCTGAACTTTATTTTTGTTGAATTCAATACATCTATCAATGCTTTGTGATAATTGTTATTTTTATACTTGGTAATAAATCAAGAAAGTGAATCAAGTTATTTATGTTAAGGTGCACAACGAGAGTTGGTAGCTTAATAGACATGTAATTATCAGATTAATTAAAAATTAAATAGAGATCTTAATTGTGAAATTAATTATCGTTAGGATTGCTCAAACCTAATTGAATAGTTAGGAGTTGTTTTGTGAATTGAGAGATTGCTATTACATTATTATCGAATTCAATTAGGATTACATAATTAGAATTTGAGAAAGGGTAATCAAAACCTTAAGATATCTAAGATCAAACATAAATTGAATCAACAAGATAAAAAGAAAACAAAACAAGGATAGAATAATTTCTAAATCTCTAACTTTAATCAAATATTTTTTATTGGTAGCTCAATTATTTTTATTAGTTACTTCAATTTCAATCATTTATTTTAATTCAAATCAATGATTAGTACCTTATACAAAGTTTTATTCAAGTTGTTACATGTCTAATTAGTCCTCGTAGGAATGATACCTTTTGTACTACAAGTTATGATCCATATACTTGCAGCATTGAAAATTTTCATTATAAAATGTATCAATAGGCCCCACTATACCACAAGGATGCCGTGTGGTATAATTGGTACCACTAACAAATTTAAGAAAATGAAAAGAGACATTTCATATTAGTTTAAAAAATAAAAAAAGTGTTATGTCAATAATGATGTGGCACTTAACTAAAGAAAATTTATCTCCATTTAATTTTTCATCTACTTATGGTATAATTTAAATATTATAACAATGTTAGGGTTGAAATTGAACACTCTCAAATGCTAAGATTTAAATTTTATCATGACAAATATCGAAACAACTCAGGGTTAAGTATGTTTCTAAATAGTGTTAAGTATTCTTATGGGGAGCTTACCATCAATATCCTTACCATGTTTAGGGTGAATTGAAATATAAAACTAGATAGGAAGTAATGTAATCAAGTTTAGGCTAGCTAGAAATCAAATGGAGATTTCGTTTAATAATTTTAGGGTGCATTACAAGTTCTATACATTCTATACTTCTAGGTATACGGAATTTGAGGAGTAAAAGAGTCTCTAAGTTAAATTCCATGTTGAGATCAATAACCATATCCCTTAAGAATTTTAGAGCTTAATTTTAAGAGAAAATGGGCATATATAACTTGTTAATAAGTAAGAGCATCCATATCCTTTTATCATTTAAATATTTTAATAGGGCAATTTCCCATATAATTACTAATAAGAGGGATAGAATTGGTGTATTTAATCTTACTAATATGTTTTACTTGTGATATAAAGTACAATGACAATCATTTAACTTTGGAAAATATTTTTTAAATTATTTAGAACAAAAGGGTGCAAAGAAAAAGGTAGCCTTCTATGGTAGTACTTTTTTGACAAAGTTGTAAAAAAAATCCTATGTCATTTTGACTCTATTGCAAGGTTGACCATGAGTTGTTTCATGGTTATCATCGACCCAAATATTTTTGTTTTTGAAATAGGAAAATTGAATATAATTAATAAATAAAAATATTACAAAGAAGACAGTGCTTAGGGGGTACCTTACTCAAGTTACAAAACTTTCTTGCACATGCTTACAAGAAGTAGATATAAGTAAAGAGAAGAGTTAGATTAGATATTTAGAGCAGACAGCAAATTTGAGCTACAATTCTAGCCAATATTGTTTAGTAGAACTAACTCCATAGTTTCATTAATGATATATGGTGTGAGAGATTCCACCAAAGAGGTTTTGTTTGTAAATCTTCAAGAGTTCCTTTCTTTCTAGATGATGTACACACAAAATTTCAAAGTAGGTATGAAAATCAAACTATCAAGTTTGAAGATAGCAACTTGCTTAGAAATCCATTGTGTAATATTTGTGAGAGAGTTCCCTAGAGCAAGTCATAGGCATTTTATTGTAACAAATTCCCATATGTTGTTGGTGAAAGGGAACATGAAAAATCAACATGAAAAATAATTGATCTCTTGATTGCTTATATACCAAACATATAGAACAGTTTCTGTCAACTTGCAAGTAATGAGTATTTAAGTCATTTTGAGTTTGTTTTTAATGGTAAGCTATAAAAGAAAAGAGATTTTGGGTGTTAAAACCTTAAACCAAAAGATCTTATACCAATCAACCTTACAACATCTTCTTTATAATAGGTCCCTAATGAGTTTATTGGATAGTTTATGTATAGGTTGTTCTTTCCTGTAGAAAGTGTTTGGGATAGCTGGACTAAGATGGTATATGGGTTATCAGTGTATCAATGTATCAAGGAACTACCACAAGTTGCTATTGATCAATGAACTAATATTGGTGTGAAGTGTTAAGATTATTGAAGACCCTGAGGTGTACATAGAGTGAAGAGGCTGACCTTGGCTTGACCAATTATCAAAACTTTAGGAGATCAATTTTCTATTCCCAATTCTACAAGATAAGTCAACTTAAATCTTGTCCCCCAACTTTAGTAAATGATTTAGGAAGTGAGAATTTGAGGTTTTTTACTAATTTCCCATATACATCTGCCTTTGAAGAAGTATAAGTGTAACCAACTTATTTATAATGAGTTTTTATCCACTAGTATCCACCAAAATCTTTTGAGGATCAATGTTTGATTGGTTGTCTTAACTAAAGAGATGTCAAGTCCTCCTTCTTTAGGGAAGCACGATTTAGACCATTTCACTTTAGATACCCCTTTTGCATTAGCTAGATGACTCTGTAGAAATTCTTTGAGTACCCTTTCAATTGTTTTGATGATGTTTTGGCATAGGAAAATATGGGAACTTCAATAAATGTGAAGTGAATTGAGAACTGATTTGATAATTTGCAACTCCTGTATATGACAGGAATTTATTCACTTAAGACTCGACTCTTTTTCAAATTTTTTTCAATGAGAGGAATGTAGTCCATGAAATTGTGTCTTCTGGTAGAAATAGATAGCCCCAAATATAGGAGCGTAGGACGTTTAGAGGCATTCTAGCAATTGTTGTAATATGAGACTCTAATATAGTGATGCTTTTAAAGATGAGGAAGTGAATTTTGTTTAAATTGATGTACAGTCCATAAAATATTTTGAAAGTGTCCAGAGCCTTCATAAATGTTTGAATGGAATCCTTTTTAGCCCTAAAAAATAATAGGATATCATATATATAAAAAAAGTTGTTTAAACCAATCTTCTTGTAATTTGAATGATACTTGAAGTTGGTGTTGAATTCCACTTCTTACTCAATGATTGAATTAAGAGTCTCCATGCATAAAATAAAGAGATAGAGGAAAGGGCATCCCCCTTTCTATGGCCTCTTGCAGTTTTGAAATATTTTGTGGGACTATCATTAATCATCACAGATAGGGTAGTAGAACCAATGCATTCCTTTAACCATCAAATGAAAATATCAGGAAAATTGTAGGCCTATAGCATCATCTATAGGAAATCCCAACTTGCACTCTGAAAAGCATTTTGAGAATCATCTTTAATGGTGCAATTAGGAGTGCAGTTAGATCTAGAGTAACCTTTTAAGAGCTCTTGCACAATAAGAACATTGTCACCATTCTACCTGTCACACAAATAAACACCCTAGTTGTCACTGATTAGAGGGGTTATAACTTTCTTTAATCCAATTGTAAGAATTTTGGATATGATTTTGTATAGGAAGTTAGTGTAGACAATAGCTTTAAAATCTCCAAAACAAGAGGTGTTAGGACTGTTAAGCATTAAACTTAGAAAAGTTCTGTTGATTTCCTTGAGGAGAAGAATTCATGGTATGCCTTTTTAACAAATTAGCTAGTGATATTTTAAGACTTTTGGAAAAAATAATAGCCATTAAAACGATCAGGCCATGGCGTTTTCATTCCATCCATACCAAACACCACATCCTCAATCCTTTTGTTAACCACATGTTTGACTAATAAATCCAAGTCCCAAGGAAAGACTTTCTTTGGGGTGATTTTACAATGTTTAGTAAGTCCAATAAATGATGGAATAAGACTGCCAAGAAGAGAGTCAAAGGACTATATTGCTTCATCATATATGTCATGATGATTTTGTAATATTGAGCCTTTTTTGAAGGTGATAAAATAGATTTTGTTTTGGTTTTTCTATGCAAGGATGGTGTTAAAAAAGAACTTTGTCCAATTCTCACCATCATTAATAAAATTAACCCTGGCCTTTTGCTACAGTAGAGAAGCATGATTTTTAACAACTTGTATGAATTTGGGAAGTGACCTTTTTTTCTTTATCTAAGAGTTGTGGGTCATCTGGTGTGAGAGAGATTTGAGCTTGAATATTTACAAGTTCCATTATGGTGGAGTTTATAATAGATCTAGTGTAGGGTCCATTTAAAGAGTTTAACATTTTGAGCTCTTTTCTAATGGCTTTCAGTTTTTGAACAAAAGTAAACTTCTTGGTTTTCCACTAATGATTCAAGAATATTGAAGACTTAGCAATGTTTCTAGGAAATTGGGCTAGCCAATTGTAATTGAAAAGAGCTTTATCTAACTTCTTTCTTATAAACCAATTAGAGCTCTATTTATTAGACCAACTGAAAGTATGCCCCATATATTTAAGACTAGTTGCACCGAGCACTTCCACACAATATTTGAAGTATACCAAAAAAATTTTAAAGTTGCGGTTTCCTTAAGCTTTTGATCTATAAAGAGTTGAGTTGAAACCCCTTCAAATCATCTAAGGTTTGGTAATGTTACAGATGAGATTTTTTAGACTGCTCAGTAAGTCTTTTCTTTGAAAAGAAAAGTTACTTACATAAATAAAAGAGATGATCATATCTATCTTCTCCTGTAAAAGGAAAATATTGAGATGCATAGCTTGATCATTTGATTCTAGCAAGTCCACTTCAATGTCATATGCTTTGTACTAAACAACGAGTCTTTCATAAGAATGGTGAGTGTGGTTAGTAAGCATTTTCCATTGGGACCCCAAAATACTTAGCTTTCCAAGATTCTATAATCTTATTTTTGTTTCAAGCAATCCAACTATAAGAGGCCTTTTCCTTATGGAAAAATCCCTTAAAGCTAGCCGACCCAAATATGTTCAGTTACATAAAGCTAGTTAAGAAATTGAAGCAACAGACAACAAATGACATGGATGGACCAACATTTGTCCATTTACTTTTGGCACTTAGGGTACTTCAAGTAGCCTCAACCATACTTGATGGCATTGTTGAAGGAGGACAATAATCATGATCATAAGCCCATTGCAGATTGAGGTTTTTGTTTTTATTCGCTTTTTTATGCCATGTATATTGTTACAAGTTTCTTTTATTTATACTCTTAAACTATATGTTTTATTCTTATTTTGTGCTTCAATTACTTTGATCTAATACTTTATCTGGTTTATTAATATTAAATTTTGTTTACATTTTTTATTTTTTATTTTTTATTTGTGTTTGTTTGTATGGTATAAATAAATTATAAATGTTGATCATAAATTCCTTGGAAAATGGATAAAACAATTGCCACAAACTAATATTCTCTTATTTTCATCAATTTATAGTTATTATCTTTAGTATTTTCTTTAATTCTTTATATTTTCATATTGAGGAAAATGAATAACTTAAGTGTGGAGAGGGAATTGATTATTTATAGACCTTATTTTACTTGTTAATTATGTCCCAATTACCTTAACCTAGAATTTCAATGAAAGAAAATTGATCAAAATGACACATTACAAGTTTGGTTATTACATTATTCAACTAGTTTAGGCCAATAGTTATGAGTATTGATAACTTACTTACTTTAATTTGCTCTAATAATTATGACAATGAATGATTGATTTGCATTATTATAATTTTTGCATATTTTTAATTAAATATGAATTCTTTTTAGGCATTTTAGTACCTCGCTAAAAACATAGATAAGTAAATAAATTTAAAAAGTATGTGAATAAGTAAGCATAAATAAATTCAATATGTTAGCTTTAATCTAAGTGAAAAGGTTGATGTTAAAAAGTGGTACTAGTAACTATTTGAAATAGTGATCTAATTGTGTAATCAGATGCATTCATGAGAATGTATTTACTTTCACACAAAAAAAGGTTAATTGAATTTTCAAATAAGCTCTAAATGCCATATGTATTTGAAATCTTAAGAATCTTATACATGTATCTCTATTTTATGCATTAGGTTGAGTTATATAAAATAAGTTGATGTTTGAAGGATTTTTGGGTTAAATATTAATTAAATTATGATCCAATGCAAGTATCTAAATGTCTAACCATTGGATGAATAATGAAATTAACTAAATAATGGATAATATTGATTACTTTAATTGATTTATTAAAGTATTTTTTAGAATTGTCATCTTTTCATGTTAAGAGTGATTGAATAGATTTGCTTACAGACAACTAAAAGGTTTTTTACTTTAATTATTTGAAATTTCTTTAAGACTAAAAACCTTTTTATGCTTAGATAAAGAAAATTGATGTAATGTCTATACCCAATCAAAAGAATAATAAAGATCAACTAGGTAAGTATACTTATCATTATTAGAGTATATTATAGTGAATACATGTATTGATCCTATGAGCACTATAAGTACTAGTCCTAACTATTTTTCTATTATTTAATCTAAAAAAAGAATAAGTAAATCAAAGAAAAGATTAATGAAACTAAAGTTACTAATATGATAATAAGTAATATCAATAGTCAAGAATAAACTAATCAATTGGTAATTAAGATGTAGATGAAGAATCCCCTAGAATCTTTCTATGCCTGAGTTTATCTTGATTTACTTATTAACCTTAGTTTCTTAGACATGTAGAAATTCCAAATTTATAACCATATTACTTATCAATAGATACAATATTTGTCTTTAATTTAATTGATTGATATTGCTTTCTAATCAAAACCTCTATGAATGCATTAACTCATTATATGAATTCCCTTGATAGAATTGTCTCTAATATAGAAGATCTATATGGCCCTATCTTATAATTATATTCAACTCTTATTATTCATGACATAATCTATTCATATATATGATTTATCAATCTTTATATATAATATCTAGAATTGAATCAGAATGTTAAAAAATCCCAATTCAACGACAATAAGTGGTCATTAATAATTCGTAATAATATTTGCGTCTTTCATGAAATCAAAGAATAAATCAAACAATAGTTCTAGGGTTCATTCATTCTAAATCATCCTAATTTTTCTCATAATAAGAATCAGAAAACTAATAACAGTCAGGAAAGAACATAAAATAAAAGAACTCATCTTTATGGATCTTGAAATCTTAAAGTTCTTTAGTTGAATCTTGATCCCCTTGCCTCCAAATTTACTCATTTCTTGCCCTAAAAAGCCATATTTTGGCTCATAATGAATTCTTTCTGGTCCCACATCCCTCTCTATCTTTTCAAACACAAATCCTAGATTTTTTTGTCAAAATAAAATGAACTAATAGCCTATTTATGGTCCATATTTAACTTTTTTCCTATAAAATCATACAAAATCTTCTCTGACTTGTATCTAACTTGCTTGAATTCGTTCTTTCTTCAAAGGAAGCTAAAATAAGGCCTATAAATAAAAATACAAGCTACATTAAGTATCAATCTTATAAAGCAATTCAAACACAAGCAAAATACTCTCAAAATTATGCTCAAAAACATGTTTAATTAGTAATTATCAAAAACTCTGGTGTTATTTTTATATGGATTAATTTGATTTAATTTATAATATGTGATATATTTTTATGAGTTATCTTTGATTGGTCTTAATACTAATTTATTCATATTGATGTTAAATATGATATAAGTTTATCTATAGATGATTTGACAGAGCATACTTATGAGTCCACTACAACTTAGATAAAAGGGGTTGAATAGGGTGTTCAAGAGAGACCTATATGATCTTTCTAGGGTTATGTGAATTTTTCATAGGATTTCACAGAGTATAGAACATTTAAAAGAATATTAGTAATGATGGAGATACCAATTAATCACCAGAGAGTAGATGGCTATAGTTAGAGAGCGTGAAATTTTAATGTCTAAGAAATCCTATAGTTTAGATAATATATTCCGTCCATGTTAATTGAACCACGAAGTCAAAAGCACTACTAAAAGATGTATTCATCTAAACATAGCTAGTTGATTGAATTCTCTTTTGATTAATTATCTTATAAGTTATTTCCTTGGTTATTATCTTATTTTAGTTTTATTTTATCTTTTATTATTCTAAAAACCTATAAAAATCATCTTTCTATTTCTTATCATTAAACTATTACATAGTGCTAGCTTTCTAATCTATATCGATTCTTCGTGAGAATGAACCTATATTTATCATTATATTACATACCAATAACAGGTGCACTTGCTTAGTTAATGAATGATAGATTTGTAATAAGGAAAATATTAGTTGCAATGATGCATATATATACATAAGTCATCAGAGCATTTACCACCAACCAATGACTTAAAGTTAAGTGATAGGTTCGATCAAAAGGATACTTGCAGGGTTTAGTATGTTTTCATACTTAACCATTCATCTTTTAATGCTTTTAAAATGAGTTGCATCTCTTCAACTACAATGTGAACGTAAGACCTTTAAATTAATAGGAGCATGAGAAGTTTGCTATACAAATTGAACCACCTTTGAGGCTATAACTTATATCTATTACATAACTTATGTTATTATCGTGACTATAATGTTAGTGAATCCATTTCTAGTTATTTTTATAACCAGATTAATAGCTTATATTTTTGGCATAACTTATATTATTATTGTGAATTATAGTGTTAGTGATTCCATTTCTAGCTATTTTCTACTTGGATTGATAGTTTCTTGGGTGATTATGAATATTATGTTTTAACAACAAAAAGACGTAAATTAAGACATTATTTCTTAATTTGTGAAGATATAAAAAGAATTATGCCATTGATTGAGCCAAATTTATACTATAAATTGGCCCTAATTTCTTAAGTGATTATGCACTTGTTGACTCTTAAT
>JAOSBO010000005.1:19751842-19763626 GCA_027563915.1 Erythroxylum rotundifolium
CAAAGTTAAGGGTGAACCACGTTAAATATTTTGTGTCCATTTTGCTCATTTTATTTTTCTTTTTCAAAATACACCCGCTGCGCCCAACAGGTGGAACTTTGTGGGATTCCATAACAGACTACCTGTTCCATATCTAAAACACGAACAAATGCAACGAAAATTACAAATCCATATTGGTATCGTCGATATCTTATATATGGATACATCAAAGAAAAGATGAAGGTAATGGGCGGTTATTATTCTTCGTAATGGTTAAAAAACTCAACCAGTTTAGTTGGTTAACTGCAAAAATTTTGACCTATCAGATTTTTAGGTTTAGTTTTTAATTTTCTGTTTGATTTATCTTAATAACTCTGGTTGTTAAAAACTGATCAATTTATTTATTAAATTGTCAATTTTTATTAATTAGTAAAATCTTATAAAACAAAATAAACCAATTAATTTTTATTTAACATTCTTTAATTAAACTTCAAATTTTTCGATGACTAAGGACAATCTTTTTCAATTATATTTTAAATTCTTTAATTTTATTCAATCTTTCGACAATTTATGACCATCTAATATTGGTGAATCCTTTTAAACCTTAAATTATAATAGTTTTTAAAACATTGATTCTTGTTACATAACAAATGTTTCATATTTCTTAACAAGATATCACTTCTTGGTGGCACAAGATTATGATGTTCCTCAAGATCTACCAATGATTTAAGAATTTTTTTTCATTATTCATCATATCAACTTAAGAGTTATTACATCATACATAGTTAATGAATCTAGTATCTCTTAAATATGCTCCCTGGTTATCACTGATTAGAGGGTTGTTGTTTTCTTCAATTTTGTTGCAAGGATTTTGGGTATTTTCTAAAGAAAGTTGGTGCAAGCTATAGGTCTAGAATCTCCAAAATTGGAGGGATTAGAACCTTTAATGATCAAACAAAGGAAGGTTCTATTGATCTCCTTGAGGGGTATACAATTTGAGAAGAACTCATGGATAACCTTTTAACAAAATTTCCGACAATATTCTAGGAATTTTGGAAAAAAAAATCCATTAAGACCATCACCTGGTGCCTTCATTCCATGCATACCAAAACCCACATTCTCAATCTCTTTATCATCCACAGGTTTTGTTAAAGATTCCAAATCCAGAGGGATACTTGTTTTAGAGTGATTGCACAAAGATCAGTGACTGAAACAGTTGGACTATAAGTGCTAAGAAGAGAGTCAAAGTACCTTACTGTTTCATCTTGTATGTCACGATGCTTTTACAGAATTAAACCATCTTTGGAGGTGATATAAGAAGGTTTTTTTATAGTTTTTCCTTGCAAAAATAATGTTGAAAAAGAACCTTGTGCAATTGTCACCATCTTTAATCCAATTAATCATGGTCTTTTCTTATAGTAGAAATGTATGATTTTTGATAGCTAGTATGAATTTAGGAAGTGCTAGTTTTTCTTTGTCTAACAGTTGTGGATCATTTAGTGTAAAGGTCATTTGTTTTTGGGTATCTTCAAGTTCAAATCTAGTGGATCTTAGAATATTTCTAGTGGATCCTTTAAAAGAGTTTAATAATTTAAGCTCATTTTTTATGGCTTTTAGCTTCTAAAAACAATTAAACTACTAAGTCTCCACAAAAGACTATCTGCCCTTCATTTGCGTACCTTAGAGATACTAGATTCATTAACTAGTTAGTTATTGAACTTGAAGGGATAGTATTTAACAATTGTTTGGAATAGGTTCTCCACTACAATTGGTGTGTGATTTGAGAATAATGGGTCTTTAAACTTAGCAATACTGTTGGGGAATTGATCTAACCAAATATCATTAACAAGTGCTTGATCCAACTTCTTTCTAATGTACCAATATGTTTTTTGTTTATTAGACCAAGTAAATGTGTGTCCCACAAATTTAAGATTAGCCACCTCTAACTCTTCAACACAATCTTAAAACTTACTGAAATATTCCTTAAGTTGTAGTGACCTTGAGCTTCTGATATGTAGAGGGTGAGTTTAAGTCCGCATAGATCATTGAGGGTTTGGTGTTATTACTATTGAGAGTTTTAAGATTGTTCTATAAAATTCTTCTCTAAAAACCAAAATTGCTTGCATATATAAAAAGAGATGAACATGTCAATTTTCTCCTACAAAAAGAAGATGTTAGGATGCATGACCTAATCATTTGATTCCAGCAGATACATTCTAATCTCATCATTTTGTAGTAGATGATGATTCTTCCATAAGCATGGTGATTGTAGTTAGTAATCATTTTCCATTGGGACCCCAAAATGCTTAGCTTGCTAAGATTCTCTGATTTTATTTTGGTTTAGGCTATGTTTGCTTGGACGTAAGGTTTAGAATGATTTATAATGAAATATAATATAAATGGATGTAATATTGGAAAATTGTTGTTTGGGAGGGATAGAAGACTTCATAATGTAATATAGTGAAATGTTGTTTGGAATAAGGGTTTATAATGTAATATAGTGAAATATTGTTTATCATTTTACATTCCATCCTAAACCCCCTAAATCAGAGGTAAATTATTTTTACTATTTAGGATGGAGTGTAATGTAATTTGAAACCATCCCCTTCAATCCCCTTCCATTCCATTCCATTATAATCTTCCCAAACGATGAAATAATATTACACTTCATTCCATTCCGTTAATAACCACTATGAGAGGCATTTTCCTCATAACAAAGTCCCTTAAAGCTGAGAGCTTAGAAGGAAAATTTATTCTCTAGCAATCTAAGTTAAAATTGACATATAGAGAGGTTAACCACTAGAGCTTTTCCCCCTACCCCTGTGAGATCTTATTCTCCCCACTGTATAGAATTTTTCATTACTTTCAACTTCATTATTTTCTTTTGGTATGTAGGTTTGCTCAGCTAATGAGTTAACCTTTGAAGTTTCAAGAGATGTTGCAAAGTCAACAGTGCCTACAGATGTTGTAGGACTTACTAATTCCCTAAGTTTAGGGCTATTACAATCACCACTCCCCTCTATTATGACATTAATCCCCTCTAAAGTGGCACATATAGTAGGTTCCTCCATAGTTCCCCCATTGAGTTTTCTACTGCCAACATTAATCATGTTCCTAATGGATTTATTTTCCTTAGTCACCAAGTTTTGATCATTCCTTTCAAGAGTTGTCATCAAAGTCTCCCCATCTTGTATTTTTTTCCATCAACATTAATGTTTACAAAGACATGATTTTCCATTTTATTCCTTCTGGGAGTTGTCATCAAATTTTTCCCATACTGCATTTATGTTCCATCTGCATTTGTATTTATAGAAGTATGATTTTCCATAACCCCCATATGCTAATCTTTCTCATCTAATCCTATAAGCTTCTACTAGCTTCCAGAATTGAAAATATTCCTTGTAGCTTTCTAAATTTTGCTTTGTGTTTTAGGAGGTGGTTTCTAATGGCAAGAGATGGCTATACTATCTTCCTACAACTTGTTATCTTCACCTAATCTTATTATGGGGATTTAATTTGGAAGATCCTTGGGTAGTTTAGTGACAAAACAATTTTGTGTATATCTAATTATCTTCTATTTGGCACTATTCTCATCTATACAAAGGGGGTCTTCCGATGTAGCTAGCTTATGAACTTTGCCCCTAAGTAGTTCAATACTCAAGGTGTATATTATGAAAGTTTATCTAAAGTGGGATGATTTGAATCTTGATGGTTTCTAGTTTCAAATTGGGTTGCCAAGGGTGTAAAAAGATTGGTTGATTACCAATATGCTATGGACTCTCTTCAAGAATTTTGTGAGCTTCAGAGGTTAAAGAGAATGTAAATAGGATGAGATTTTCCTCTAAGAGGAGCACATCAATTAACCCTTTATTTTTCTAGAATTTGTGAGCCCATCTATGAATGATTGGGAAAGTTGGTCGCTTGTTGAAGAATAAGCTAACAACTATAGAGTCCCAGCTATGAGCATCCTCTTTTAAAATCTTAAGTTTAGGACAAACTATAAGTTTGCCATTCATTTCTATAGGTGGTTTAAAGGAGAGTTTCAAAGTTAGGTAGTCACTAACCACCTATTTCCAAGTTTTTTACGTAAACGGTGGAGTAAGGGATAGAGATGGGGAGTTTGGTGAATGGCAAGGTGAAGAAGTGTCTTAGATAAAAAAGTTGTGCATCATAAATGGGTTTGGCCTCAAAATCGAAAGAAGCAGTTTTTGTAGTACGAAAAAGCAGAAAATGGTAGTTAAAAAAAAAGGTAAAGAAGAGTTTGTAGGAGAAAGTGAAGTGGTGAAAAAAATTAAAAAGCCCTTGATTACAGGATGAACCAGAAGCTAGATAAGGAAACCAGAATACAAGGAAGTGTTAAGGATGAAGATGGAGGTGAAGCTAGGAGTGAAAAATGAAAGAGTTTAGTCCATACCTGTAGAGAGAAGGAGGAGAATCTCTTGCTAACCCATTGGGAAAGTAATTCATGAATCTTTTAGCACCCGTACGAACTACTAACCATATGTTCTAAATTATGACCTTCTTGACTCGAACTTGGATTGGAATTCTAATTGTGAAGATAAAGATATCTCCTCTCATGTATAGATGCCTTGATTGCTCCAAATGTCAAACCAAACCAAGTATCTTCACCATTCTCAACTTGGATTATGATGAAGGGATACATAATATGTCTTTTACTAAGAATTTGTATGAAAGGCCATAAATGTTCTTTCTTTTCATTAATTTTCCACAAGCTGGATTCCTTTAGATAGTATTCATTCATCCATTTTCTCTAAAGAGCGTCCTTGTCATTAAAAAGCCTTTAGATTCTTTTATCCACCTGGATAATTTGAATTATATGAATAGAAACAAATCCTAGACCATCTTCATGTTTTCTCTAGCATAATTGTTCCCCTCTAATCTTAGCTCCTTTGAAGTTGTCAACCTTTCCAAAATAGAGAAAATTTATGATGCATTTCTCTACTTCCTTGTTGATTTTTATAGGTAAAAAGAGATGTGTACTCCAATGGGTGTGTAGATTACTCAACACTGAAATGATGATCAGAACTCTTCTAGCTTGTGAATGAGCTCTATTATGCCAATCATTGCTCTTTTTTTTAATTTCTCCAAGATCAATAAACAATCTTAAAATTTTAGCTTTGTAGAAAAGATAGGAACACCAAGATAATAAGTAGGTTTTGAACATTTAGGCAAAATATTTTCTTAAATATGTTAGTATTGGTGATGTTTGGGGAGAAATAGATTTTGCACTTAGAAGAGTTGATACACATACCAGATAAACAGTAGAAAGATTGGAGAGATTTTTGCAACATGGAGATAGAAGGTTGGCCAATATCATGAAACACCAAAAAATCATCTGTAAAGTTTAATAAGTTAGGAGAATCTCCTTGTATTTGTGGTAGAAGTTGAAATTAGGAAACCTTAAAGTGTTAAGCCTAATAATCTTGTTAAAAATTTCCATAGAAATGGAAAAAAAAAGGTATGAACATATAGGATCTCCTTGCCTTAGACCATTAGCTTCACTAAGCTACTTGGTATGTGATCCATTGGTGAGGATACTATAGGAAGGGGTTGAGAGGCAAACATTGATCCATTTGATGAAGAAGGGAAACCAATCCACTTTAGGTTAAATAAAATAACTTCCATTTGATTTTTTCAAATTATTTAGAGAAATATACTTTAGTGGCATAACTTTTAATGGATTTGCAGGTGTTATAGTCCTTTATCAACTCCTAAACCATAAGAATATTATCAGTGATTAATCTGCTAGAAATGAAAGCTCCTTCGGGAAAATGTATAAGTTGGTTCAGTGACTCCTTTAGTTTGTTAGCTAGGAGCTTAAAGATCACCTTATAAATAATATTATAACGAGAAATGGGTTGAAAATCATTGAGTCAATTGGCATTGAGCACCTTAGGAATCACCTATATATAAGTTACATTGATTTCCCTTGACAAATTTCAAGAATTCATGAATTCTAAAACAGTTTCCATAAGTAGTCTATTAGTAATATGCTAGTACTTTGAAAGAAATGAGCATTAAACCCATTAGGACCTGGAGCCCTTCCAAGATTCAAATTGAAGAGAATAGATTTGATTTCATGGTAAGATGCTGGTTATTAGAGTTTTAACAGTGAATCCTGGGATAAAGTGATGGGGCAAAACTAGCTTCACAAGCTCCTACAAATTAGAAAGAATTGAGGGTCGTATAGATCTTAGAAGATTTTCAAAATAATTGAAAGTCATAGCTTCAATAAGGGGTTTGTCAACGACCATGTGAAATTAAAAGAAGGGGAAAAATAAAATCTAAAATTTTATTTAGTCAAATACCTAGTCAAATCGCATTGATCTTAATTCTCATTTAATACAAAATTTTCATCATTGAGAGAAGCTCATCTTCACCATCATTTAAATTCATTGCATCAAGTAACATGTTAATACTTCCCTATCCAAGAATATCTTCCATGTCACTTAAAAACTCGATCTGTTAAAAGATAGATATGATCAAGGAAAATTGGATCTACATAACTAATTTTTCTATTAATAATCCTAGTAAATAATAAAACTAAATTATTAAGAAATTACAAGGAATTATATCCAACTTAATAATGATAATAACTTACCTTTCTTGAAGTTTTAAATTATATCAAACAAAGACCAAGTCGTTCAATCTTTTTTTTCTCTAATATATTCATTTTATCGGAACGAATGAATTCAAATGTGCTTCAATTCCCTTCACATCCTTTTGTGCTCTCACATTGACCTAGAATTTGAATTGCAAATTTTTTAATTCTGGAACATCACTTCTGAATTGGTCCTACCAATCAACTATAAGAAAACAAAAGTATTATTATAAACAAAATAAAGTGATGATTAATTTTCAACAAGTAACAAAAGTGAAAAAAATTTATACCTGCATTAAGTTTGTCTCTTTGACGAATAACAATTGACATCCCAAAATCACCAGAAGCATTAATCTCCATTTGTGAGCTTAGGAGATCTTGCACCATTTCATAGGTAATAATTATTGTAATAGTTAATAGCATTCTCCTATTAACTTCTTCTTTCTCTGTAAAACTTGGTTTAAAAAAGACAGTAGGATTCAAAAGTTCCCCAATTACAAACAATGAAGAGTAAAATATCCTTTTTTGTCTCTCACTAATGATGGCAAGATAAGGTGTATAAAAAGAAGGTCTATTTGTCAAATTTGCCTTAATTGCTTCCTTTAGCCTCTCCATGACATCATAAAAATAACCTATTATTGTCTTCTCATCACTATCATCTAAATGAAATACCGTCACCAAAGACTCACAAACTCATATGACAAACTGACCTTGGGATCACAATTCTTTATATTCAAGTATAATTCTAAAAACTTCCAATCCAACATTAGACCTAACATGCTGAGATGCAACTCACTTGTCACTTGTAAACATTTGTTTCAACTCTTTCTTGATCAAAATAAAACACTGAAGTGATAAGAAATTAGTGTCAAATCTTGTAATAGTAGGATGACATAAATTCTTATCAACTGTGAAATCCTTTTTTAATTTAATTTAAGACTCATACACGATTGTAGATGAGTTTAGTCACCTTTTTTTGCATTCTATACAGTCTTATCATTAATAGAAAATTATCTATCATCTCTTATATTTTTCAACATCAGGTTAATGCAATGTGCAATATCAGGAGTCCAGTAAAAAGAATTATACCTACTTTGCAATCTTTTTCTAGTTGCTTCATAAATGGAGTCATTGTTAGTAACGAATTAAACAATATTTTCTAAACTAAATTCATTCACAACTTCATCAAATATCTAAATAGAGTACTGATATTCTTAACAATTCTAGATGGATTAATAAACTTCAAAAACATTATCACCTTTAAAGAATAAATCAAAAATTAATAAGTGGTTCCTATCTCCTATTTTTCCAACCATCTCATATGATTAAACACCCAAAAGTAGCCCAAGTGAATCTCTTTCATCCAAATAACTTTTTGTTTCATAAAAGAGCTACCTAGAAGTTTACCTTTGTAGTCATTAATTGAAAGAGTTTTGCATCCTAGATCTAAGAGAATATTATCTACTATAGTTTGATAATAATAAGACTGGGGTGGTATTAAATGATATACTTAAATTATACCATCATTTACTATGGACTGCTTCACTATATTGTAAGATACTATGAATTAAAGGCTGAGCTCTAAGAGTTGTTCGTGGTGTAAAAAAATTAGAAACCTATCTTCTTCTGTTCCTAACATCAAGTGCAACATTCCTTTCTTATTGGCTAGGAGTAATATCACCTTTAACATTTTCACTATCATCCTGATCATTAACAAAAGATCTTCCACTATCAATTTTGTAATTCAATCCTTTCCTTCTAACTTTCCCATGGTAAGATTCTTTAAGCAAAATCTATGTTTTCTATTTCATTTCATGACTCACTTTCTTATGAGGATTCACATCACCTTTGACCCCAACAAAATACTTTTTAATTTAGTGACTCCTCTACCTTTCAAAATCTTGGTACAAAACAAACAAACTGTATAATTTTGAATTCTGAGAACCAATCCAATATGAACTCAAGCTAGATCATTAAATCTTGCTGAAGTGATTGAATTATAAGGAGTACTTGAACTTCCTTCCATTTATCTATAAAAATAAATGGACATTAATTAAGATAATAACTTCATATCAAAATAAATGTGTGTAAAAGAAAAAGAATTAGATCACTAATAGCTTCTCAATAACTCGTGTTACTTTCTAAAGTCAAACATCAAATATATACATTAATTGCTAAACTCTAACAACTATAACTCATTTTTTGATTATATAATTCAATTATAAGATCACAATTATAAAATACTTTGTGTAATTACATAATTCAAAAATAAACTCACAGCTATAACCTATTTTGTATGATTATATAATTCAATCATAAAATCAAGTCATAATTATAACTCATGTCGTGTTATTATATATTTCAGCTATAAACGAACATTTATAATTTAATTTGTGTAATCACATAATTCAATAATAAAATATTAACTATAACTTATTCTTTATGATTATTGATTAATTGATTAAATAATCCAATCATAGACATTAACTTACAATTATAATTAAATTTGTTTAATTACTAATCATATAATTCAATCATAAATTAACTACTTGATAATGGCAGATTGTAAATGTTTTAGTGGATAGTTTAGTATGTGTTTAGTGGTTACATTGAAAGTTTAGTGTATGTTTAGGTTAGTAATTTGTTATTTAGTTAAATATTTAGTGGATAGTTTACTATGTGTTTTGAGTGTTTTGTGGGTTAGAACATGTGATTTAGCTTCAATGTGTTTGCTAGTGTTTCAAGATAAATATCAAAAAGCGAAGGAGATTTGGAGGAGGCCCAAACCAAAATAAAGGGCCACGATTGTGGCTTACGCACAGACAAACGCGAATGACCTTCAGGATTTTAGTTTTTGAGGGACTTTTCGAACCTTTAGAAACCGAAAAATGCCCTAGGCTTGCTCAAAGCAGAAATACTGTAAATAAGAAAGAGATGGAACCCTAAAGGAGCTCTACATTTTGCAATATTGGGAAGACTCCAAAAGAGAGGAGGAAGTAAAGAGAAGAGGAAGAGGAGAAGAGAAGGAGAGAGGAAGCGGGTTTTCTCAGCTGCGACCTTTCCTGAGTCATCCAATCCCTTCCAAGTGATCATTTCTTTTCATCTTTGTATACTTTTAGTTTGAATGTTAAGATGAATATGAGAATGATGATTACAGGTTTTCGATTGTTGATGATGTTATAACTTTTCTTTAGGGATTTTGAATTGATTCAATGTTAATATAGCTATCTTTTATGTTGATTGATTGGGTGTTGTGATTAATTATGGTGCTTGCATGTTTCGATAATTAACTGAGAGGGTGAACCAAATAAAAATGATTGAGATAGATTTATAAGAGTTAACTGACTCAATAGACCATGTGATTAATCAAATCGATAATTTGCATAAAGAGAGATCTCATGTGAGAGCTAGTTGTCATTAGAACACTTAAGATCATAAATTGAGAGATTACATTTTCAGTTATTTTACTTAATTAGGGATTATCAATTAGGACTTAGTGATTATAACTCAAGAGAGAATAATCCACTCTTTGATAGTCTAGAACCGACACCATATTAACACATAAGTGACTAGATTAGCATTGATGATAACATAAATCCCTTCCTTCATAATTGATTAATTCTCTTGGTTGATTTTCAATTGTGACTTTTTTGTTGCTCAACTTCAATTTCATCTTGTTTAATTTTACAAGTTAATTTTCTGACAATCATATTCTCATGTTTACTTTTTTGTCAATTTTTATTTCCATTTTATTAATTTTTAAGCCTTAGATACTTTAGGAATTAGGTCAGTTTACCCCCCTCGTGGGATCGACATCTCTTATGCTAACCCACGACCAGTGTGCTTGCAATATTTGAGGGTTTTAAGTAAATTAAAACTTAGCACTCAACACTAATCCATTTCAATTAGTACAAAATTCAATTTACAATATATAACACTGTTTAATAAATACTAACCTTTCATTCAAATTTCAATATATCTTAATCTGAGACAAGAACAACCTTAAATTCATAATTCAATTTAAAATTGTAGTTCCCAACCATCACAAAAAGTCAGAAACATAACTGATTCTAGTTTCCAAGTGAACGCTATGCTAATTTTTATGAATGACACAAATTCAAACGTCCATTTCACTATTCCCTAATCAGAAATTTCGCAATTCATAATTCACAAACCATCCATGATAAATGATACACCACATTTACAAGTCCGCAAGCCTACAACTTAAGTAATCACATAAACGCACACCACACGATTTCACAATCCACACCTAGACACTAGCAAAACGCAACCTTGGCTTAAGCACACAAATGACAAATGACAAGTCATAACACTACAATTTTAGAACACAACAAACTATAACAAGGTGATGACTGGTTACGATTGGTAGCGATAGCACGACTAGCGACTGTTGGTGATGGCAAATGGTGACAAATGACTGATAGAGGAAATGAGCTGGTGAGGTGTAAGATGTGGCACAAGGGGGTTGGAATGGTCAAAAAGGTCTAGGTTTAAAAAACAATTTGGATTTGTTGGGGGTTATTTTATTTTTGCATTTCAAACCTTTAATTTTTAAAATTAAAGGTATCGATTGGTATACAAAATGCCTAATTTTGTATCATTTTTGGCCAGTAAGGTTCTAATTAGTCGGTACAGTTTGAAATCTTGATTATTGCATAAACTTATATAGTTTCTACAAGAGGAAGACTTAAATGGTTTAGATTACTGGGAGCTTAATACAAAAAGAAAAAGTAAATAAGCTTAGCATAGTTTTTTACAAGTTCCAATTGCTTACTAAAAAGCAAGCAACTTTCAGTTCAGGAGCCTAGGATAATGTAGCTTCCCTAATAAAGTGAACTATCATTGCTTAACATTCTATCATTTTTCTAGACTGACCTTTGAATATTCTTAGGCACCTACCATACCAAATCTAATAAATTGAGCAAGACCAGGCTAGTTGGAAAAGTAAGGCTGCATAGTTTTTGATCTCTCCAGATCCTATATATCAGCGAGACTTTCATTGGTTTTTGTTATTGTTATAGTTGTTATATAAATGAGATCAATGATGCTAGTTTGAGATAGACAATTCCTAAGGTCTTCACTATTAAAAATTTAAGCTTAAATTTGTTCCTTCAACTTCATGAGCATAAATGGTTCTATTAAAGCCACTTAGAACAAGCTAT
>JAOSBO010000005.1:19766332-19778476 GCA_027563915.1 Erythroxylum rotundifolium
GCATTTTATATACATAGCCTCACATAGTGATTGCTTAAATTTTTCAAAAGGAAAAAGTTTTATTAACACCAAACTAAACTTTATTCCTCGTTCTCCTCTTGAGTTCGACTAATAACTCGTATTAAAGCAAAAATATTGATATAAACTACCTCTTAATTTAGAGATATTTTCTAGAATTACCATATTATACCTTTAGACCATATTATATAGTTTCTTTTTGTCAAAGCAAACTTAATTAGATTGTTCTCTAATACAATATAAAGTACTTTTTCCCTTTTATCTTGTTTTGATTTATTTTGCTATTAAAAAAAATTTTGTAATAAAAAATAATATTAAAATAAATCTCAATCAGTAGTTTATGAAATTAATAGCTTTGCCATATTAAATATCAAAAATACTAATATCTTATTCAAATCACCATTTGGTCAGAAATTTTTTAACAAAAATATGTTTTTAAAAAACTATATATAAGTTCCTCTTCTATTAAAATTATTCAATTAAAAAAGGTAAAGATATTGACATTTTTAACAAAATATAAAATTTAAAATTATTAAACCATCCAAATTGACTTTAGTTAGACTAGTTTGGTTTGGTTTGGGCTTTTTCTATAAATTAATTTGGCATAAATCATAGAAACTATTGTATAAATGTTTTAGTTTACAATTCTAACTAAAAAAAACTTGAGCTCACCAATTAGTCACCAATGTCACTAGAATTGTAGATCCTAGTGATGGCCAATGTTTCCTTATTTACCTTCTATTATTACTATAGTGATTAAATAGGTTTAGAAGGACTTCCGATATCTAAGGTTTTGATGCTATTTCTCCCCCTTTTGTAATTCTTAATTAACACTCAAACAAAGAAAGTCCATCCTAAAACGTATTAGCGAATTTCCTAGTGTTCCATATGCCTCGAAAGACCCAAAATCTTCATATATTTCATATGATCATATATAATAGGCTAACTTCAATTTAATCAAAATAGAATATAGAATATAAATAAATCAAACTTGAGGCTAATCAAATAGGTAAGAGTAGGTTCTAATAGGATTTGTAAATAAATTTTGTATCAATTAAACTTGAAAATTTTGATAATTTAAGGAATAATTTATAATTTTTAATGAACGTCTTAAGTTTTATTATTATTGTGATTTGTCCTTTGTTAACATTACAGTCGTGAAAAAAATTAAAATGAGTAAAAATTTAATTCTCTTTTTTCTTCGTTTAAAGCATCTTTTTATCCATGTTTCGATACTCGAGTATTGCTTTCTCCAACGAAGATGTTGACAATATATCAACATATACATAGGTTTTGGAAACATCATCATTTACGCAAAAAAAGTGCACAGTCAAAGAAGGCGGCCCAGCCCAACGCTGCATTCACTTTAAACGAGAAGAAAAATCGAAGTCGAACAATAAATAATCACACCCACAAGTAGATAAGGATATATACACACTGATCGAGAGTGATCGAGCAAAAGCAACATATCGGGAGAAGATGCAGAAGTTGGTTGGGGCGTTGTTGCTTGTCAGTATTCTGATTTTCTCACATTTTGACAGCGCCGTGGCCGACGCCGGCGACTGCTACGATGGTTGCATCACTGCATGTGTTCAACCCAACCGTAAGTCCAAAGATCTTTTCTTTTTGTAAACTTTTCTTCCACTTAAATAATTATTAGATCTGAGTGACCATTCTACACTATCCTTTTTTACTAATTAAAATGAAATTCAGCGAGGCTGCAGAGGCGGTGTGAGATCAAGTGTGGTATAAGATGCGATCGAGCTGGTACTCACTTATTACTCTCTTTCTACTAAATTAACAATTTTACGACTTTTTCTTTATTATGGCTATTAGTGGCTTTAGTTTTGGTTCTACTCAAGCTAGCTAGCTCAAATGCTTTTTGTGGATTTAAACCTTTTGCAAATCTTAAAAAAACCTTATGGATTGTTCAGGTAAAATTTCATGTTTAAAGTAGTTTTGAGTTAAATGGAAACTATAACTGGTCGTTTTCTTTTTCGTTGATCTATTTAAAGGTATCATTATACAAACTACTAAATGGACAATAACAAGGCGTATACCGTATGAAATGTGTTGTTAAAATGCTAACTAGTGTAATCGAAAATTTACAATTCATTTGGGTCAAGGAAATAGTAGTTAAGGATAAGAGTGGATATTATTGGATCTCAGCCGGAGTGTTATCACTGGTGTTGTTTATCTGGGCCATACTGACCTTATTACTTTGTTTTGACTTTTACTTAAATAGGTTTAAACTTTTTGTTTTTATAATGTATCGTTATAAATGAATGCGCAATGCAGGTTTTGGGATTGAAGACGGCATAGGTACTTGAAGTCTTGCAACCCATGCAGGGAAGGCGAGGCACCGGTTGTTACTTGTTACTTGCTTTAAATAAAATATATATGAAAACTTGTTGGTTACTTCGTTATTAGAATTTGGAAATGACTCAAAAAGACGTAAGCACTTTGTGTCGCTTCATTTTACTGAGTGGAATTATATATACCTTATTCTTCACTTATCTCACACTCCTCCTGCTAACAACCCAGCCTTGCCTTATGCTTCCTTTGAAGCGGATACAACCTCAAGCTCTGAACCTTTTTCCTGGTGTTGCGGACAATTATATGACCCCTATCTCTTCACTTAAATCTAGCTCTGGCCCCGCTCCTTTGATGGCTCCCTCCCTAAATCCTCGCTATCTTTCTATTAGCATTTCAACTAAAACTTAGTGTTTAGTAGAGGTGACTATCAGACTTCACTACATCCCCTAAATCCCTCAGTTGTTGCTTTCCTTATCACCCCTCCTATTGAAATAATCACGGAAGGAGATGCCCGTTGGTCTTGCCCCCTTGTTGGTTTTTCTGGATAAAAGACCTTTCTTTCTCTAAATGCAAAATTACGCAAAGTCGGGTAAACAAAGACTAGTGTAAAACTTACTAATTGAGGAAGACTACATCCTTTTCAAGTTCTTTAAGGAATCGAACACGAAGAAAATCCTAAACCATTGCACTTCTATGGAAAGCCACTCTTACTATAAAAATGAAATTTGGGTATGACTTTGGACAAATAGAAGCTTAAAACTCATTCATGCATGGGTAAACTTCCATATACCGTAGAATACAAGTCTACTTCAAGTTTATGCTACCATGCTAGCACCCTAAGAAGCCTATATGTCTAGATAAACACACGGTAGAAGTGAGGAGGACTAGTTTTAAAGATTGCATTAAAGTGGATTTACAAACGGAATTTTCAAGCACAATGACAATCATAAGATCACTAGGAGAAGATGGAGACCTCATTGTAAGTTGAATGTCACTTTCATATCCTTGGAAAACCAATCTTCAAACATGAAAAAAGGTATGGCGGCCTACCGGTAGAAGATATATCTTAATTACTCAACAAAAAATTATGAAAACTAGCTCTAATGCATCTGAAACAATACTTGGTTTTAATGATTCAAAAGGGAATTACAAGGTGACTACTAAAGCAGACACAGGCCAAACTACAGCTCCAAAACTAGCTCTAATGCATCTGAAACAATACTTGGTTTTAATGATCCAAAAGGGAATTACAAGGTGACTACTAAAGTAGACACAGGCCAAACTACAGCTCCAAACACTGTGGATAAGGTTTTAAGTCATGTAGGTGTTACTTATTCTTTACTTCGTAGTCTTAAGAACTCTAATTTGTTCCTAACACCCCCAACAAGTGCGCTTTCCCAAAGCTATTTATCCAACATTTGTCTCACATATTTAGCCTAAGTTAGTTCAAAGTCTTTTTGATCCTAGTAACCTAACTTAACCTCTTATCCTAGCAAGGACATCCCATTTATAATATTTGGATGATATTCAAGGAAAAGATGAGAGCTGACTTCCATAAAATCTCAACTATGATGTCAGTTTTTACCTAAAACGTTAGAGGGCTAAATAATCCTGATAACCAACAGGCTCTATATGACATTTTAGTCTCTTAAAAAAAATCCTTTTTGATTGGCCTCCTTAAGAACAAAATAAATTCCATTCCCTTTTAAAAGGGATTATAATCCATAAACAGAAATTGGCAAGTGATTTCTAACCTTCACTGCTAGTATAATGGTAAAATCCATATAACTTTTAACCCCTGTTCTATTGGAGTTAGTAATTCTTAAAGAAAATAGGAGAAGCTTGCATCCTTATAACTTAAAATTACATAATTCCTTAGAAACAAGCTTTATATAAATAAAGAGAAATGTGTCCTCATTGATTATGCCTCTACATTAAGCAATGATAACTCTTTTCTAACACAAAGATTCAAGTGCAATGGCTTAAATAAGGGAATGACAACATCAAATTCTTCAATAAATCTATCCCTAATAGGAGATATTTCAATAAATTTGGTTTTTTATAGACAATTATGGTGCACTCTCCCATAATCATAGAGATCTTAGGACCTTGGACCTTCAATATTTTAAGGCATCTCTAAGAAGCTTTAAATAGCTAGAATAACCAAAATTTTCATTGAGTAACATGTTATTTTAATCATTGCTCTTTTCCAGAATGCAAATCTTGGGTATGCTTTTTTCAGCATGGGTCCTAATAAAGCACTATGCCCTGATGGCCTTAATGCCCTTTTAAATAAAAAATCATGGAATGAAACTATCACTAAGGTAGTCCTTAAGTTCTTCTCTTCAGTTAAACTTCTTAAGGAGTCCAATAGGAAATTTATCTCTCTAATTACTAAAATTCCTAATCCATTTAAGTTGTAAGACTACATATGAATATCCTGTTGCAATATATTCTACATTAAGGATCAAACTCATATTCAACTTCAACATTGATTTAGTTCAAGGTTCGTTCATTTAACTCCAAAATGTGTCCTCAATGATTATGCCTCTACATTAAGCAATGATAACTCTTTGTTGATCTTGAGTACAATGGCTTAAATAAGGGAATAATAACATCAAATTCTTCAATAAATCTATCCCCAACAGGAGACATTTTAATAAATTTTTTTATAGTTAATTCTAGTGCAAGCACCCATAAGTATAGGGATCGTAAGACCCTAGACCTTCAATATTTTAAGGAATCTCTAAGAAGCTTTAAAAATCTCACCCCTTCAGTTGGAATAATCAAAAATTTCATTCTTCACCAGTATGTTATCTTAATCATAACTCTTTTCCAGAATGCAAATGCTAGGTAAGCTCTTTTCAACATGGGCCCTAAAAATGCACCCCACCCTAATGGCCTCAATACCCTTTCTCATAAAAAATCATGGAATCTAGTAGGGAAATAATTACTCAGTCCTTGAGTTCTCTCTTCAGCTAATATTGAAGAGTTCGATAGGAAACTTATCTCTTTAATTACTAAAATTCCTAATCCTTTTAATTTGTAAGACTACATACAAATATCTTGTTGCAATATAATCTACATTAAGGCTCAAACTCACATTCAACTCCAACATTGATCTAGTTATAGGTTCATTCATTCATAGTGGAAGTATTGGGGATAACATTCTTCTAATATAAGGTGTGTTCAACAATTACCATAAAGAGTAACATAAAGAGTTATACATGGAAATTGACTTCGATGAGGCCTTTTAATCTATAGAGTAAGAGTTTCATTGTGAAGTACAAAACAATGTTGTGTTTTCTAATGATTTCATAACTTAGGTTTATCAATATGTATTTATTGCCTTCTTCAACATCCTCATTGATGGGGAACTTACTGATGCTTTCAAGTGCAAAGAGCCTGAGACAAGGAGATCCCCTCTCTCCTTATATGTTCAACATTTGCATTGAAGCTCTTGTAAGTTAACTAAGAGAAACATTAGTTATGCAAATAACTTTTATTATCACTTTGTATGTAAAGAACTTTAAAATTTTAATCTCACCTTGTTAGTGTTATCTATTTTTTTTCTTGTTAATCAAATCTAGATTCCATCAAGGTCCTTATTTCTCTCGAAACTTTCTAAACTTTATCTGGGTTAAAACTAATAGGAGAAAAAGTCCTCCCACCTTCTGCAATCACTAAGACCTTTACTTTTTTGTCACCATAATTATGAGGTTTCAACTACTAAAACCCCCCTTTAAGTATCAGAGAGTCCCTATTTTTGCCTCTAGACTTACTTACCAAGATTTCTAATTCCTACGTTATGCCATTCATAAGAGCAAAATATTTTTTTATCTTTTGCAGGATTAAAACTATTTAAGTATATTCTCTTTAGCTTGCATGTCAATTGGTGTGCTCACTTGTTCCTTCCCACTAAGGTCTCTAAATATATTAAAAGGATCTTAAGGAACGACTTATGGAATGGAAGTTTAAATAAAAGTAACAAAATTAAGATCAAATAGATGGATGTTTGTAAGCTTAAAAACCAAGGTCGCTTGGGCATTAAGGCCATCCGGATTGTTAATAATGGCTTCTTAATTAAAAGAATATGGAAGATATTTCATAACCAAGAATTTTTATGTAATCAATAGGTCCACTTATATTTTCTTAGATGTGATAGCTTTTTGAAATCTCAACCAAAAGAAAACTCTTCTTGCTATTTTCTTTAAATACATAATCTAAGGGAAAAACTAACTTTTAACATTAATTACATGGGAAGAAATGGAGAGAAAATTTAGTTTTATTATGGTTACTAGAACCCTATTGGTCCCTTTCACAAAATTTCAAACGCCTCTAACCTAACGTTCCACATTCTTGCATCCTCTAAGGTGAATATTTTTATTAACAAAATTAGTTGGTTTTAGACACAGTATTATTTAGGTAGTTGTGCTACCATCTTCAATCACATGCCCTCTTATTAGGCCAACTTAACAAAAACTGATAGAATCACCTAGTTGATTTCATAGCTCAGACATCTTCATTAATAAGTATTGTATTGAACTTTTCAAAATGCCTAATACTAGGGTGCCTTGGTATGAAATCCCATAAACTTGCCTAAAACCTTCTTCATTCTTTGGCTTGCAATAAAAAATTATCTAAGTACCAAAGATAGACTCTAGTTTTGCACTTTCCACAAATAGTATTGTATACTTTATAATAGGCATCTAGAAACATTGATAACTTATTTTTTAGCTATGACTTTATTAAGAACACATGGAACCTAATTCTCTAGCTATGCAAGCTTTAGTGTAAGGCCTCTAATTAGGAAAAAAATCATCATATGGGTAAGTTTAACCAAACTTAAATATGTTGAAGAAATAAGGCTGTTCTAAACAACACTTAGTGGCATTGTTTATTGAAGTTGGAAGGAGATGAATAACATACTCTTCTTATAAGCAAGGATTCCAGTTCCCTCTATAAAGGGACCTTATCTTAGATAAGGGAATCCCTTTTAACTGGGATTAACACCTCAAAGTTATTATTGGAATAGTTAAAATTGAAATATCTTAAATTTTGTATGATTATGATCCTAATGCATTTACCCTCACCCAAATGACAAATGAAAACTAAGCTTGCTCCTTACTTTCTATAATTGTCTCATTTGCGATTTAATGCCTTGTATTACATTAGTTTAGTTCTTTTCTTAGTCTTGCTTCAGCCTCAACTTGTTCTCTTGAGCTTTAGCCTCTGTTTGTCTTGTATTGAGCATTTTCTTTTGGCCTCTCAATACAATTCTTTTCATTAAAAAAAAAACAAAATAGTTTCTCAAATTAATGTATGATAAAGAATGACATAATGATATATACAACTATGCTAATATAATAACTATATCCAAATACTACACATTGAATAATCATAAACAAGAGTATGCTTAAAATAACACTAAAATATTGAAAGGACCCATCCCAGAGTTCCCCTTCAATAATCTGAGTGGAGCCCTCTCGGCGATCCCACTGTAACCCTCTAATCTATATCTAACTCAACCGAAGGGTTTCCATAAAGCTAAGTTGTTTAACTGTTAAAAATCTTTCATACTTTAAAAGTTAAAAGAACAAAACATAGTGGGAAATTTTTTTATATATCATTTTATTAAAAATTTTGGCAGCACAACAACTGTATTTTGACATTCCCAAAATTTTCAAAAGCCTTGTAAAATTTCAAAACACTTTTATATTCACACCAATTTCTTAACTTCATATTTTGGACTTCAAGTCCACTCACAAGTAATCCCAAAAATAATTGTCAACAATCACTATAGTAAACTTTAAAAAGCTAAAACATATTCAAGCATTTCATTTAAAATCCTTTATATGCTTCCATTCTTTACACAAATGTACATAATAATATAACACAAGCATAACAGCACTTGATGATACTACTAATTCTGTGATGGGATCCCAACTATTGTAACATATGTACGCATACCTGGCGTGGTTTATTTGAAAACATAAAAATATGGGTGAGCTCAATAAGCTTAGTGAGTGTTAATCAGTTTACTAAAAAATAAACTTTTCATAACAACATAACTGAAATAGTCCTATACATAACTAAAATAAAGCTCGAGGTAAAATATTTTTCATAACAATTCATTTGTGTATCAACAAATTTGGTAATAACATAACATTTCGTAAAACTCATTTTCAATTTTTCTAAAATAGTATTTCGAAATACTTTCGACATTAAACTCATGATATATAAGTTTCCATTGTCAATTTTCCTTTTTATTTAAACAATAAACAGTGGTGGCAATAAGTTTTCTAAAAGCTTTTATGCTCAAAATAAGTTAACTAATAGAATTGGTACCATACAATTCCTCTTAAATTACTTTTAACGTAGATAGTGGCGGCATTATTATTATTCATGAATTTTTTTTACTCAACATAACTCACCACTAGTTTCTTTACCATACGGTACACTAGGCATAAAGTCATAAAGTTGGTTCAGCATTGCTTACCCACAACTAGTTAACCACTAGTTACAGAGCTGGTTCAATATCGTTTACCTATGACAGGTTAACCGCTATAGACCGGTAGTTACAGAGTTGATTTTGAAGCACTTATCCATAACAAATCACGGAGCTGGTTCTGCATCGCTTACACGCGACTAGTTAACCACTATTTACATAGTTGGTTTTACATCGCTTACCCGTAATAGTTAACTGCTATAAATTGGTATAATAACATCTATAAAACCTAATAATGTGCTATAGGCAAAAGCACCTCATACTTTTTCAATTCATCTTATTTGTCAATTATAGGAGGATTCATAATAATTCTATTTAATGTATAAACTCAACGTAATTTCCAATCATATAAAATTTAACTTTCAATTTACAACTTATATAATTCTAAAGCATAATCTTATGCTAGCAATATTCACTTGTAAAATATTATTTGAATAAAACTTAGCATAAATATTCATAATCTTATGCTAGCAATATTCACTTGTAAAATATTATTTGAATAAAACGTAGCATAAATATTCATTTCATGATTAATTGAAAAACATTTGCATAAAATCAAATTAAAGTACACTCATTTGTCATCAATTCTTTTGCAAAGAATTTAGTCATATAAAATAATTAAAAATTTATTAAAGAACCTAAAGGACACCTTATAAGTCTTCTTACTGAGTGAGTACATGGAAGAATCTAAAGGACACCCCATAAGTCTTTGTAGCTAGTATGTTCTAAATGAGAATATAAAAGTGATCCAAAAATGAACTTTCCCCAAAATAAACAAAAGAATTTGAAAAGTAGTCTAACCAAGCTTGATTGATCAAACCTCTGTTAAGTTTTTACTTATCAACATATACCCTTGTTGTTTGTTAAACCAAGAAGAAAACCTACCAATGAATCTTAGGTTTGTGACTTTCACTCTCTGAAACAAGTTAGATACCTCCCTACTAATTACTACATGAAAGCCTCTTCCTCCTTTTACTTCATGATCAAAGTAAATGCAATTATAGTCACCAATTAGGAACCAAAGGTTGGTGTTTGAAGCTTCAATGGTTTGAACATTATTCCATAGTATTTCTCTTTGGAACTGAAAGTTTAAGGCATATATCAGCCTGAGATCAAAAGTTGAGTTGAAGCACTCCAATTGGCATTTCAAGTGAATGAATTAGTCACTTTCTCCTTCCACCTACACTTAGATTTTTCTTGAGTTATAAAAGCATAAAATTATACCATTGTAATAAGAAGAATGATTAGAGATAGCATTCCAATTTGCACCCCAAAACTTAGAGACACCTAGCTAGTAGCTGAGGTGCTTTTATTTTTGTTTCCAGAAGTCTTACTAATGAAGGCTTCTTCTCTAAAACAATCTCTTTTACCATTGCTTTTTTAAGAGTGTCATTAAACCCTACAACAATCCATACCAAGATCATCAGGGGGTCACCTTTAGATTTGGTTTTGCCTTTTCTTCTAGCTGATGTTCTTTTAGAAGTGCAAACAGATTCTGTTTTTTCAGCTTGGATCTCCTTCCTAAAGTTATTCTCCTTGTTTGTCTAGTTATTTTCCTCTACATTTAATTAGACTTCAGGATCTATAGGATTGTTTTCATCCTCTATTAGTTTATTGTTTATTATTCAATATCTTTACATCATCATTCCTAGTTGCTTTTGTGCTGTCCAAAATAGCATAACCAGATTCATTATCTTTTTCCAAAGTAGAAAACCTTGTTAACTCATCATGTCAACAAGTCTTAAAAATTCTCCTTTTTGGTTTCCAATGTTTTCTTAGGTTTCCAAAGATAGCCAATAGACACTTCAACCCTCTAAAGTTCACCATCTTCTTTAAGTTTCATAATAGGAAACTTATCAGGTATATCATTATTTATTCTTATTTCAATGCATGTTTTTTGCAAAACATATTCATTCCATGTAGTTTGAGCATCCATGGATATAGGTAGCTTAATCCCTCAATTTTTTAAAGCTTAAGTGGCATATTATGAAAATTAACCCAAAGGGGTAAAACATTAATATTACATTTTTTAGGATCTGAACTTGGTTTCTATTTTTGAATTAACATATAGGATGGCCACCAATCTGCCAAGGTCCTTGTTCAATAATCTCACTTGGGTAGTTATTTGTAAATATTTTAAAGAGAAAAGAATCATAATCGATCAACATTATTTTCTCCAAGCCCTTTTTACCCCATCCAGCATTGGGTCAAGCTTTAACAACCAAGAATGTTGGTCTTTTCTTTCTAGAAATAGTCCACCAAAGTCAAGGACCAGGCAATTTCTCCTACTTATGGAAGTTCAATGGGAAATGTTAATAGTCCTTCTGTTAAAAACATTTTGAAAGTTCTTGATTTCTTCTTTGATGTGTTGTTCACTAGATTTCTTCTTCTTTAACGAGTTAGTGAATTTAGGGAAGGTGTCAAGATTCAAGTGAGAAGGGGTAGGAGGCCCTTCATTCTCCACTTTCTTAGCCTTCAAGAGGGCCTTCTACGAGCAGTGTTAACCCTAATTGTGACTGCTAATTTTATGTAATTTTCGAGGTATTAATTTCATGGAATTTGGCGATTTTTGAATTTGTTAAATGTTTTATGTGAAATCATTTTTGTTGTTGTTGATTTGATTCGGTTTGGTGTCAAAATTTTATGCTTGTTTGGTTTTAAAACCCAAAACTCTTAAACGCAACCGTAAAACCGTAACACGTTCCTCTTTGTTTTTTTGAATTTTTCCAAGTAGCTTTTTCGTGAAATTGATTGAGGGCTCTAATAGATCGTTAAATTACGATTCTAATGACACCAATTTTGTTGAAAATCGATCAAAATTGAGGCAAATATGGCAATTTTTTTAGTCGTGTCGCGAACCGGGTCAGATGACCTGAATACCAGTCAACCGAGGGAGGAAGAAAACTCGACCCGGTTGAACATTCCCCACGCACAACAGTGGCGTGTGCAGTCGTCTCCGACAGTATTTTTCCCCAAAATTTTCCCTGATTGCTCCAATTGCACAGTTCTATTTTATGGTATTTTTCCTGGAATGTTTTGAATGCTAGAATTTTTATTTTTATTTTTCCTGAATTTTAAAATTAATAAAAAATAATGTGCTCTCCGAATTTTTTCTTTAAAATTTTTGTACTTGTTTTTAGTATTATTTGGGCTTGTGGGGTTTTGTGTACTCTCAGTGTTATGTAGTTTTGCACCAAAATTAATTTTGGATGTAATTTATGCATATAATGTTATATTATGTGATTACTATGGTTAATTTTGTAATTGTGGTGCTAACTGAATCTATGGGAACAATCTTGGGG
>JAOSBO010000005.1:19787105-19798266 GCA_027563915.1 Erythroxylum rotundifolium
TCAATTAAAGCAAAATAAAACTAATTAACGAATAAATCCATAAGTCAATTAATAATTAATTCGAATAAAATAAAAAAATTTTCGGGACCCAACACAGGAGCATTTTGTCTGTATTTTAGATTTATTCTACTCATGTATTTATGTATGAAAAGTTGATTTAAATTCATTTGTGTGGACCAAATGAACCGCCAATACAATTTGATTTAAAAAAAGATTGAGGTATGACAATTTTAGTATATAGAGAGCCTTTTTGTTTAGGAGCTGATTTATCAAAACCTGTTAGGATCCGGCCTTTATTGACCCATCTAGTTGGAAGCAACGAGGAAAGTAAGATAGGAGCTGGTATCTTATCGTCTACAAGTTGACAATTTGAGAAATTGGAATAAGTTCCGTGGTCAGAAAAGCTCAAGGATCTCATGGCAACGTTACATTAATGTTAAAATCGTAAAATTAAAAATAAAAGAGCATTCATACCATTGATGATTGATAGATGTATGTGAATAACTATTAAATGAAAACAAGGTTTTTATATTTATGCCTTTTCTGTGACTCTGTGTTTTTAACATAAATGATTGGTTTCGCCTTGTTGCGTGTGTCTCTGTTACGTTTATTGGCTTGAGAACCCATTGTGCGTGCATCTTTTAACTTGTTTATTTCATTTCATTCGTAACCTTTTTCCTTAACAATATTCAATTTGACAACACTTTTGTATTTTTTCTTTCACTAAAACTGGAAACTAATATTTTCCATGAAATTTGAATCTTATAAACAAATTATCCTTTGTATTCTTTAGTATTAAACTAAATTCTAAGTGGTTAACTTAATTAAATCTTTTATTTATAAACAATTAGTTTCTTATGAATTTGTGAAAATATCTCTCAATAAAAAATTAGTAAATTTTGCAACATTTATAATAACTATATACTTGATGAGTAATAATATCTTTAATCAACAAAATTTTCTTTTAGGAAATCAAAATTGACAACATAATGCGTTTAGAACAACCCATAAATCGTCAGATATAAAACTAATGGTTACTAAGAGGTATTTTTCGTGGTCATAAAAACTAATAATAAAATAGTAAAACATGTTTTTATTTTCAAAATAAAAATTATAATTAGATTACAAAAATATAAATATTTTTTTCAATTAGTTATTACCACAATCGTCTTGAAAATTAGAAAATAAGATCTCTCTTTTCTTTTGGTATTATTTTGTTTTTATTTCTTCTCTTTGATCTATTTCTTTTAATTTTTATTGTTGTTTCTGTTAAGTTGGATCTAAATCCAAACATCTTTGATAATTCTGATTGTCAAGACAAATAATTAAACTAATTCTCTGTACCCATGAGATCCTCTCTCTTCTCTATACATATTCTTAAATACAATGGATAAAGTGCTTCTCATTGACAGTTTTTCCACCATTCTTGTTCTCCTTCCATTCCCTGTCTTTCCTGTCTGGTGCTTTAGCTCCAGTGATTTCCAAGAACAATCAGGAAAATAGTAATTTCTTCTTATCTCCTTGCTTTTCCTCTTAAACACCCATCTCTAGTTCCCTTTTTTACTAAATCATTTGTAAAAGAGCTTTCTTTGCCTTCTTTTGGAAATGTCAAGCCAGAACTCAGACTTTGGAAAAACTACTTTATATGAATTCCCACCTTTACCCACAAAACCTTTTCACTAAGCTCTCAACCTACCTCCATTGCTTTGATCAAACACTTGCTTCTAACCCTAAATGGAGCAATTTATTAAAAAGAAACAATGGCCCAGAGACTGTCAAGCTTACTCATTTCCCAGAAGCCACTGAAATAAATGTTACATCCCCTCCTATTAAACTCCTTAAGGTTAGGGTAAATATCTAGTCAACTGCTATGATTGGTTTTTTCATAGATAAGAGAGCTTCATACTCACAGTTGAATGCTTAGGCTACTACAAAAATGGAGAAAATATGTGTTAGAGAAAATTTTTTCTAGTTGTTGATAATTTCTTTATAATTAGATTCTTAGAGGAAGCAATCCTAACCAACATACTAGAAACAGGGCTATGGCATATTGCTAGGAAACCTCTTCTTCTACTTTAATGGTAGGCAAGTATGTCATTAGACAGAAATAGTATCAAAGAAATCCCAACATAGATTAACTTCCATAACCTACCTTTAAAATCTTGGACAAGGGAATGCCTAAATTATCTTACCAATTTCCTTAGAAAACCTCTCTATGTGGACTCTTTTACAGTTAAACTTGAGCAAATAGACTATACTAGATTCTATGTTGAAGTGTCTCAAGGTGCTAACCTACCTTCATCTCTAATCATTAAGAGACTCATAGAGGAGGGGGAGCTAATTGACCATATAATCTGGTTAATATACACCTGGAAAACTTCAATCTCAAGGGCCTATGAAGAACCGATGAAACAGAAGACTGATACTTCACAAATTATAAAAGTAGAAGATACTATTTCTGAATAAATAAAATTGTCTTTTAAGGCTACACCTACTTTGCAGATTATTTCCACCAACACTAAGAATGTTAAGGAACTAGATAAACAAAATATTCAACATAAAAACATATGAAAAAGATGGAGTACTAGAAGAAGGGAATGTCGATTTTGTTCTACAAATAGCTGATACCTCTAATAAAGGAGAGATGGTTCCAGAAAAGGAAGGCAACTTTACTGAAGTTAGCTTAAGTTCAAATCTAAAGGGGAAGAAAATCTAGCAGAAAGAAAAAAGGAGAGGGTTCTTTCCTCATCCTACTCTAATGGATATCTTTATCTAGAATGTAAAAGGACTTAATAGTACTCTTAAAAAGCAGAGCATAAAGGATTCTATTTTGGAAAAGAAACCAATTTTATTTTCCTTATTTTAAACAAAAATTAAGGTAAGAGGAACTCAATTTTTAGGAAATAAATGGTCTTACATTACTAATCATATATATCACTACAATGGGATAATTTTAGTAGTTTCAACCCCTCAAATATATTAGTGATCAAATGATTTTTCTCAAATCAAATGATCTATCTAAGCTGCCAACCAACTAGTTAAGGATCTAATTTCCTATTTTCTACCATATATGAAGCTAACTTAATCTTCTAAAGAGCTTCCTTCTAAAATAACTTAGTTATAATCAATAGCAATGGCAATCTATCTTAGATGTTGGGTGGAGATTTTAATTGCATTCTTAAGAATGATAAAGTTGAAGGCCTATCCATAAGCAGGAATACCAATTGAAATAAGCTCTCAAATATCACACCTACACTGGGAATAACATATTTGAGCTAATTTAGTTAATTGTGCACATGGTCTAATAAGCAGGTTAAGGTTGGTTTCATAAAAAAGAAGCTGGATCGAGTCCTAGTTAGTAATCTTTGGCTGACCACTTTCCTTTATACCTATGCTAGCACACAGAAGCACCAACAAGATCACTGCCTTAGTAGATAATGAATGGAATAGTAAAATGAAGCAGATAGCCTTAAAATATATAACACTTAACTATTATAATGAGCTCTTAGGTAAGAAATCTATCTACTCCTTTTTAATGTAGGAAATAAAACTATACATATAATAGATTGGATGAGGAAGCAAGATCATGGCTCATCAGCCCAATCACTCATGAAGAAGTTAGAATGGTGGTCTTCAATTTCAACCTAAATAAAGCACTAGGCCTGAACAGGATTAATGCATTTTTTTCTAAAGGACCTAGGATATACAGGAGGAATAATCACATAATGTGTGATTAAATTTTCTAAAAGTAAAAAAAATTCTAAAGGAGGTTAATAAAACATTTCTACGCCTTATCCTTTAGAAGGACAACCCCACTTCTTCATAGGACTATATGCCAATTTCTTATTGAAGCCTAGTTTATAAGGTGATTGCTAAAATATTAGCCAAAAGAATAAGGAGCATTCTCAAACCTATCATTAATGATTGTTAGGGGGCTTTTATTGAAGGAACGAGAATGGGGGTAACTTGTTGTTGGCTCAAGATCTCTATAAGGAATATCTACTGGTCCTAATATAAAGAGTTACTCAATGAAAGCAGATCTTTATAAGACGTTTTACTCATTAGATTGGGACTTTCTTATTAACTACCTAAAAGTTTTCAAATTCCCATAATTATTCATATCCAAAATCAAAGCACATATTACGACAACTTCCTTTTCTATCTTGGTTAATGGTGAGCCAACTCCAATTTTTAAAGGGCTAGAGGACTTAGGCAAGGAGATCCTTTATCTCCTTACCTTTTCACCATTACATTAGAAATTTTTTAGAATAACTAATAAAAAACATTTCCAACTCAAGGGAATTTAGGTATCACTATAAATGTAATGAAATGAAACTCTTTTGCCCAACCTATGTAAATGACCTACTTTTCTTCTATGGAAAATGCCCTCATTCCATAAGATTCATTATGGACTTAATGAATCTATTAAGGATCAACTTAGAAAAAATAGTTTAATGTTATTAGCCAGCGAAATTAGTGACTCCTTACTACAGTATATCTTAGTTATACAAATCTATGGATTTCCTTTTACCTATTTAGGTTTGTCCATCTTCCCTAGAAATCCTAAGTACAATGATTGTTCAGAGATTATTAAAAAAACTAAAAGGAAGGTGTAGTTTGGCAAAACATATTTCTATCATTTGCAGGTTGTATACAATTATCAAAACATGTGCTTGCTAATCTTTGCAACCATTATAAGGCTAAGGTTAGTTAGGAAAATCTATTCTCATAAGGAAGAAGGTTGTCTAGGGATAATGTCCATAAAAAAAAGAAACAAAATGCTTATGGCTAAATAGATATGGAGACTTATGTATGAAAAGGAAACTAGTTAGGTCAAACAGGTACACACATATTACCTAATCAATAATAACTTCTGGAACTTGAAGGAAAAAAATGAGTATTCATGGCCTTTCTTGGACATGCTAAGACTGAGGGAAACCATATATCCTCATATAACAATATAGGTGGGTAATGGGCTAAAAACATAGTTATGGCATGATAATTGGTGTTAAATTAGCCCTCTAGATCAAAAATCTAAGTTAAAGTATATGAGAAACAGAATTACCTTATCTTCTAGAGTGAAGGTGATTATTCAAAACTAGAGAATTGGAAATGTACACATAAAGGAATGAGTTTTTTATTAGATAACATTCTCAGATATTCCTATAATCTTGAGGTATCTTATTATACTATTTAGTTGCTACACAAATTTAGAAAATTTTCTATTACTTCTATTTGCAATTTTTTATATCTATAAGTTTTAATATTTAACCTAGATATTTTACAAACGCAAGGGTCATTTGCGTAGTACTTAAGGTGTCAAACCCACAAGGAGGGTTAATCTAATCCTAAAATTAAGGTTAACACAATTCACAATAATTCAAATTGGACAAACTAAGGCAAGAATTTATTTTAACCATGCACTCAATTTCAAGAATCAATTACAAAAATAATAACAAAATAGCAATTGCAGCACCCAATAAGAATCAACTTAAAGAACTATCAATTAAGAGAAAGGGGAATTTTATCTATCTTTAATGCTAACCTAATCGCTTATGGACTACTAGATTACTGGTTCAAGACAGTCCTAGGGTTGATTACCCTCTCTCGAGTTATAACCATTAACCTTAATTTATAAACCCTAATTAGATTATAGGAATTGCAATCTCTCAATTAACAATCTATCTGAAACCCTAATTATATTTAAAGTTGTCCAATAACTATCGGGAATCCTATGTAAGATCTCTCTTTGTACAAATTACTGATTTGATCTAATTCTCATTATGTTAAACTACCTAACTCTCATTAGCCCAATTTAATAATTTTTCACTCGATTCACCCTCTCAATCTATCACCAAATTATGCAAGTGTAGAAATTAAATCATAATTAATCCAGTAAAAACACAAACAATCAAATTTCGTTAAATCAAGAATAAAACAACTGAAGGTGACTTTAGACATTCCTCAACATTCAACAATCCTATTCATCAATGACTATCCCAATTCTAAACAATAATAAAATTAAAAAATAAATTGAAAATAAGATTGGAATGGATGACAGAGACAACAACAGCTAGAAGCCTCCTGTTCCGAAAAGTTCTTTGTGTAGGCTTCTTCTCCACATCTCTCGTCCTTCTTCTCTTTCTCAATCTCTCGACGAACTCTCTCTAGGGTTTATTAGTTGGTGGCTGATGCAAAAGATCCCTTATCTCCTTTGTCTTGTTCTTTAAATAACTTTTGTGTTTTGAGCAGCCCTAGGGTTTTTTAATGTTGAAAGTCCTAAAAATCCCTTGAAACTTGACGTTTTTACTTGTTTGTGTGTCTACCCAATGCAGGTCACGATTGTGGGCCACATCCAACCGTCCTGTCACGATCATGGCAAAGGCAATGTCTTAGGCTTCTGTCACGATCGTTTCATATGGGCCACAATCATGGGTTGGCTCTAATGCTTCTGCCATGATCATGGCCTAGTGTACCACAATCGTGGACTATTGTTTCAGCTCGAGTGCCTCTGGAACTTCTTTGTTCTTTGATGTTGACCCTGGAACGCTAACAAATACATCAAGATACCTAAAAAAACATAATATTTAAGCTCAAAGACTTATACTAACCATAAAGCAAAAGAGTTTGGTTTTATTTGTATAAGTATAATATAACTAGTCATAAGGAACCAAGATTATTTTGTTAATAATATACATATACATGAAGATGTATGGGAAACATGTATATTATTAGAATCTAAATTAATTGATTTACAGTTGAATAATCAAGTTGGTCGCTTGATTATGGTTTAGACTATAGTGTTGCGATTTATCTCCTTGTAAGTAAAGGAGTTTATTTCAAGGGAACGATGAGTTTCATATTATGATAGTAGTCAACTATCGATAATGCCACTGTTAAATGAATCTGGAATCACGTATGTTTTAATGAATAAAGTAGGTCATTACTTTAATCTTAAAACATACATTTTAGCATTTGCTTATCATGGACCACAATCTTGATGAGTGGTAAACTCATATGTGTTTCATTATAATTCTTGATATGATTGGAATGGATTTTTATTCTGCATATTGGAATTATTAATTGAAACATGTATTAGGAAACATTCATTCAAATAAAAAGTTTATAATGATATCATCACTTCTAGATGTATTATGAAGATTGGTGATTAAACTGGCTCTAGGAGTTTGATGGACTAACTACCCATCAAGTCTTAACACCAAGATGAGATCTTGTGTGTTAATCACCATATAGAGTAAAACGAGAGATCTAGAAGGAAAAACCAATATAAGGGCAAAACGGTAATTTCCCCTTTGTTATCTTAGATTTTCCTAGTGGTTATAGGTTATGTTTAGAGGATGTGTACTACATTCCAATGATTGTAATGAACATGATTTCTGCTTTTTGTTTAATAAAGTCTGGTTATTCCTTATATTTTGAAAAGGTTGTTTCAATATATGAGAATAAGGATTTTATTTGTAATGAAACAATTAAACAGGGATTGTTCTTTATAGAAACCTATAAAAGGCTCACTAAATACCACAAAATTATTAAAACCAAGACATTTCGATGACTCTAGCATTAATTCAAAATATATGTGGCACTTAAGAATGGGTCATATCAATTAGAAAAGACTTGACAGGTTAGTAATGGATGGGATCCTTATAGGCTTGGATAATGATCCATTACCTACCTGCGAATCTTGTATTGAAGGAAAAATGACCAAGGCCTCATTTCCTTATAAAGGAAATAGATCTGAATCTATGTTGGACCTGGCACATACAGATGTATGTGGGCTCAAGAACATACAAGCTAAAGGAGGTTATGAATACTTCATAACCTTTATAGATGATTACTCAAGACATGGTTATTTGTATTTGATGCATAAAAAGAGTGAATCCTTTGAAAAGTTCAAAGAATTCAAAGCTAAAGTTGAGAAGCAACTTGGCAAGCCATTAAAACCACTTCAATCAGATCAAGGTGGTGAGTACTTATCTCGAGAGTTCCAGCAATATTTAATTGACAATGGAATTGTTTCCAACTTGTCAGCTCCTCGAACACCTCAACAGAATGGTGTAGCTGAGAGGAGGAATAGGACTCTATTGGAAATGGTAAGATCAATTATGTCCTATGCTAGCCTCCATAATCATTCTAGGGATATGCCATACAAACGACAACATATCTTCTTAACTTTGCTCAATCCAAATTGGTTCCTAAAACTCCTAGGGAGTTATGGACTGGTCGAGTGCCTTCATTGTGGCACTTAAGGACTTGGGGTTGCCTAGCCCATGCTCTAAGACCTGACTCCAAGAAGATGGAACCAATGTCAGAAGTATGTTTGTTTATAAGGTATCCTACTGGTACTCGAGGTTAATATTTTTACAGTCCTCAAGATAGGAAGGTATTTGTGTCGACAAATGCGACCTTCTTAGAGGAAGAATTTGTGAGAAATCACAAACGAAGAAGTGAAGTAGTACTAAAGGAATTAGCTATTTCATCCTATTCAAGAGTTGATATGGATATAACAGAACAAGATGTCGAAATGGATTCAAGAGTTGAATCCAAAGTGGGAGGGTTATGAGACAGCCAAATAGGTATCTAGTTCTAGGAGAAGGCTTAATTGCCATCTTAGGCCAAGAATAAATGGATCCGATTACATATACTCAAGCTATTAATGATATTGACGCAGAAAAATGGCTCAAGGCAATGGAATCGAAAATAGATTCCATGTACACTAATGAAGTCTGGATCCTTGTAGATCTACCACTAGGTATAAAAGCCATAGGGTGTAAATGGATCTACAAAAGGCAATGAGGATCAGATGGAAAGGTAGAGACCTTTAAAGCTAGATTGGTAGCTAAAGTTTATACTCAAAAAGAGGGTATAAACTATGAGGAGACTTTTTCTCCAGTTTCCATGCTTAAGTCCATCAAGATTCTTTTGGCCATAGCAGCCTATTTTGATTATGAAATAGAGCAAATGGATGTCAAGACCACATTTCTTAATGGGAATCTTGAGGAGACCATTTATATAGCCCAACTAGAAGGTTTTGTTAAGCCAGGTAATGAGCATAAGGTATGTAAGTTGCAAAGGTCCATTTATGGACTTAAACAAGCATTTAGGTCTTGGAACATTAGGTTTGATAAGTCTATCAAATCCTATAGGTTCATACAAAACCTAGATGAGCCTTGTGTTTATAAAAGGATACAAGAAGGAAAGGTTATTTTTCTAATTTTGTATGTTGACGACATTCTGCTCATTGGGAATGATGTAGGAATGTTATTTAAGATTAAGGAATGGCTTAACGAATAGTTTTCAATGAAGGATTTAGAAAAGGCTACCTATGTTCTAGGGATCAAACTTATAAGGGATCATAAGAACAAATTGATAGCCTTGTTTCAACTAAATTAAATTGAGAATATGCTTAATAAGTTTGCCATGCAAGATTCCAAGAGGGGTTTCACGCCTACTAGATATGGAATCAAACTTTCAAAGGAGCAAGCACCTAAGTCCCAAAAGGAGGTCGAATGTATGCATAACATCCTTATGCTTCGACAGTTGGAAGTTTAATGTATGCAATACTTTGCACTAGATCGGATATCCATTACTCAGTAGGATTGATAAGCAGATTTCAGTCATATCCATGAATGGAGCATTGGACTGCAATTAAGTGTATACTTGTTTAATGCTTGTTTACTCTAGAAGTAATCTTATTCCGACAGGATATATTGATTCTAATTTCCAATTAAATGTTGATTCAAGGAAATCAACTTCTGGCTCTATATTTGTTTTAAGAGGTGGAGCCATAGTTTGGAGGAGTATCAAGCAATCTTGTATTGCTGATTCGACTATGCAGGCTGAGTATGTTGCTACTTATGAAGTAGCAAAGGAAGCAGTCTGGCTCTGCAAGTTCCTAAAAGATATGGAGGTAGTCCCAGAGGTAGAAAAAGCCATTACACTTTATTGTGATAATAGTGGGGCAGTGGCTAATTCTAAAGAACCTCAGAACCACAAAGCTGCCAAACACTTTAAGTGAAAGTGTCATCTCATAAGGGAGATAATACAACGTGGAGAGGTGAATGTGGTAAAAATTCCTACAGAGCAAAACCTTGCTGATCCGTTCACAAAGACATTGTCTCTAAAGAGTTTTGAGGGTCATCTAGCAGGGATGGTAATGAGGGATATGTCAAACTTGCTTTAGGGCAAGTAGGAGATTGTTGGAGTTATGTAAATATAATGCCCTAAAAAGCAAGTGTATTTACTTATAACTTAATTTTCTTCCAATTACAATTTTGTAATGAAAATATTTATTATTAATAAAAATAAAAGAGTTTGGTTTTTATAAGCATTGTATATCTAGTCATAAGGTACCGAGATTCTTTTATAAGTAATATAAATATACATAGAGATGTATGCGAAACATGTATATTATAAGAATCTAAAATAATGGATTCACAGTTGAATAATCAAGTTGGTCGCTTGATTATGGTTTAGACTGTAGTGTTACGATTTATCTTCATATAAGTAAAGGAGTTTACTTCAAGGGAATAATGAGTTTTATATCATGATAGTAGTTGACTATTGATAATGACACTATTAAATGAATCTGGAATCATGTTTTAAGAATAAAGTGGGTCGTTACTTTAATCTTAAAACATACAACTTGAGCATTTATTTATTATGGACCACAATCTTGATGGATGGTGAACTCATATGTGTTTCATTATAATTCTTGATACGATTGGAATTGATTTTTACAGAGTATTAATCTAGTGTCCACATGTTGGAATTATTAATAAAAAATGTATCAGGGAGCATTCACTCAAATAAAGAGTTTATAGTGATATCATCACTTCTAGATGTTTTATGAAAATTGGTGATTAAATTGGTGCCAGTAGTTTAATGGACTAGCTGCCCATCAATTCTTAACACCAAGACAAGATCTTGTGTGTTAATCACCATATAGAGTCAAATGGGATATCTAGAAGGAAAAATCAATATAAGGGCAAAACGGTAATTTTACCCTTTATTGTATGGATGGCTATAATAAGGTTTGGAATTGGACATCTTATTAGAAATATGTCTTCTCATAATATTTAATAATTCAAGAGTTCAACTAATTGTCTTTAGTGGAATGACATTTAGTTAATAAGTTAGAATT
>JAOSBO010000005.1:19806164-19816979 GCA_027563915.1 Erythroxylum rotundifolium
AAATTTTGTCTCATCTCTCTCTACATTATGATTTTGAGTTTGGTGTTAAGATATGTTGTTCTCCATGCTTGACTATGGATGATACATGGTTTAGATGAATGAAATGAGTCATGGAGAAGCATCCTTAAGGAAAAACGAAAATGCCCCCTCTTTGGTGAAAGTTTGTGAAATTTTGACTATCTTTCGAAATTGGTGGCTAAAATGAATTCTATGATGTTAATTATGTATGTATAATGTGAATTGATGATCAAAATGAAGAAGAAGTACATTAGAAGGAGGCTTTCAAGTTTATTCCTTTAGGTGTTTGATAAAATGCCTAAGTGAACTTCAGCTTAGGATTTAAAGATCTTGATGGTGTGCATTAGCAAGAGGCTTCCATGTATACTTAGAGTAAACTTTAATTTTTGCTTAGATTGATGAATAGTAGCCTAATGTGCTTGGATAAAAATGTTCTTAGCTATGCTTTGAAATGTGTGAGTATTGGATCAAAGGCATTAAGTGCCTTGGAAAATGCAAAACAAAGCTTATGTGAATAATAACGGAAGTAACCACGTGAGAAGATTAGCTTAAAAATTGTGATATTGTGTTTTATACACTTTATGTGATGATGTGTAAAAATGAGATATATGTTTGAGTAGTAAATACATTGCATTTGTATGTATAAAGGCTTGAGAGTTTTGAATCAAGGAACTTGTACCGAGGGTTGTTGAAATCAAAGGAGTGTACATCTCCTTTTAAGGTGAGTTGGGGAAAACATATCTCTTAAATGGAATTAGGACATCTCGAGACATGCAAGATGACTTGTATGTTAATTTTGAACCTAGGAAATGCATAGTAGAATTGATTCTCAAATAGATGCTAATATACTTATGTTTCTAATAAATGACATTGTTTTAAATAATTCTTTGCACTTGAAGTAAAACTAATGTTTTTATTTCATATTTTAAGGAATGATATTGTTTTCAACAAACCTACAATTGAAGTGCAAAAGACAATGATTGATTTTTTGAAACTACAATTTTGAATAACTTTGCACTTGGAGTGCAAAAGATGACTTTCACCGCATAAAAAAATGTTTTGAAACTTACATACACATAATTGAGTCATGTATGTGTTCTCTTTTAGCTGAGAGCCATAACAAGGTTCCATTTTATCGGTTGAGCCAATAAATAAAGGCATGGTGCCTTACTTGATTTTTCTACTTAATATTTATATATGATTTTTTTGTGATTAATGAGGAAACAATTGGCCAATCATGTGCTGGACACAACAGATTACAAATTAAACGATTCCCATACCCTTGACGCTGGTACATAAAAGTTAAGTTCGTGTAGTGACACCATTCTACATGACTTGAGGGTGATTGCACACCTAAAGGTTTGGTCACTGTTGAGGTCATCACCTAGAGTCATGACGCTCTTGTCGATGGTAGTCTGGACTTACCAAAGATGAAAGTCGAGCCAACACCAGGAATCGGTGGGTGTGCACCCTAGTTTGTCAGACTAGTGGTGCCACGTTTAACTGTTTTGGCCTATTGTGAGATTTGATTTCCTGAAGAGAATTGATTTTTACATGTGCTGCTTTTTTTCTTTTATGTACTGGAACTAGAACCTATGTTCATGTAAAGACAGATTAATAGGCTAGGCCTATATGACTCCTAACTAGTATGTATTGAGTCATAGGCTAGGCCAATGTGTTTCTATATCGTGTATCTTCATTTCATGTGTGATTGTGTACAAGGTAGATGTGTGAAATGACTTTATGTATGAACATTTTGTATTGTCGTTGAGATTGATATTTAGTTAGCCTTACAACGTCGAGTTAGGGTTGTCATGAGTATCCTTAGTCTGGGTATGCGGCAGTTGTCATGTACCAAATGTGGTTCTGGGTCATGACAAATGAAAAGATTGAAAAAGGATATAGGAAGGGTTTTGGGTGACACTAAGGTAATTAGTCCCTCCATATGCACTCATAGGATTATCCTAAATCAGTGAGAGAAACCTAAAGAAGACTTAAACACCATATGTGGGTGGTAGTGAAGAAGGAGGTTTTAAAACCGCTCGATGAGGGAGTAATTTATCCAATTGTGGATAGTAAGAAGGTAAGCCCAATTCATGTAGTTCTAAAGAAATCAGGCATTACTATTGTTAGAAATGAAAAATATGAGTTAGTGCCTACCACTAGATGGAGAATGTGTATTGAATACAAGAAATTGAATGTGATTTCAAAAAAGGACCATTTCCTCTCCCTTTTATTGATCAGATGTTAGATAAACTTTCTAGAAATAAGTTTCATTGCTTTCTTGATGGTCTTTCATGATATTAACAAATACCAATCGTTCCTAAGGATATAGCAAAAACAATAGTCACTTATCTATTTGGGACATTCACTTTCAGTAGGATGTCATTTGGTCTATGTAATGCACTTACAAAATTTCAAAGGTGCATGTTTTTCATTTTTTAGGCATGATTGAGAACTTTATCGAGGTATATGGACAATTTCTTAGTTTGTTGATATCTCTTTTGATGATTATCTAAATAAGTTGACTTGAGTAATTGAAAGATGTATTAAATGCAAATTGACTTTAAGTTAGGAAAAGAGTCATTTTATGGTAAATCAAAGGATAGTACTAGGTCATGTGGTGTCAGAAAAGGGAATTGAGGTTGATAAGGCTAAAATTGAAGTTATACAAAAATTTCCACCACCCACTTCTGTCAAGGGTGTTAGAAGTTTGCTAGGACATGTTGGATTTTATAGATGGTTTATTAAAGATTTCTCGATGATAAGTCATCCTTTGTGTCAACTATTATCCAAAGATGTCCATTTTGATTTTAATGAGGAATGCGTTAAGGCCTTTAACATGCTCAAAGAAAAATTAATCTCTGCCACAATTGTTGTGGCCTCTGATTGGTCTTTTCCTTTCTAAAATTATGTGCGATGCTTTTGATTTTGTTGTTAGGGCTGTTTTGAGTCAAAAAGTTGAGAAATCTTTACATTTAATTTATTATGCCAACCTAACTTTAAGTGATGCACAAATAAATTACACAACTGTTAAGGAAGAATTGTTAGCGGTGATTTTTTCATTGGGAAAATTCAATCATGATTCGTTAGGGTCAAAAATTATAATCCATTCTAATTACGCAACTCTTAGATATTTTTTGACTAAAACTCATGTAATACCCCCCAGTTAATTAGGTGGATTTTGTTGAAACAAGATTTTTATGTGGAAATAAAAGATAAAATGGGAGTGATAATGTTGTTGCAAATCATTTGTCTAGGTTAGCTCCTAACTTGGAAACTCTTGAACAACAAAGGAAGCATGCAATTGTTGAGAACTTTCTTAATGAGCAGTTATTTATTATTGGTAAAGTGCTTTGGAATGCTGACTATGTGAATTATCTTGCTTATGGCATTTTGAGACCTAACAAGACTTTTTAGGAAAGGAAAAGATTTCTTCACTTAAGCAGGTAGTATTTTTGTGATGATCTGTACCTCTACAGGATTCCAATGATGAAATCATTCGAAGCTGCATTCTAGAGGAAGAGCAGGTAAGTGTCTTGACCTTTTGTCATGAACTCCACTGTAGAAGCCAGGTCATTTTGGAGGGTGAAAATTTGGTTCTAAGGTTCTTCAAAATAGTTTATATTGACCCACTTTGTTAAAGGATGCTTATTTCTTCTGCTTAAAATGAGATAAATGCTAACGATTGGAAATATAAGTAGAAGAAATGAAATGCCCCTAACTATCCAATTGATTGTTGAATTATTTGATGAATGGGTATTGATTTTATAGACCCTTTTCATGAATCTTTTGGTTTTTAGTTTATACTCATTGCAGTAGATTACTTCTCTAAAGGAGTAAAAGCAATACCTACCTGAATTAATGATGCTAATGTTATTGTTAAATTTAGGAAGGAAAATTTTTAGCAGGTTCAAGATTTAACAAGCAATTATAAGCGATGGAGGAAGTCATTTTTGTAATAAATTTTTGAAAAGCCTATGACAAAATATACAATCACAGCTGGACCCCATTTTCGAGGCCCAACAATTCTGTATGACAAAGAACGTAAGCGTGTAATTTTCCCTTGTAGGGTTATGTCCATAAATCTAATAATATCCTAAAAGTCTCCTTTTACACAGATCTAGATATGTTTAAACAGCCGAAGCTTGCTCATAACTAAGTCGTGCTCCTCCACTCTATTCCTCACTTTCTTTTCCTTGATAATTTTAAATTGACACCAAAAGTCAGGTGACAACTAGTGGGATGGAAATCAAAACTTCAAATTTATAAGCAAGATCTTTAGCATCAGCATGGGCAGGTTCGCTCGCCGCGGCAAACACAGGAGTGAATTTCCAATTGACTCTCGGCGAAGCTCGCGACGGCAAACTAGATGTTTCGCCATGGCGAAACGAGTAAGTATTTCCTAGGGACTCCAGGGAAAAGTTCACCAAATGTTCCGCCACGACGAAAGTATAAGGTTGAGGTATAAAAATCTCTTGAGAAAAATTCGTCACGACCGAATTTGGTTCGTTACGGTGAAACCCTCGAATATGAAATCCCTGACCTAAACATTTGATATCATTTTCACTCAAATCTTCCCAAAATCACTTCCTTAAACAATTCCATTATCATATTGATTTCATTAAACTCTCAACCTCAACTCTATTGATCCCTCACATACTTCAAACTCACCTCTTTCACTATAGCTGTCCTATGTAGCATTACTAATTCGTAAAGATAATACCTTCCAATCACAATTCAGAAATTTTATACTTCATATCATTGGAAAGCTAAAAAGATAGTCTACCACTTCTAAGAAGAAGACTTTGCCTAATTCAACCAAGATCAATTCGGATTTTCCCTAGAGTTTACCCTCATGAATGCTTAAAATAAATGAAATGTACAAGCTTTGATAGTCATAAACAAAAACACAATCATTTTTCATTTCCATCAAAGATAAGAGTTTACAAAGCTTTAATGGGCATTTCAAGCCTTAATACATCATGATCCAAAATACAAAAGTTACATCAAGTCAAATTGCTCAAAATGAAACTAAAGCCTTGTTTTACAAAAGCAAACTTGGAATAAAAAATAAACAAAAATCCGGAGTAATGCCTTTAAACCCAATCACTCAATTTCTTGCTCATCACCTATGGATGGGACGGAATGGGGGGTGAGCTTAAAGCTCATGGATAGTAGTCTTATAATCGGTAATAAGAAAAACCATTTTAATAATGCATAATGCATAATGAAACACATGTTTCCCAATTCTCAATTATCAAACACTTATCAGCAACACCATTCATACATTCAATAATCTTGTCAACACATAAGCATATCAAAATGGTTTGGGTGGTCCATAAATCAAACGAGCTATCACATTCCCATAAAATGGTCCTATGTAGTCATGAACAGAGCGAACTAATGCAAACTAACATAGTGGTTTTACGTAGTCATAAACATGAGGGAGTCCTAAAAGGAGCTCCATGCCACTAGAGGGCGGGCGGGAGAAGCCTTTAGTCAAAGTGAACTTAACGAATAGAATGGACCAAACCAAACCCACATAACATGTATTTCATATCTTGTAAACTTGTTGCCCAAAATGGCATGTTTTTTAGAAAGTGATTTCGTAAACTTTTCATAAGAATATAAAATCATTTTTACATTCTTTTCGTACATCACACAATATTCACATGCCAACAATATTACGTTTTCTCAAAGCATTCAAGAGCAATAAATGCACATTTGTTAAAAAATTGTAAAAATTTATTTTCTTGATTTTTGAAGAAACATTAACGGCTCATTATTCAATTATAAAAATGCAACCTTACCCACCTTGAATTCCTTGCTTACTAATAGTTCAATGATGCCTCTCTTCTTACTTTTCTTGTCTCTTCTCTTGATTTCCGTCAGTATTGCCAAAATCCTAATTTCAATAGGACTTACAAATTAAGAACTCAAAAGAAATACATACACTAATATTAATCCTAGAATACTTAAACCCATGCATTTCTTAAGTTTCACAAATCAAAACTCTTCTAAAAATCCAAATGTTCAGACTTAACTTACCTTGAATCTCTTCCAATCAATGAGTTTCTTGGCTCAAATGTAAGCTCTAATCTTCCTCTTTCTTTTTACCTTCTTGAGCAACTCCAAAATCACTCTCTAGAACTAAGAAACATTAAAAACCTAGCTAGCTTCTCTTCTCTTCTTCTCTCACACGACAACTCTCTCTTCTCCTCCATTCAATTTTCGTTTTCTTCCTCTCCAAATGCAAGACACAATTTCTCTTCCCCATTTTATCCTTAATGAGTATGAAAAGTCCATCTTACCCTTCTTTTAATGCTTCTTGGTTTTTAAACTTAAGTGATCTTCCAAAAATATCCTCAACTCTTTCTTACTACTTTATCACCACTAAACCATATGGTAAAAATCCTACTAACATTAACACAATAATTAAACTCCAGAAACTAAATCGTCAACACTTCCTAATTCATTTAAATCATGCTTAACTAAATAAAAAAAAATTCAGGCCCATCAATCACCCACAAGGTGGTGAACAATTACCATCTGCAAACATCTGGATAAGTTGAAACAACCAACAAGCAAATTAAGGCGATTTTGGACAAGAAGGTGTACCCATCAAGGAAGGATTGGCCAACGATGTTAAATAATGCACTTTGGGCATATTGAACAACTTGCAAAATTGTCTTAAGGATGAGTCCTTATAGGTTAGTTTTTGGGAAAGCTTGTCATTTGCCATAGAGGTTGAACATAAAGCACTATGAGCAATTAAGATGGTGAGCATCAACATAAATGATGGAGGAAGGGAATGATTGCTTCAAATCTTAGAATTGGATGAGCTTCAATATAAGGCTTTTAAGAATTCAAGAATCTTCAAGGATTAAACAAAACACCTTTTTGATAATGGTTTTAGAAGTAAGTCCCTTATACCTGGAATGAAAGTTCTATTGTATAATTCTCGTTTACATTTATTTCTAGGAAAATTGAAATCAAAGTGGAATGGGCCATTTGAAGTAATAAAGGTTTTTCCATATGGAGTCATCAAACTAGAAAATCCAATAACAAAGGAAACCTTTAGAGTGAATGGCCACTGAGTAAAACCATATTAAGAAGGATCATTTGAGAAGAAAATAGTAGAATCAATCATTTTGAGTGACCAACTTAGTGCATGAATAGTTAAGTGTCCACGTACAAGATATTAAAAAAGCACTAAATGAGAGGCAACCCATATAATTTCTTTTTCAATTATTTGTTATTCCTTTTTAGTGAATCTCAACTTAATCTATTTTCTTTATGTGCGTAGGCTTGGAATTATACAAGAAACTCTAAAAAATAAAAAAATCAAAAGTCACACCTAGACAGCACAACTTACTAATGTGATTGGTGCTTTAAAATTAAAATGCAAGTCATGCCTGTGCAATAAATATCACCGGCGTGACTAAAAGAGTCACCCTTATGATCGCTCACCCTATGGGCATGACTCTTCCTTTAAAATGTTGTAGCCTTAATTTCACTAATATATGTTTCTTCCTTGTAGTGTTGTTATCCACTCTTTCATGTAGCGTACCACTAAGGCTCCATCATATTTCAAGTTAGGGATCATGGTGGCACACCCATCTAGGGCCACACACTATCACATTACCATCCTATCACATATAGCTCTTCCCAACTAAAGGTCCATATATGAGACATCGATGGTATCCCATGCTTACATTTTCAGAAAAAAAAAACACAAGTAAAGGTACACAATTCTAAAAAACCATCAAATTATTGCTAATAGATTTTTAGATTCCAGAGAAATTGATGAGTTAAGAATAGTTGATAAGGTCCACGAATTATTGTAAAATGACAGTTGGGACAAGTTTTCTAAATTTAAGAAAAATTCATACATGAAATTCACTTTAGAATTCTTAACTACTTTAGAAGTTGCCAATGAAATTATTATTAAGGATATAGTGGGTATTTTGAAATTTTGATGGATGAATAAAATTCATGTAATCACTTTGGATAAGTTAATTCTATTTTTGGATTTCCATATAATGATTTATGTGGTTATCATAAGGATTTTTGGGATAGAGAATTTTGTACCCAAGTAACCAATCATGGATATAAATTTTCTCCAAGTTGGTCCAAATCATTTACATTAATGAAGCCTACCCTTCACTATATCTATAGATTTTTAACTTTTACAATATTTGGTAAAGGAGATAGCAATAGGTTTGTTTCTAAAGTTGAAATATTTATTTTGTGGTGTATAGTGCGTGTTAAACCTTTTAATGCAGGGATATGGTTATATGCACATTTAAATGATGTGGCTAACGCAAGTGTAGGAAAAATAGTAGTTGAAGCATTTGTAATTGAAATTACAGAACAACTAGTAGGGAGAACACCTATGGAACTATTTCCACGTAACTTGAGTCTTGACTTGAACTCCTTATTGGCTAGGAAAGTTGTCAAGAAACAAGAAGATCATTATGTTCTTCTCGATGATGACACAAAGGAAGCTTTGAGTAACAAGTGAGCTCAAGTTGAGGAAGTTATAACTGACTTAGAAGATGATGTTCCACCATGCAAAGGAATACAATAAATGCTCTATTTGCTTATGAGGATTACCAATTGTTGTTAGCTCAATTAAGCACCTTCCATGAAAAATTCACCAATCATGTAACCCAGTATAGAGCTTTTGAAAAGCAAGCAAATGAGAGATAAAACGTGGTTGAGATTAGGAACTTCATAGACAATATAAATGCTAGTTTTGGATAACCAACACACCCACCTTAGTATCATTTTTTTAAAAAAAGGACAAAACCCTGAAGGGAATGATTACCCAATTTTATTAATAATAAAAGATTTTTAAAAGTAGGAGCGGGATATAAAGCTTACCTCAGAAGGTGAAAAACATAGTGACACGAGCATTAACCATTGCGTCTAAGATGTTAAAGGAGAAAATATAAAAATATTATACATTTAAAACTAAATGTAATGTACTTTTTAACACTAGCAAAACCATCTAATATGTAAGGAAAATGTTGTTTATTTAAAGTAAAAAGTCCCCTAATGTATCAATGTATGTTATTTATATTGCTAAATTCCAACGACATTCTTGTTGAGCTTACTAGTCATCTGAGAGCATTAACAACTAAATTGATTTCCCTATAAACATGTGTGATGTTAAAGGCAAAAGCCTGAAGAGATATAGAAACTATTTTCATAAGATCTTTATATCTCCAAGGACAAGTTATTTGTTTTATCACCCTTTTAACTAGGAGCATAGAATCTGATTCTATACATAGTTGTTGAACTCCTTCTAAGTGACAATTTTGAAGTGCTAATTTACGAAACATTAATTAAAAATATAAAATTGTTCCATGTTGAACATATTTTGATCCTGCAAACTTGAAATTGTCGTTAGAGTCTCTAAAAATATAGTCAATTCTACAATCAGTGGGATTACTAAGACTTGATCCATCAATTTTTAATTTCAACCAAGAGAAAGGAGGAGCATTACATATCAATACTTTGTTTTGGATTGGTTTTGGAGGTATCAAGCTAAGAATCAAACTAGTTAAGACAAGGAATTGATCATCTATTGAGTGCATCATGAAACGTTTGAAGATATTAACATTATAAAATTGCTTACGAACAAGTTGTATAACCAAATATATCTCATACTTTTGAGCTTCAAAAAAAGCTTTATTTTTATCACACCATATATTTCAACATATGAAAATAGGTAAAAAGCCATCAACTTTTTGTTGTAGTATTTACAAGCATTTCATGTTCCAGCAAATGTCCAAAGTTTTAAACAAGCCAATATTCGAATAAGACTAGACTTGAAATGCTATATTACAAGAAAAGAAGACATGGTTAATATCTTCTAAAATCTCACAAAAACAACACGTAGATGCCATTGAGGATCCCATTTGTTTGACTATTTCTTATAAGGAAGCAATCCATTTAGCAGTTGCCAAATAAAAATAAAGAACTTTTTTATCGCCATTGGTGTTTTTGTATCGCCATTGGTGTTTTTGTTTAGAACTCAGTTTGATATGCTCATGAACTGATTGAAAAGTGAAAATGCCAAAGGATGATGGCATCTATATAAGATGATCTTATCCATCACTAAAATATGGTTGGAATGTTATTAAAAATTTAACTATTTTGAAAGGAAAAAAATGTTGGATAGTAGTGAGATTAATGGCAATGTTGTGAAAAAATCCTTTAAAGTAAAAGAATAGGGAAGCTCATCATGTCCTTTATAATATAAGTGTAACATACCTTTGCCTGATTAGTTATTCCATAGAAAAGAACTTGATCAATTCTCTATTGTGGTTTTTGCATGAGCTGCAAAAAAATCAGAAGTTTGTTTAAGATGTTTCCAATACCAACTTTTTTCTATGCCCAATGGTCAATTTTTAAAGTTGTTGCCTAAAGAGAACTACCTTGAAGTTGATCTCGTGAATGATTGTTTTTGGCAACTAGAAGGTAGATAGTTCATATAATGGAATTAGAGACAAGACATGTTTGATGAGAATCACTCTACTAGTTAGGGAAAGAAGTTATTGATACCAACCATTTAATCTCGAATCAATTTTATCAAGCATATGCTAAAAATAAGATAATTTGGGTCGACCTTTAAACAACATACATCCCATGTATTTAAAGGGTAGCTAGTCTCTTCAAATTGTAATAATGGCTGCTATGATACCACAAATGTTGGATCCCAAATCCGGAACCCAACTACTTAATCTGAAACCCTCATACCTATGTACACGTATAAGGTCAAAGAAA
>JAOSBO010000005.1:19817079-19829199 GCA_027563915.1 Erythroxylum rotundifolium
ATATATATATATATATGTATATGCTAGATTAGTGTGTGGTTTATTATCACTGGCTATAAACATATTAGCCATTGAGCTTCTTAGTTGAACTCCTGTGGTGAAGAGAGAGCAAATCACTACTGAGCTCTTGCAAAGTTTGGCAACTCTAAGAATTTCAAACTTTTGTAACCAATTAGTTTAGAATCTTTCGGTATTTAGGAGCATATTATGCATGAGCATATAAGATTGTAATTGTTGTATTAAGCTACTGATGTGGCTTCTGGTATGAAGTATGAAGATGTATACCAATTCTGTTTTGTTGAAAGTTGACAGTGAAAGTTGCAAAGATTCTCTCATTCTCATGTATATGTGCAAAATTTTTCTTTTATGTTAAGTTGTCATTATGGCTAGGAATGAGTTTATTGGCTGTGTGATGATCTTTTGATGGGTTTTCTTTAAGTAACTTGTTTAAGGGAGTTTTATATATATGAATTTAAATGTTGGATTCGGGTCTCTTGGTTGTAGTTAATAGTTATATATATTGATACTGGGAAGAAGAGAGGAAAATAGGGATAAAATGTGATCTGAAACTTCAAGGAATAAACTATATTGATCTAAGCAAAAGTTGATGAAATTGTCTTTATGAAAGTTATAGATCTTTCTCTTAGCTTTTTATAAAGTTTGAAATTTTTGGACTTTTAGATTGAAAGTTATGAAGTTTTAATTGGGTATGCATGACAAGAATGTCACAATCGTGCCAATCCCAAATTTTCAGGAAAGTCGCGATCGAAACCTCAAATTTTCACCACTGTTCACCATTCGTCGCGATCATGCTTGTATTTTTATAGGAACCTTGTCACAGCTGTGAGAAATTTTTCTCACGCCCGTGACTTTTACTTGCATTTCTCATGGGCGTGAGAATTAAGAGTCACACCCATGACTCTCTCCTTATTCATTTGTAGATTATTTATTTTAAAGCCAAATTCAATTTATTTTCATGTTCATTTTATTCTATGTTAATTTATTTAAAATTTTGGGTAATTGTTCTTACTCCTTCTATGAATTTTATTTAATTATATAATTATTTAGTAAATTATTTAATCATTTTATTATTATTTATTTATATTAATTCATGATTTCTTTTAATTTATTTTCATGTCCAAGTAATTCTAGGCTATTTTGATTATATTGTTTGTGTATTTGTTTAGCTCCCACCAAGATATTAAATTCTTCTTGTTTTGATATTAATATCTGATTATGGCTTTTCTCATTTATACTTTTCATTATTATAGGTACATAAAATGGCTCAAATATTCAACAAAATGTTACAAGGAATTTATAAAATTTTGTTATGTATTTAGAGATACTATTGCAACTTGTTTGCATACGCATCTACTAAGTAAATATCCATTAAACAGTGTATAAGAGGAGTATAGAATTAATGTTAACGAAGCTTGTTCCTTCCATAAAAAAATCAACTTACAAGTTCTCCTTCTAAGAAAACAAATTCTTCTATGATGAAAAAGGCAAAAAATATACACTCTAACATTCTAAAAAAATCTTGTTTACAATTAGGGAACAATTGAAAAAATAGATTTATTTAAGAAAAGAATTAGTGGCAATGTCATTCACTATAGAGAGTGGACTTGAAACTTCATCAATTACTCAAAAAGTTAGTGTAATAATGGAATATTTGAATTTCTTATTTGATATGGGCTTAGAGAGTGTGTAATATGGAAAAGTAATAAAGAATTACCATGACTTTCTACCTTATAGGGAGATTTTTATAAAGATACGAAATGCAAAGAAGATGAATTGCATTATATCTCTCTAGTTATATTTTTATATTACCATGCATTGAACTGTCTTTGGTTTAGGCACTTTTGTACTAAAACTATTTTATGGTCATAATATTTTAAATTTATATTTTAAATGAACCTTTTGACTGAATGTATGATATGAACTTCTTTAATTGGTATTATATGCTTTTAGTGGTTCAAAATAGTTTTAGCATTTATATTTTAATATGTTTATTAATTATTTAATATTGGTATTATAGATGCATAACCTCTTTATGAAATTTCAAATTAGACTTAAATAATGAAATGATCAATATAATTATTATTTTTCTAGCTATGGAAGAGAATGGACATTTTCATTTACCCAAGAAACCATATAGAACTTCCACTATATTTGGTTATGATTAGATAATAGAACTTTTCAATGAGAATCACACAAGAATTTATGAGGATTTAAGAATAAGTAAAACAATATTCTTGAACTTATATGATGAATTAAAAAGTTTATGAGGCTCAAAGCTAACTAATCATTTGATTATAGAGGAACAAGTTGCAATTTTCTTGATGATGATAGAGTATAATTAGACAACTAGAGTTAACGGAGAGCGCTATTAACATAGATTTGGGCAATTTTAAAATACCTTAAATCTTATAAGCAATAAATAGTCTTGTAAAAAGAATCATTACTTCACCATCCTTTACAAATATACCTTATAATATTCAACATAATATAAAATACTTTCTATATTTTCGGTATATTCATATAATTTATTACTATTTTTATTATATCTTTATATTTAAATAACAATTTTAATAATATAATTTCATTTTGTAGGAATGTGTAACACTAATAATAGATGGTACATGTATTGATGCGTATATTTCAATTAATTAACAAATAATATATATGGGTAAAAGGATTGATCCAACCTAAAATATTATGCGTTTTTGTTCATTTAACATGTGTTTCACATATGTTATATGTAATGAATTGAACCAGAAGGTACTATAAATGACTCTCAAATTTTGTATAGAAATAATATCAAATATGATGAACGAATTTGTTGTGCCTCAATAAAGTATTACATTACTTGAAATAAATATAATAATTTTTATTAAAAATTTGTTAATATCATATTCTTTATATGTTTACTTTAAGTTTTATGTGGATTACTTATGCTATACTCATATGCCTAGATTTCTTTCATTATATTGCGACGAGAGATATAATGTGTGAGATAATGGAGGAAGAGAAAGACCTTAATGCTTACAAGAATTTTTTAACTACATGCATTCTTCGTTAAAAGCTATTGAAATATGTTTTGGCATTCTAAAAGTAAGTTTCCTTATAATTTGATTCAATTATGATACAAAGAAACAAAAACACATCCTTATTTACTTGCTATGTCATACACTACTTTACTACAATATATAGATAAAGTGATGAATTATTTGATGGTATGCTAAAAATGAATAGCAAAGTATATAAAGTGTAAATAAGGATGTACGCTTCTAAGTATAACAATTTTTAGGTATGTTTTGAAAACAAATTAAAGTTGTTAGATAAATGTTAATGATTATGTTAACAAAAATTCTAATTGATTTATCTTTCGCTTTGTAAGTGATACTATTACTATACTTTAATTATTCATACATTATTTATTTATAATAATAATGAGAACTAATTAGTTTAAGAATATAAATTGATATATAAATTTAATATTATCATCTAATTATATAATAAGAACAAAACAAAAACAAGATCAATAGATTTTTTAGTTATTTTTTACAAATCTCAATTAAATGTGTTTTGTAGTTAATTTTTATTACACATTTCAAACAAATAATTTTTATTTTTAACAAAATTAAAAATTTAAACTCAAAACTTTAATAGAAAACTGAAAGTGACGATTCCTAAACTAATAATTCTAAGACTAAGATTGAATTCTCACATTAGTCAAATTTATTTAACTTCAATTTATATTTTCAAACATAATCTATGTTGACCATAACATAATAGACAAAGTATATAGATTCAAAATCAATTAAGCACAAAAGTCAAAAGAAAAATTAAAATTTAACCAAATAAAAAATTCATATATTGACTACATTTAAAATTTTTAGTATTGAATTTATTTATACAAGAATTTAACTCTTGTCATCTGATTAAATTAAAAAAAATTAGTTTTTGCAGGAATCAAAACTATTCTTCCCACACATGGGGGAATGAACTATTACCTAAAATTAGGGTATGAAAAAACTATTCAATCAACCGTAATAAATAACCAACCATTACCATTTATTTCTTTGTCATTAATTTATTCTCAGACCCCTTAGCCAAGCACCCCCTAAGTAGCTTTTGTTCTACTTCCCATTTTAGTTTTATTTTTCTCTTCCATATTCAATAGAAAACTTGCTTGTTTGACTTTTGGTTTATACTTTTCTGTTTAATTTTTTTATTTTCATAACTTATAAAATTATTTTTATTATAATATTGACTAAATATATAATTATTTAATATTAATTCTTAGTAAGAACTATGACTAGTAAATTAAATAATATAATGTTATTTTATTTTATAATTAATTAATTTTTAAAAATAGGTATTATTTTAAAGAAATATCACGAAATACAAGTTCCAAATAATATTTATTTTTATAATAAAAATATATCTATACATCACTATTAATTTATAAATATATAGATTTTTACTTTCTAATTATTTATTTTAATAAATATAGTAAATTTATAATTAGTTATTACTAGAAGAGATTAAAATAAAATTAATTTAATAATTAATAAATTAAATTATTTTTAATTAATTAAATATGTAATTATTATCAATAATAAATTTATGACTAAATTGATCTTAATAAATAAATAATTTTTATTTTTATTTAAATATATATATTAAATTAAGAAACCAAAATAAAAAATCACAATAGAAATGTGCAAATAGAATCAAAAGATTCCCTAATATTTATAAATTTAATTAAAAATAAAATGAACAAATTATAATAAAAGTTATAGGATCTATTTGACAATTAACGGATTATATTAGTTGTCAGTTAATTCTATCAGCGATTAGATAATAACGAATTAATATAGTTGATTTCATCAGTGTATAACATCAACTGTTTATTTAAATATGTTTGATAAAATTAACTATTTAATATTAGTTGTTTATGTGTCAAATTAATTACGAGAGTATGACTTAAAAATAAATTTATAAGGACATAAGTATTAGCTATTTATATCTTAGTATTTCTTCGAATATTCTCATAAGATTTTATATAGAACAAAAGAAGTTAACGCTATCATTTTCTCCAATATCTTCCATCAAGTTTTAAGAACATTGAAAACCCTCTCAATACAACTTCTCAATGACGAATGAGCTCAATTTAAAACTTTCTTGAGGTTCTCTTGAATTTGCATCACGAAAGGTCAACTGAAGAACTTGAGAGATCACTAAAATGCCACCAAAAATAAACTTGAGAATGAGTTTGGTCAGATCACATTAAGAGTTTTTTCTTCTTCTCAAATGCAGTGCTAACAAGCTTAATATAAAATTAGGTCTATAAAAGTGATATTGATTTAATTTCTAATTTAAGGAAATATAATTTTTTGTTATTTTAATTTTAATTTTTAAAATTTAAAATTTGAAACTATATTTTTAATATATTAAATTAAAATAAAATTGTTTTAAAAAACTATTTATATTAATCTCTTAAATTTTAAATTTATATAAAAACAATTAATTTAAATTTGACTCATTAATTTTAGATTAAATTGAATTGAATTAAACATAATATATAACTGATAATAATATTATATACTAAATATTGATATAAAAGGGACCTAAATATTGAGTCTACATAAAAGCAATTAATGTAATATAATTAGAGATAACAAATTTAAAAGTATTTAATTTTTGGAAAATTTAATTCAATATTAAATATTTTAAATTTTTAATTTAATAATTAAAATTTCAAATTTGTACAAATTAAGTTAAATTTATATCTTTATCTTTATTTTTATCTATTTATATCTCTATCTTTATCTCTATTTCTTTGAATAATTTATAATAACTTTTGAATATAATAATCTTTTAGTCCATACATTTCTTATCCGTTGAAAAATGCTTCTTATAGTAGAGTTTTCAAAATTAGCGGATTAAGTTCAAGCTGCCAACTCAATCAGCTGACTACTAAATATAATTATCAGTAATTTGACATGATCAAAAATATTAATTCCAAGTAAACCTAGAAAAATAGGATTAGAGGTATAATTATCAGTAATTTGACATGATCAAAAATATTAATTCCAAGTAAACCTCGAAAAATAGGATTAGAGGTAATGGCTGAAACCTTAATTTCCTCTGACAACGAGACGACTACATCAGGGAAAGTGGAGTTTCGCAGCAGAAAGGAGAGCAATCATGGGGCGCCGGTGATCATGTGACTCAGGATGGAGAGACTGATATGGTTATGATTGACAAGCCTATCTCGTACAAGGATAGTCTTGGTATAGGTTGCTCGGACTCGGCGACAATTCTCCTAGGTGACAACGATGTTATCATAACACAGAAAGAACAAGGTTTTATTTGTTGCGGTTTCAGATGAACTGGAAGGGAAGCTTCGACAAGCCTGGCAACATATAGTGGTGGTTAAGCTCTTAGGACGGAAATTCTCCTATTCGTTGATGTGCTCTACTTTCCGTAAAACTTGGCGTTTGTCGGCGAAGCCAAAGGTTTCGGATTTAGAGAATGATTTTTACTTTCGTTTGAATAACAAAAATGATGTAAATCATATTCTCTTTGATGGACCGTGGATTGTACTCGGTCATTATTTGGTGGTGCCATCGTGGTCTCCAGAATTCTGTGCATCAATAGCTAAGGCTTCATAAGTCATGGTGTGGATTAGGTTTCCAGATTTACCTCTGCACTACTATAGTGAAGCTTTCCTCATGAAACTTGGTAACATGATCAGTCGTGCTTTGAAGGAGGACATCAATACTACTGCATCATATCGGAGACGCTGTGCTCATGTTGCGGTGGAATTGGATCTTTGCCGTCCCTTGGAACCGCATTTTAACTTGATGGGTACATGGTAGCGTATAGTATATGAAAAAATCCCTCAAATCTGCTTTGCATGCGGTCGAGTTGGGCATAACAAAGTGGCATGTCCTCATCAACCAATGCCACGTATAACGAGTGCGTCCCTTATAATTGTGACTGAGCTGGCCACCAGTCACAGAAATAGTTAAAACCTTTCATCCTGCTAAAAATGACCGAAAAGTCATTTCAAAAAGTAAAAATTTGCTTGAACATTGTCAAATAAAATTAATAACAAATCTTTAGGAATAAATAAGCATAATTAGCATAAAACCAAAACCAGTGAAACAAACAGGCAGGCAGTCAAAGCTGTGATCCTGCTTAGAGCTTCGGTCCTCGGAGCCAATTCTTGGTCATAAAGTGTGGCGGACATTTAATAATCTTCTCTTCCTAATGTAATAACAGTCAATAGTCAATACATAATAACCATGCAGTGCCATAAAAGCACGGAATAAATGAACCAAATTTAAAAGCGAGTTTGAGGTCCGGGCCAGAGAAAGAGAGAGGGTAAAAGTCCGAAGCAGGAAAGGGCGTGCTTGTAAAAATTCTGACTTGACCCATCTTTTTCTGCTTCTGTGGATCTCTTCTGTCAGCCATTATAAAATTGTCGCTAAGATTATGTTTGAGATTTTCCCGGTCTCCTTCTCTCTTCCTTTACCACTTTAAGTCTGGATATTTCTTTCTTTCTGGTACACTATTAGATCTCCTTCTTCGTCTTCGTGCTGGGTTGTTTGATTTTTCTTTCTCTGCTTAAATTTTAGGATTTGGTGAACAAATTTGAGTTCTTTCCTTCAGTTTACTCATTCTCCTTTCTGGGCTTTTACAGATCTATGATGTGTTGTGGTTAAGCTAAGACGGCGAGTTGTTCAGCTTTGACTTTTTGATTATCTGCAATCACTTGGGCAGGTTTGTTCACTATTTTATGGTTTATACTTTACATTTCGAGAGCTTTTTTTTGTGTATTTTGACATAATGGTCTACACAATATGTAATTGAAAACTGGTTAACTTTTTCTAAAGAAGGTAACAACTACTAGACTACTAATGATGTACAAAGAATGGAAATTCATGATGAAGAAGAGAGAACTAGCAGCGGGTTAATTCAGATTTGTTTCTTGCTTGATGTTGAGGGTGATAAAAGCAGTTCAAGATTCTGTTTGGAAAAGATGGGATCTTACACTTTTGTTTACCATTATTTGCATACGGTATGTTTTTGAGAGAAACAAGTTCTCTGCTTTATTCTACGTTGTATTCAACATGTAGGCCTTTTCCTTCTTGGACCTCGTTTTTAACTGAAATTATACTTGAAGGAAAAGGCCTTCTAGTTCGTGTTTGTATAATAGTTGTTTATACCAGCTAAAGATTCTTATTTAGAAAGTATGTCTCTACTTTTTTACATGGTGGCGCTTTTCAGAAACTTATTCGATAACTAGAACCCGAGGTAGCTTTCTCGTTGAAAATTAGTTATAAAGACTTAGAAAGGTGATATTAGAACGATGCGCAAAGAAAAGTGCTGCTATTGAATAATTTCGACTACTCACATTGAAGAGCCTTTTACCGTTTTGCTCTCTTTCCCTACTCGTCACTCATTTTTCTGTCTGTCTTTTTTTTTAAAACCTTTAATGTTTGCTTTTCTCTTTGGTTATTGGGTGCTAAAGCAACTTTTAATATATGGACAGGCACATGCACTTGGGAGTTGAAAATAATTCATAATAAATTTTGCTATAGCAACTTCCGTTTTATTTGCTGTCATACCTGGCTGTCAGATGTCATTCCGCAGCATAGTTCGGGATGTTAGGGATAGTATTGGGAGCTTATCTAGGCGGAACTTTGACTTAAGGTTGAGTAATCATCGCAGAGGAAAATCTCATGGTTCACTAAACAGTGTTCATGATGAACTTCTTGTGATCCAGAATAGTAGATGGGCAAGCCTTCCTCCCGAATTACTTTACGATGTAATAAGAAGGCTTGAGGAGAGTGAGAGTACATGGCCTGCTCGAAAGAATGTTGTTGCATGTGCTGCTGTTTGTAGATCATGGAGGGTTATGTGCAAAGAAATTGTTAAGAGTCCTGAGTTCTGCGGGAAACTTACCTTTCCAGTCTCTTTGAAACAGGTCTGGCGTTTTGGTTCTTTTCCATGACCCTTGGGACGAGCAGTCTCTGTATCTTTTACATTAATCATCTAAGTTCTTTTAAGCAGAACAATTTCCTTAGATGTTAAAGGGTAGTCATTCTAATTTTTCTATGTGTAACTTCAGCCAGGACCACGTGATGGAAGCTTCCAATGCTTCATTAAAAGGGACAAATCTAATTTGACATATCACCTTTTTCTGTGTCTTAGCCCTGGTAAGCATCTCTTGGGCTGTTTAAGGATCTTCACCAATTTTTTTAACATTAAATGGGGTTGATTATTTTTCCTTGTTTCATTTTTATTTGATTTTATGCAAGACTCATTCCATCAGAAATTGTGTAACTAAGATATAATAAGATTGGATTTCAAGATTCGCACTGCATAAATTTTCTTTAATGTGACTACATATTAATGAGCTCGTGTGCATTAAATGGTAGTTTTATTAATTTTGTACTCAAGATGTAGATCAATCGGGTATTTCTTTATCGTTAATAATCTCCTTGTACATGTCATAACTTAGTGGCAAATTATTGGTAGTATCTGGAAAGTTAACTTAGTGTTGTGGATATCATTGCTTGATATGTAACTTGAAAGTTACATCTGCCCTCATACTTTTATAGTCCTTACTCATGGACATCTAATTTTTATCAACTTCAGGTCTCCTATTCTGGTTGTTCAGCCTTTCCTGTTAGTGTTATTTGTTTCCTAACTCTGATTGCTCTAAACTTTTGGTTTACATTCCTTATCATTGTAGAAGTGATAGAAGGGAACTGTTATATTTTCTCTGCTCAAATTACCATGCTTTTGCTTTTTGCATGAAAGTCGTCTAAATAAAGAAACAAAAAGTACAATAGCAGAGCAGCTAATAATTAAGCTGGAAAAACTGTTTGCTTGGCAGTTTTTTTTTTCTTTTGGAAAAGAGTTTGCTTGACAGTTTTAATGTCACAGATAATTGCCAACTATGCCCATATCATTCTTGAACATATTGTTTTTGAGTGGATTGGCCAAATTTTTCTGGTTCATAATGAGATTCCTAATCTGGATCATTGGTATTCTTTAAGGTCTTTGTATAATTTCTGAAGTATAACTTTGATTCCTATTTATGGCAGGCTTGAAGTTTATTTATTGATTATCAATGTTGTTTGACAACTCCAAAAACTTATTCCTGTTGCAATCCTTCTGATACAGTTTCTTGTTCTATTCTTTCATGTTGCAGTTTTACTCGTTGAAAATGGTAAATTTCTACTTTCTGCAAAAAGGAACCGGCGTACTACTTGCACAGAGTACATAATCTCAATGGATGCTGACAACATTTCAAGATCCAGCAACACATATATTGGAAAACTTAGGTAAGCATAAATAACAAGACAATGCTTACAAGAGTTACTCAGATGATCTCTAACTTTTGAAAAAGGATGTTGGTAACCATAATTATGGCTTATTCATGATGTTTAATCTATTTGAGGGGATTTCATGCTAACCCTTTGTAGAAGAGGATCAAGCCTAAACAATTAACTGTGAAGCTTATGTCATATCATAGGATTTTAAAAAAAAAAGTTTTGTTTAGATGATCGAAGCTGTTCTTATTTGGAATTAATAGATATCTGCATCATCTTTACCAGGAGTTTATTCTTATCTTTTAGCTAGTTTTGCATAAATGCTGCTGTTTGTTATCCTATTTTTTCTATGCATCAATGTGTTTTCATCTTAAGCCAGGATGTTATCTTACAATGCAGATCGAACTTCTTGGGTACAAAATTTATAATTTATGACACACAACCTCCATTCACTTCTGCCCATATTCCTGCTCCTGGCCGAACAAGCCGGAGATTTTATTCCAAAAAGGTGTCCCCAAAAGTTCCATCTGCGACCTACAACATAGCCCAGATAACATATGAATTAAATGTGCTAGGGACAAGAGGCCCTCGAAGAATGCACTGTGTTATGCATTCCATCCCAGCATCAGCACTGGATGCTGGTGGCACTGTTCCTGGCCAACCAGAGATTCTTCCCTGCTCCCTCGAGGACTCATTTCGTAGCATTTCTTTCACAAAATCTCTTGACCACCCTGTTGAGTTTAGCAGCGCAAGATTTTCTGATATTAGTGTAGTCCATGACGACAACGAGGATGGCAAAATGAGACCCTTTGTTCTTAAAAACAAGCCCCCAAGATGGCATGAACAATTACAGTGTTGGTGCCTTAACTTCCGGGGGCGGGTGACTGTAGCCTCTGTTAAGAATTTTCAGTTAATTGCTGCCACCCAGCCAGTTGCTGGTGCTCCAACCCCATCTCAGCCTGCGCCTCCAGAGCACGATAAGATTATCCTACAGTTTGGTAAAGTTGGCAAAGATATGTTTACAATGGACTATAGGTATCCTCTATCTGCTTTTCAGGCTTTTGCAATCTGTCTGAGCAGTTTTGATACCAAACTGGCCTGTGAATAGAATTTTAAAATGTGAAATTGGTAAGGAAAAGCAAAGGAACTCCTATGAAATGATAGGCTTTTCATTTCATGTTAATTTCTTTGTTCTTTCATCACCATCTCTCCCTCTGTTTTTATGACAAGATAAGGATAGGAAATTGCTATTGCGTCCTGTAAACTACTTTGTTACTTGGGTGGTGCCCTCGTATCAGCAAGACTCATCTTTCAATTCTTGCCGCAAATTCATAAGTTTCAAACTAATGTGATATCTGATTATTTCAGTTCTCTGTTTATTCCTTTCCATTGCTTACTTAGATACCAGTCTATAGCCTATGGCCCTTTGTTGGGTAACCACTAACATATGAAGAAGAGCTGTGATGTACAAACCGCACTCCTCACCATGAAGTAGTAGTATAATACTTCAATAACCCATAATTAAAAATTAAGAAGAATTTTTGTTTATCAGCAATAGTAACAATGAATATGATGAGAATGATGGCTTTTTTTTTTTTTTTTGAAGAAGACATATCAAACTGATGGTAATGAAAGTTCTCTTTTTCCCTATGGACAATATTATGTTATTTTTTATGTTTGTTTATGGTAGAGAATAAATGATAGTTAGGATTTATTAAAAAATAGAGAATTTGTGTATGGAAAAAGATTTTTTGCTTCACAC
>JAOSBO010000005.1:19832684-19848419 GCA_027563915.1 Erythroxylum rotundifolium
TTACATATTATTGACAATTGTAAGGTAAGTTCTTTCATTAGGTTCCTCTGCTCCAGGCCGGTGGCCGCTTCCTTCATGCAGCATCTATGGAAGGTAGCTCATTTGCAAGTGTAGTAGTTGAAAGGGGAGGAGGAGATTCAGTTCTAGCTACTACACCATGAGATGCTTCACCTGTATGGTAAGTACCTCTGAATCGTGGTCTGAATCTTGGTCCCGAAATATCCTATCTTCTCTTTGCTGCCATATTTTAACCTGAAATTAATGTTAAGCTTCAACTCTTAGAAGTTATGACAAGTAATCTCAGTGCATCAATGAGAATATACTACAATCATCATACAAAGTCGCGACCTTCTTATGTCAGATTCAAGGATGAAAAATTGAGAACGAAATTAAAAGAGTTAAAATAAATGTCATGTTTAGTCAAGATGGAAATTAAAAAAAAAAGAGGGTAAGCAATAAAGTTTGTACATAATGCAAAAGTGTAATATGCCACAAGAGAATCAGGGATGATGTATCAAGTAAAGGAAATAATTGATTACTTGAATATAATATTCAATTACAAACACAAATTAATTGTTATCATCATTTAATTGTAAATCAAAATTATCTTTTTTTTCTGAAGAATTTGAATCAAATTCAGACTCTCAAATCTTTAGCTCTCTTCATCCTCTCCAGATAAAATTTCAACATATGTATTACATGGATCGTTCAAAGTTTCATTGTCCTCATATAGGATAGATGGATTTATTTCATAAGCATCTTCTTGAAACACTTCACTTTCAATTCTCTGTTCTGCTTTTCTATGTGATTCAAAAACACCTCAAGGTTTAACTTTGTAAACAGCCAACCAATCTAACTTATCTTGTCATAAGCTAAGAAAAGGGGTATAATACACCTGGATTGCTTGCATTGCCAACATGAAAGGTTCAAATTGTCAAAATCTTCTTCGCTTGTTGATTTCAACTAGAATGTATCGGTTATACACTTTTGTACCAACATTTGGAGTTGGATCAAACCACTTACACTTAAAATCACACTTTGCTTTATTGGCAATACATGGTACTCAATTTCAAGTATCTAAATAATTTTGCTATAATAATCTATCAATTCTCCTTGTGTGTAAACTCCAATATTTATTATTGCTATGTTATGACCATGATATTCTGTATGATATTTGTATCCATTAACGAAATACACTGGATATGATTTAACAGTTTGTAAAGGTCCCTTCGCAAGATTACATATGAACTTGTTCTTAATTGGATGTTCTAAGGCCTACAGAAAATACCAAATTAAAACTATGATCTTGTGGTTTGAACACTTAAATCTTATAATTCAATCATTTTAAAGTATGTAAGTGAAAACTTACAATACTGCTCGAACCATCGAGTAAAATGTCTTCTAACTTCTTTATCGACATCATCCTGTGATTTGTCAGGCATGAGCTCGCATAACAATTTCTCGTATAATCTAAAAATATTATTATGCATGTTTAGTTATGAATAACACTAAAATTCAAATGACAAATAATCTATTTTAACTTATTGCACGAAAGGTTGAACCTCTTGACAGTTCAATAAAATATAAGCATGGGCAGCCTCAATTTCTTCCTCTGTTAACATTTTTCTTGTTGAATGTCCGTATATTCGTTTAGGATATGTGAAAATGGATAAATTATCATCAGCATCGGCAATTCCTCCCCCATCGTCATTACAAGAAACTTTTCTCTCTCTGATGTGAACATGTGGCTCAAAGTAATGTGAACAAAATGTACTAGCTTCCTCCACTAAATAAGCATTACATATTGAACATTTAACACTAGCCTTATTTTTCACATTTTTCCTTAAGTGATGCAAATACCTATATGAGCGAACAGGGTTATACGATTTTAGTTATGAAAACATGATATGACATCAATTACAATAATTTGTGTTAAATTACGCACCTCTCAAATGGATACATCTAACGATATTGAACTAAACCGGTTAGTTTAGCCTTGTGAGCTAAATGAACAGGTAGATGCTCTATACAATCAAAGAAGCTTAGAAGAAATATCCCTTCTAACTTGCATAAAATTACTGGAATTTCCTTTTCTAGTTTTTCTATTTCAGCTAACTTAATTTCAGATGATGTTAAGCTTTTGAAAAACAAACTTAATTCTGTTATTACTTCCCAAGCCTTATTCGATAGCAACTCCCGAAATGCAATTGGAATTAGCCTTAGCATAAACACATGACAATTATGACTTTTCATCCGAAATAATTTGCACTTCCTCATGTCCACACACTTTGCCAAGTTTGAGATGTAACTATCGGGAAACTTTAGACTTTTCAACCATTTACACAATATTTCCTTCTGCTTTTTGTCTAAAGTGTAACATACTTTTGGATATTTACCGGTGCGAAGATCTTTATATAACTCATTTCTTCTATAAAAAAGTTTCAAATCAGCTCGCAATTTTGTATTGTCTTTTGTCCTTCCTTCAATGTTCATAATGGTATTAAACAAATTGTCAAAAATAATTTTTCAATATGCATCACATCTAGATTATGACGTATCAAATTTTTTTCCAATATGGTAAATCCTAAAAGATGCTTCGTTTTCTCCAGTAATGCTTGTATTAATTTATCAACTTCAAATTCTGTAACTTTTAGCAAGACTAATTTATCAATCTCTTGCAATATCTCTTTGCTAGCTTTCTGAGGGGGAAGAGGTGATTTTACCATCCCATTCTTAATGAAATTTTTTTTATTGCGCCTAAATGGATGATCTGGAGGAAGAAATTTTTTGTGATTGTCAAACCAACATATTTTTCCCCCGTTTGAAAGATAAAACGCATCCAAATCATTGTCACAATAAGGATAAGCCAATTTTCCTGCTGTGCTCCATCCAGACAATATGGCATATACCGAAAAATCACTAATTGTCCACATCAAAGATGTTCTCAACACAAAATTTTGTTTCATAGACACATCATATGTCTCAACACCATATTCCCAAAGATGTTGCAATTCAAATATCAATGGTTGTAAGAATACATCAATTTTACGCTTCGAAGTTGTAGGACCTAGCATAGGCACTGTCAAGAACATATATGCCTCTTTCATACCCATCCATGGAGGCAAATTATAAGGAGTAATTATGACTGGCCATGATGAATATTGTTGGCCGGATTGACTAAAAGGTTGGAATCCATATCGACAATCCCAACCTAACATTTCAACTTTCAGCTGCAAACTCATAATGGGTGTCATTGAAATGTTTCCATGCCAATGCATTTGATGGATGACTCGTTATTCCATTTTCCTGTTGGAGTTCATTATACCATCTCATGTGAGACACCATAAAATTAAAAATATATAATCTTTGAAGTCTCGGAGTTAGCGGGACATAATACATCTGCTTCCACGGTACCGTCTTTACTTTAATAAAGCGCTTTCTAGGCTTGAACCTAGACTGTCCACAAAATTTGCACTCTTGTAATTTCATATCATCACCCCAATACAACATACATCCCAATCTGTAACAATCAATCTTATCAACAAGTAAACCAAGACCCCTAATAAGTTTCTTCATATTGTAAAAACTATCAACCATTGTGTGATCAGTAGGCAATGATTCATTATACCATCTAAGAATTTTATCAAAAATATGATCAGAAATATTCCGTTCAAACTTTATGTTCAAGATACGAGCAATTGATGACAATTGAGCTATTGTCCTACAATTTGGCCATAGTTCTTAGTCAGTTAAGTGTAGTAAGTCAAAAAACTATTTGGATTGTGGGTTGGGTTCTTCTTCAAGATTTTCTATTTTCCTGAAAGGTACAACTGTCTGCATCATAAACCATTTACATGTAAGGATTTTTATTTGCATCCACATTATTTGTTCTAAATCTAATCCCCCCTTTAAACTCATTTAAGCTCACTGACGATTGTGCTTCATTAGCCCTTGAGATGCTACTAATCAATGGTTTCCCTTGTCGTGTCCACTTAAAATAATTTGGGACAAACCCTTTTCTCAACAGATGTCTATTCACATCATCAATATGAAGGGAACGAATGTGTTTGTACTTTTTACATAGACATCTGATCTTAGGCCCATCTATATATGCAGGTTGAGAACATGTATAATGAATAAAAGCTTCAACTCCTTCAAAAAACTCAGGATTAATGAAACCATCATGTGATAATCGTTTATACATTCAAGATCTATCAATATGACTCATTTATGCAAAACTGTTTATTTAAAACAGTTATTCCATAGTTAGTATCGTTCATGTTCTTCAAAATTTACTGAACATCTAAATTTTACACAAAATCCCCTAAGGATTAACCAATTGAATTTAATCAGCTACAATTGATTTCAAAACTATAGTATGTGGCATTGTTTACACCTGTGAATCAAGAAAACAAGTTCTCGCTATAACTCCTAGGTTTGTGGAATTTTTCATCGATTAGCCTCACAGGAGCTGCATCGCGAGTTTCCAGCCTATATACCGTCCTAATGTTTATTATGGAAAGCAATTATCTTGTCTATGAAACGTATTAATTCCTTATGTGAATACTAAGTTTGCATTAATCAAATCGAAGTTGAAGTATTAACTGATTGAATTAATAATCTACAATTGATTTCAAAACTATAGTACGTGGCATTGTTTATACCAGTGAATCAAGAAAACAAGTTCTCGTTGTGACTCCTAGGCTCGTGGAACTTTTAACTGATAAGCCTCACGGGAACTGTATCACGGGTTTCCAGCCTATGTACCGTCCTAGGGGTTTATTATGGAATACAATTTTCTTGTCTATAAAACGTATTAATTCCTTACGTTCGATCGAACTATAACATCTTAAACTAATTTAACATTCAGTAAATACTTAGAATTCGACATATAGTAAATACTTAGACTATTAAAGAAAAACATAAAACTCATCAATGATTAGAAGAATATCCTAAACAATAACACAAAATCCAAAGGTATCATAATCATATTATTAAAGCAATACATATAGTAAATAGACAACTAACATGGATTGATGGACAATTTCAGATTGCAGCGAAGAAAGATGAGTGACACTCTCTAACACAATATAGGGCCTGTGAAAAAGAATATCAAATATTTAATATAAGATTGAGAAATTAAAATATGGTATGCATTACATGATAGAATTTAAAAGTGTGGTTCTTGTCAACAATAATGACAATATTTTGATGTAAGTAAATAAGGCATCAAATAGGGAAATCAATAAACTAAAATATTCAGTATCTAAATTCATTATAGGTAGTGAATTTTTGAATAACATGCTTGGAGCCTAAAAGAGTTATAACGATAAATACAAAATGGTTTTACTTATAAAAATGAACCTCTAATTAATTACAAGACATTTTTTTATATAAGGTAAGCATTTACAAGATAAGTTATTGCCTAAATTACCAAATGAGCATATAACATCCAATTATATGCATTAAAACTTGAATGCTCATACATTATCATTTAATTGTCAACAAAAGAAAAATTTTATGCATTGTCAGAATTCTAAACTTAGAGTACATGACATTAAAGCAAAACTAGACAAAATTTTCATATAAGGTCAACTTAAAAAAGCACGGAAGAATATCACCAATCTCACAATCATTATAGCATCACATTTTATAAAAGCTGTTACATATGCCCTATTTATCATAAGGGTAAATAAGCGTATCATTTGCCAATTCATATGCTAAGAATCAAAGTCACAAAATTTAAGCATGTTGCATCTTCTATTATAACAACTCTCCATACCTTCATGAAGTTATCTAGATTATGTTTAAACATAAACAAATTATTGAACTGCTTCATACCTTCATGAAGTTATACTAGATTATGTCTACGATGATATCCAATATTGAACTAGTATTGACCCTTGACTCAAATTAATTTTAGTTTACCAACAACTATTCATTAGGGTATTTCTACCAATTTTCTCGTATGTGTAAACAATTAAAACTTCTATTTTATTAATTATTTTTAATTAACAACCTAGATATGATCTTAGATTTAATTAATAAATAGTGTTAAGAATAACAAAAATTGATGAACAAGATAACACATGTATTATGGATATTTAGCCCAGACAAATATTCTTCTTAGAATTCTAGTTTCTAATGTAGTACAGTAATCCTAACATCTGCTTCTAATTAGAAATATTGAATATGATTTTTCCAACCTACCTATAGATTAAATTAATAAATAATCATTTGGCCATTAATTGACACAATCATTTAAATAAATTAGATGAATATTTAATATTGAATAGCTAAAGAAATTTCACTCAGAACAGGAGTCTCATAAATACTTAGTTCAATAACCTTGGCTTCTTTAAATCAAGTAAGGCATTAAGCCTTGCAAAGTCATTCTCAACTATGATCGTGTTCCAAAAGAAGAAAACAAAATACTAGTTCTGCATTTTCTAAAGTTAAAAAGATAATGTATTCTTCCTAAACTAAGCCAAAAAAATCCTCCTTAACTTTCCTTCTTTTAAATAATAAAATAAAAATTTTAAATAGTATATCTAATTCGTTGTAAGTACATTACCATAATTTCCCATCACATCTTTAAGAGATATTTACAAAATATTTCCTGATCGTGTTAGGAAACTTCCAAATCAAGTTGTGCTACTAGTCATTTTCATTGAATGTGTCCACGATCAGTTTGCTTCTACAACTTCTAGCTTCCTATTTGAACTTAAACTCTAACTTCAACCTTTATCAAGTCCTAACTGCTAGAGAAATGAAATTACACAAAATTAGGGACACTGACTCATAATAATAGAGGAATTAAATATTAAAAACATGAATAATAATAATGACATTAACACTTTCTCAACTTTAAAATAAAACTTTATTGATTTCAAGTTGAATGATGGTATTAAACAAAAATATAGGAAATTTCAATCAAATGAATAAGAATACTATAAAGAACGTATGAAAAAGAAATTACAAACTAATTCATAATAGTTTAATAATTAAACCTTGTCTACGTCCACTTCCCAAATCTCTTTTAGGAATCCATTGAAATCTTCTTTCAACTAAGTGAAGAGGAACATCCTTACAATAATCTTTGTTTAAATAAAAAGTAACTCTTATACAATCTTTCTTGAAGATTACGAGTACCCTAAATCATTCTTAGATCGATTAACTATATGAGATACAATGCCAAATTTTCTTTACAAGTTGAATAAAATGTGCTTGTTCACCTTAATGCTCAATGGTTCATAATCACTTCACAATGATTAGATGATTACTTGTGAATACTTAAGAACTATTATAAAAGTGTTATTGTAACTTTAGAATACCATAAAGATGTTCAAAACCTAAATGCTCAGGTATTTATAATCATAAAAATTCAAATTATCATTAGACATAAAATCTACTCATAAAGTGAATTGATTGTGATCACACTCAATATTACCTAACATGCATCTAAAAGGGGTGGATGACTGTTTATAAAACTTGAATGAGCATTTTCAATATTTGAATGTAATTGTATCTTTAAATTAACATAAAACAAGTTCATGTATTATCTGAACATGGAAGTCTCTATCTAAGGGACATTTAATTGAACAACTCGTAGGCAATATATATTATCTCTAACTAATCACAAAAACAAATACATTTTCCCATTATTTACCAATAACAATACATGTAAATAACAAATAAACCAACAATGACACAAAAAAACACATACACCAGCAATCATCACACAAAAACCAACCACCCAACACCTACGGTATACATATATATAATCGTATAAGAGCTTTGTTTTTTTGAGACAAAATAAACCCAATAGAGAGATTACTTGAAAATGACGCACGATGGGCAAACAAACAAGTAGAAACCGATGGTGGAAGCAAGGAAATTTGCACAAAAGTGACAGCTAAGGGAGGAGAGAAGAAAAATAGTAGAGGGGAAGGGGTTCGGGTTAATATGATAACTAAAACGATGTCATTTGGCTTAAAACCAAATGATGTCGTTTTATTTATGAACAACTCGTCAAATACCAACGGAAAATATTTTTCGTCGGTATTCAAATTCACCAAATATCATGCTATGTCTTGCCGCCTTATTTTGCGATTGATTAAGCCTTTTGTCAGCAAATGAGACTGTTCATTAACGACATATTTTATTCCATTAGTAAACAACCGACGCTGATTATTAAACCAAGCATATTTCACTGATGGAACTACTTCTGTTGGTAAAATTTTGATGTTATTTAATTGCAGGAAGCATTCTCGCAATTTTTACCATGGGCTTGGTTTAGTTGTTGCTATATTTCGTTGGAAAATTTGTTCAAAATACTTTCCCTCCACCTTTACCGAAGACAATTGTGTCCGTCGCAAAATGAAAATTTTTACGACACTTTTACTGATGGATAATGTTTTTCTGTCAGTAATTTTCTTCGGTTTTGTTTCCGTTGGTAAATTTCCACCGCTAATGTATGATTTTCTTATAGTGCATCCTTGGGAAGTATAAACAAAAGTTAAGAGAATTTCATACACCTAGAGAAAAGTCATTTAGATGTAAAAAGCATTCAAATGGTGAAAATAAAAGGAAATACTTATATTGATCATGCTTTAATTAACTGATCTCCACTATCAATACAAAGATGATCATTCCTAACTGCGGTTAGGACATGTGTAGCACTATATTGCTAATATTTTTACTAACATAATTTTATTAACAATTCTTACCTTAGGGGATTGTTAATATTCTAACAAAATATGCCTCCTCCACTATCTCCATTGATGTATAATGGTTGTTCTTCATCTGCATAAATCACAGTCATGACTTTGTGTTGGTGACCTATAAATGTGTGTACATGAGAAAGTCTTGCATATATACAATTATCGAGGAAGCTCTTAGAAAGAATTAGAAAAAAGAGCAACTTTGTTGCATCTTTCCTTTACAATACTTACCTAGAAAGAACAAACCTAGATTGATTCATCATGTGAGGTGTTAAACGAAAACCCCTATGGAAGGATAAAAAGAATGGATCTTAGTAAGAATCTAACATGATTACTTCATTAATGAAGGTGAATTATGTCAATAGTAAATGGAAGAATAACTCATAGCTTTGATATTTAAGTAAATGGGTTATCAGAGAAGAATGGAAATTTTCTAAAATTGAATAAATAAATTAATAATTATTTATATAAACAGTGGAAATATGGCATCTAGTAGCTTAGCATATTAACTCACTTCAAAACTAGATGGAAACGAGCCTAGGGATGAAGGTTAGTTAAATCACACACATGATGATGATATATGAAAGCTCCAAGTTAATTTAGCAAGTCAGTTTAAGCATAGTATGAGTTTTGTTAGATTTTTGGATCTTGTACGGACCAACTTAGCTAAGGCTAAGTTCTTCATGGACTAAGGGCTTAGTATATGCTCAAATGAACGAACCATAGCTAATGGACTTGATATGGGTAAGCATTGGACTAGACCGGTGTACGGTGAAGGGTTTTGGGCTTGTATAACTCATCATTAATGGATAGAGATAGTAGGGAGATCATAGATGATGTGACAACGGATAAACATCAACTCCAAACAATAAAGACCATGTGGAAGGATCATTTAAATATAGTGGAGATCTTCATGATAGTGATGTATCATTCTTAGATAGATGTAATAATTTTATCTTGTTAGTTGTGATATAGCTAAATCTTATAAGATAAAGTTTAATTTGGATGAGAATATCATCTTATCAGTTAGTGTGATGTAATCTGATTAGGATAATATGTGATCCAGTTTGTTCACTTTAGTTCAAATTATTGATTTTAATTGGCCATTAAGCTAGAGGTGCCTATAAATAGTTCATTTAAGCCCTGCTCCTAACATATAGATTGAGAAAGCATTCATTTATATACTTTGACAGAAATAATAAAGGTTAGTACTTTCATACTTCTGCTATTGTCTTTGATTTAGTGCTTTCTCAATAATCTTGCAAGAGTGTGAGAGTTAAACATTACGAGGATCATGAGCCGTTCAAGAACAAATTAGTTGGTCGACGATCATATGGGAAAGGTTAAGTCTTTCCCTAAACAGACCTAAGTGAGATTGTCGTGCAAAGGAGAAGGCACAACTTGCTTTAGAAATTTAGTAGTAGCAATTATTTTACTAAAAATATCAAGAATATAAGAGAAAATAAGTAGAAAGACAGAATAGCTAGAGAGAGAAAGAGCATATTAATTAGTCGTTATGATCATTACAAATTCATTAATGACTATTATAGCCATTAATCTTTTTACTTCCAATCCTTACATATGTACATAGAATTTGTTTTATTTATTTCATACTAAATGTATCAGATGACAACATTTTATTCTATGTTTTTTTATTTAACCTGCATTGTCTCCTTTATCTTCTACTTTAGTTTGATATAATATCAATACAACATTGTTGTAATTCATATAAAATTTAAAGGAAAAATCAAAACTACCATCAAACCACATCGCCAAAACTTATATAATTGGCTTATCATGCTTTTGAACCATTCTACATTCCACAATAGCAATGGAATATTTAGTGAAATTCTGAAGAGAAATTGGAAGTTGAGATTGAATCTTTGTAACATCAAAAACATGCTTCTTGAGTTCAGAAATATGAAGACATTATGAATTTGAGTAAGTCCAATAGATATGCAACTACTCGCGTACATTGTAAAATCTTAAATGGCTTAAAATATAAAGCAGAGAGTATCTAGTTAGCTCGAACTTCCACACTAGTATGAAGATAAGATTGTAACTTGGCATTAACCTAATAATATACTGTAAAAACATGATATGTTCATATTTTATCAACCGATTGCTTCATCCTATTATGAGCTCTTAGATTTTGAAACATAAACAATTGTATAATAGTCTTCCTATCAGGTAACATTCTATATACTATCAAATCCTTTAAATCCCTTACTAAGTATGAAATATGCACTAGAGTAGATAACTTAGATAATGCCTTCAAAGGAGAAAAATTGAAACTAGTATGAAATGTGGTGTTATGTAAGAGCCAACCATCTGCTATAATGTTTAGGATAGTCTTTGACCATACATCATAAGTAGGTTTCTAAGGTCTTATTAAATTCTTCGATTTGGCCATCTGTTTGAGGATGATAAGCCAAAGGCAAAGCTAAAGAAACATTTTACACTTTGAATAGTTCTTGTCAGATGTTACTTAGAAACATTAGATCCTTATCACTCATAATAGTCATAGGCATTCTGTATATATATATATATAATTAAGAAATACCAAAGTAACTGTGGTAACTGAGTAAAGATGTGATAATGAAATAAAATGGGCAAATTCATCAAAATCAATCAATTACTGAGATATGATAGTGTATCCATCAGATTTAAGGAAAACTTTTAACGAAATCCATGCTAACACCTATCCAACCTTGCTATAGAATTGATAATGATTAAGGTTTTCCAAGTGTAGTTATTGCTTTATATTTATTCTTTCGACATATCTCACATTTCCTAATGAACTCATGAATATAGACTTGCATTATCTTTTTCATCTATTTATCAGTTACCAAGAACCTTGAATGGCCTCCCATCGATGTATCCTAACATAATGATATAATCTTTTGTCTTAAAGAAGAATCAACTCCCATTACAAGTCGATCCTTCCAACACAACAATTCATTATTCCATATATAATAAGAAGTGGGAATTTCACCCTGTTTGAGCTTTTGAATCAATTGAGAAAGAGATAAATCAGTCTGCTAGCTCTTCTTAATTTCTGTCGATAATGTAGTTTGAATTTAAGAGACCAACATTGAATACAATTCTCCACGACTTACTCGCGACAACCCATTAGCGACATCATTCTAACTTCCCTTATTATATTTGAAAAAGAGGTAGAAAGTAGCTTTTGCATCAGCCATCTTGAGAAACCCCAAAGAGAATTCACTGAGAGATTAAAGAAGAGAAGAAAGAAGAGAGAAGAGGAGAAAAACTTTACTTGACATGCTTCTTGGAGCAAGAGATTTCCTGACGTCGCTACCTCATACCCTCCATTTTAATTGTATTTCCTATTTATTTTTAGTTTTATCATTGTGTAGAATTGAATTGAATAGTTGATGATAGAATCTAAATGTTGAGGATGTTTTAAACTCATATTTGGAGTTTTATTCTTGAATTAATGAAATATGATTGTTTATGTTTTTATTAGATTTGTTTTGATTTAGTTCTGTGATTGCATAATTCGATAATAAACTGAGAGGTGAATAGAATAAAAAACGATTAAATTGGGCCAACAAGAGTTAGGTGATTTAATAAAAAATAGAATTAAATCAAATCAGTAAATTGTGGGTAGAGAGATCTTGCATAGGTTTCCGGTAGTTTATTAGAGAACTTCATAACTAATTAGGGTTTTGGATATGCTGCAAATTAAGAAATTGCGACCTCTATAATCTGATTAGGGTTAATAGTTATAACTTGAGAGAGAGTAATCAAGCCTAGGGTCATCTTGAACCAACAATCCAGTAATTCATGATCAATTAGATTAATATTAAGGATAGGTAAAATTTTCTTTGTCTCAATTAGTAATTTCCGTAGGTTGATTCTTGGGTGTGTTGAAATTGCTTAGTAATTAATATTTCAGTGATTGATTCTTAATTTAATTTGATTGATTGAATTGAGTTCTAGTTTTTAGTTTCGTGTAATTATAACTTTTTTTATATTTGTTTCTGGCCTTAAATTTTAGGATTAGATTATTCCTTCTCATGGGATCAACACCTATGGTACTACACTAACGAGCCATATGCTTGTAGATTATCCGAGGTAAATGATTAAAACTTACACACAACAAACACTGATCAAGTCTCTATCAAACATCTAAATTTGATGATGACCTACTCTAATATCTAACTTAGGAAAAAAGATAGCTCCCCACCCTTTGCCCTCCCCCCAAGTTCATCCATCAACTCATTAACTAGTGGAACAGACATATTTATCCTTCATATTACATTTGTTTAAAGCACTATAATCTGCAAACATCCTTTTTAACTGATCCTTCTTCTTCACCAAAATCACTAATGATAAAATTTAACTAACTTTCTTCTAATTATTCCTTACTTTAATGAATCCCTAACCAATTTCTTAATTTTTCTCTTCTGTAACCTTAAAAATCTATATGGCTTTATATTTATCACTTATGTATCCTCCTTTAATAATAGTTGATGATCATGCTTCCTTTTGGCTGATAATCTAATTAATTTAGCAAAAACATCTTTATATTGTTCTAACAATTTTTGTATTAATTGTTGCTTATATCTATCACCTTGATGATTACACTTCCATTGATTACATTTCACAATTGATTAATGTGTCCCATTTCAAATGATCTCATTGATTCATAAGAAAAAATTGCAAATAATGTTAATGTACTTTGTCACATGCCCACTCAACATCCACATGGATTTTTTCTTTATGACCTTAAGTTAACTTCACTCATTTTCTATTCCAATAAAATAATATTTTTTCCTCCTTGAAATTGAACATAACAACATTCAAAGTAGCTAACCATTAAACTCTCAAAACCAAATCATTTAACCCAATCTTAATGACTAATGCATCAGATTAAAACCAAAAGCCATTCATCATCCATTTCTTACTTTTTTCACTTTTGATTACATAAAATTTTCAATCCCTTCCTACTATAATCATCATAGGTTCTATATTATTTAACACCCCTTCTTCTTTTTGAACCAAAGCCTCATCAATGAAGTTATGTATACTGCCTCTTTCGTTTTCACTTTCATCTATTTATATGAAATACCAAAAGTATTGGTCATTGTTTGTATAGAAATCGCATGCTGATGATCATGCATTATCTCTTCCTCCTCCTCCTGTACAACATATGTATGAAATTGCTTCTTTTTTCATTTATATTCTAGTGTAGATTTCTCATCATACCATAACCATAATCCCTTAGACCTCCTTTCACCAACCACTTTGCTACTTGTTGCTTTCACAACTTTAACATCATTATTGGATTTTATAGGTTTTGGCAATAACTTATGTTGGCCTTTCGCTACTGAATTCATTCCTTACACTCCAGACTAATAACTCCTCTGCTACTTTTGTTTAAAGTTTAAATTGTATTTAATAAATTGATATTCATACATAACATCATCTAGCATAAGGATAAAAATATTACAACCAAATTAGAGGCCATTTAAAACATGAGATTAAACTTAAACTAATTACATTAGCTGCACTTGTCCCTTAGCTTAACACATGACTCATTCAACAGCCAAATGAGATTCACAATAGAACAATTACAACTACAGTAAACTTCTGATGATAACTTGAATTTTTTGGTTTAATAGGTGGAATTAGTAGCAGCCTATAAGCAGCTCTATCACTCACAAGTATGGAACAATTTCTTCTGTAATTCAAAAACTCTGAAAGCTCTTGAAGAGTTCCATTAATCACAAGTAGGTAAGCTCACCTTAAGGTTACTTTAACAGCTACAAGTGGATAGAGGTGATGCATCACAAAATGAACTACATATATTAAGCATGCATAAACAAATTCTCTAGTATTGAACTAGCTCAGGGCTATAATCTTTGCTAAGAATAGAGTATATAAGTTGCTCTTTGATTTTTATCTTCAAACAATTTATGACCTGCTATTTAGTGTTATTTTTGCTTTGTAATGTTATACTATTCCTTTCCATCAAGATCTTCCAAGTGGCAAAGAAAATAAGAAAAATTACTTTGTTAGCCTCGCACATTGAACATTGATTTACAAACTATCGAATGATTCTCATATATAGATGATATCTGAAATTTGAAAGACATGTAGTTTTAACCCACACCATGTCTTGAGAGAACTTGAATTCAGAAAAGTATGGTCCCTAGTTTCCAAGCCACAGTTACAGAGAACATAACTTGCATCAGCATTAAGATAGGGTAACATATCTAATGTACTCAACATATTCAGGGATGTTATCCATCACGTGAATGAGGTGCTAGGCAGGAGGGCTTTGTCCCATACAATGTGGTGCCATGTATCATCCGTTCTCTACAAATTTTGTTACCGAACTTTCCTAGGGGTTGGATATTCCAAGAATAATATCCATCCTAAACTAAAATATTTGGCTGGTAGTTTAGGGTAAGGTCTTGTAGCTCTCTAGGGGCTAACTCTAGATTTTTTTTGGATAGTAACTCCATTACCGACTAGCAAATTTCTAATAGGAGGACCATGCCCTGACCATTTGTCATATCATAAATGAGCATTTTCCAAAAAAACCCCTTCTCTGCACAAAACGAAGCAGATTGCAACAACGTATGTCATGTGTCAAAGGCTTCTCAATCTCAGCTGACAGGAGAAACAGTAAGTGGGCAATTCGGATTCAGATTCAGATTCGAATTCGAATTCCAGCCCAAGTAACAGTCAAAGTCACAGCACAACACAACACTCTAGAAGACGGATAGTTAGAAGCTGAGTGCCTTAATTATATTACCTTGCTGTGTTCCCCTTGTATTATTAATTCATTTTACTTTCCAAAGCAAGTTAGTAAGTCCCTATTTGGTTGGCGGGAAAGTAAAGTAAATTTGGAATCTGATTCTTTAGAAAATGAATCTATGGAAAGTAAAGATATTAGCATATTTGGATACTTATAAGAATTCTAATAGGAAAGTTGGGTGAATTCTTATTATAGTGTTTGGTATGCAACAGTATTTCA
>JAOSBO010000005.1:19858007-19878074 GCA_027563915.1 Erythroxylum rotundifolium
AGAGACCAATCGGATCTAGGGATTGATATGGAAATGGGTAGGTCCCCAACGCATCAGGTTGTTTCTGTGGTTGCTAGCTCAACGGAAACTTACTAATAAGCAGCGAGTAGGTCGTCGTCTCTCTGATGACGCTAGTTGTCTATTCTGTCATCAAGAAGAGTCCATATTGCACTCACTTAGAGACTACAGCCAGGTACAATCCTTTTGGAAGCAATTCCCGACCGTCACACCCCTACCATTTTCCAGTTGGATGTCGAGCAGTGGCTGATAGTCAATCTTAGCACCCACAACATTGTACAACACTTTGAGTGGGCTAGTCTCTTTGGTGTGTCTTGCTGGCTTCTCTGGAAGTGGCACAACAAGAGAAGATGATTTCGTTTGGCCTACAAAATAGAGTTAAGGCGGTATAAGATCAAGTCGCCTAGATTGATTAGGCTCGAGAAGTTGTCGATAGCGTCATACCAATTCAACCAGTTCCATATGGCACATTCATAGGTTGGACTAAACCTAAGGAAGGGTGGCTCAAGCTTAATACAGATGGGGCAGTCGAGCATAGCACGGGACGGGCTATAGTTGGAGGATTACTAAGGGATAGTACAGGATGGTGGGGTGGTGGCTTTTTGCATAATATTTAAGTGTGCTCACCACTAGCTGCAGAACTATGGGGAGTCTACACAGGACTCTTGTTGGCATAGGATCGTGGATATAGGTGTGTCCTGGTCGAGGTGGATTCACTGGAAGTAATCAATTTTCTCTCATTGTGTCAACAATAGTCCTTTGACGGGTCATCTGTGATTGATGGCATCCGGAAGCTCTTATGTAGGGACTTGCTCATCCAACTCCATAATGTTCTTTGAGAAGGGAATCGATGTGCTGATGTCATAGCAAAATTGGCGTAATCTGCACGGCCTGGCATCTATGTGCTTTTCGATCCTCCGTTTGAATGCTTGGAGGACATCCACCAAGACACCCAAGGGGCTATTTATCATCGTAGTTTACATTCTTTTTCAAACTTTTAGTCTTTCTTCCTTTGTAACGAAAAAAATGTCATTAACCAAACCTATCAAAGGCATCATTACAAAGAAGTAACAAAATTTTTTTGAATGGTACTCATGTCATTTACTATATATTAGTAGTGCCATTAGTAAAATCCCTACTTTACTTAAAGGATACGAGCTTTCAAGAAGAGTACAATCAAATATTCCATCTACATCTCATTGGTGCACTAAAATTAACGTTTACTTTATGGGTTACTCGTATTTATTTAGACCAACAAATGATCTTATAAGATGGTGCATGATTATCCATTTCTTAACATTATATTGCTTCTTTCTCTCTAAATGGATCTAAATGGAGTAACTGGTGTAGTTAAAGGCAACCTTCAGGCTAGGACTATCACTACCTATTCTTCTTGATCTTTCATAAGCCTAGGTAAGAATAATACGCCAATTATACTCATCACAGAATATACTTACAAGAATAATACATCGTCTGGACTTATCACATAATATACTTATAATTTGTTGGATTTTATACCAGATTGAGCTAGTACATTGGCATTAGAAGTAGAGATGTGAGATGGTCTTAGATTCAAACGAGTAACAATCACATCGGGTATCATTAAAGCCAATGATTCTATCCTTAGCTTTGAAGGAGGCTTTAGACATTAGAGTTTTATCCCACACTATATCATAGTACTAGACCTATGAAGAGAGAGGTCTGAGATGCTTCAATCAAGAGGAGTTGCTGAAGATGCTCTTACTATCAGGTAGCTATATAACTCTATCCTCTTCATTTCTAATAAGTAATTGGTGTAGTTCACTTCTAGATATAAGTGGGTTATGGTCTATCCAATTATCATACCAAATCTATGTTTCGTTTCCATTTCCCATCATAGACATGAGATAGGGATAAATGAGTTCCTTTTCTCAAAATTGGATAAAGCACTAAGAATGCTCGTTTTTCTTTATAATATGCCACAAGCTAGTGTCCTTGAGATAGTATTCATTCGACCATAACCTTTTTTATCACAATATAATCTCCATTTTCTTTTTTCCACCAAAACCATTTGGATAAGGTTGATAGAAGTTCTTCCCAAGCCATTTATTACTTTCTTAATGATAACTCCTCCCACTTTATCTTGGAACACTTACTTAATCATAACTCCTCACACTTTATCTTGGATTATATACCTAAAACGTACCAGACCATATTAAGTTTTTAATTTATCTCTCAATCTCCTTGCTCATTCTTTTAGGAAGAAAAGATGTGACCTCTAATTTGTATGCAAGTTCCTTATGATTAAGAAAATGAGTTGTAATTTTAGCATTTAAAAGAAACATATAATGTTAGACATTGTTTCTACTTTCAAACATTTCCAACAAAGGGATACATTCCTCAAACTTAGAATTTTTGGTAGTAATTAGAACCCCAAGGTATTTGAAAGGCAACTTAGGCAATTGTAAGCTAGTGATAGAACTTAAGCTGCTAGGGTTTGTAACATCAGAAGAGATATAGATCATGCTCTTTTAATTACTAATCCTTAATCCTAACAAGTTTGAAAAAAACTCAAGGAATTAGTCAATAACTTTAGCAAGTTTGGATCTACTATACTTAACAGAATTAAATCACTTTAGAAAGTTTGGATCTGCTCTACTTAACATAATCAAATCATTTGCAAAAGCTAATGGGTGATCTTTATTACATTGCATTTATAAAGGTAAATCTGGGATAGTTTTCTATTTTATGCTTGACCATCCTGGATAGAACTTCAATTGAAAGAGCTAACAGGCAGGGGGATAAAGGACACCCTTTTGATTCCACTCGATCCTCTAAACATCCTTGAGGGCTTACCATTAATTAGGATGCTAAAGGATGTTGAAGTAATGCAAGCTTTGATCAAGTTGATGAATAATGTAGGAAAACCAAACCATCTAAGACTATTAATAATAAACACCTATTTGAAGGTATTAAAGGTCTTAATAGGATCCATTTTGATTGTACAACTTTATATCTATCTCTTAGATTCACAATCCTTCATTAATTCCCACACCATAATAATATTGTTAGAATTATTTTTGCCTAAAATGAAGGCTCCTTGTGTAACATATATGATATATTTGAGAGCTGCCTTTATCCTAGAAGAAGTCATATTATGCCACTTTTGTAATCAATTTGCCTATGATAGGTCAAGTAATATGGAAGAAATGAGAAACCCATCTAGGCTTGGAGATTTCCTAGGATGGAGGCTAAAGACTATTTATTTAATCTCAATTTAAAACTATCCTGATTAGTTCCTCCTTGATTTCCTATAGTATACAACCCCATATTACCAATTTAGGTTCACATTCATTGTCCTCATTATCCAATTCAAAAAATAAAAGCTTTTGATAATAATTAACCACTATATCTTTAATCTTATCTATGTCTGTATAAGCATTGCCTTCCTCATCTAGTAGACACTTACTCTTGTTGAGATTCCTATGGGCAAGGATTGAAGAATGAAATAATTTGGTCTTAAGATAACCCTTTTTAATTCAATTAGCTCTACATTTCTGCATAAGTAACGAATTCTAATCTTAAAGTTCTATATTGTATGTTTGTATTTTCTTCTTGTTCACAGCTTTTATTCATAAGTTGTAATGGTTATGGTAGTTTTCATATTAATCTCCTGAATTGTTTCTTGACATCATGAAGCCTAAGGCTTATTTTACATCTAGAAAGTTTATAGAAGACATTTTGTTTCTCTTTAACAATCTTAAACTTACTTCATTAATTAGAATGCCTTAAAACCCTCTATCTCAACATTCCCAGCTTCATTTACTAAATCAATAAACTCATCCTTATTGGTAAGGAAACTGAAGAATCTTAATGGGGATTTGATAGAGGACGCAAGTGTACAAGTTCAATAGGTCAGTGGCCAAAATATAAAGGAGCACCAAACATAGTAAGAGAGTCAGGAAATTTCCTTATCCATGTCTGATTTACTAGAATTTTATCTAGCTTTTTCCTAATTAAAATAGACCACTATGTTGCTTATTAGACTAAGTATGATGTTAGCTAATGTAACTTAGATCCATAACTGCCAAACATTTGAGAACTTGTCCTAGCTCCCAACTAATATTCCTTAACTTGTTGTACCCTTGGATTCATTAGGCTAGAGAACATAATTAAAGTCTCCCACAATCAACCATACATTGTCACTTTTGAGACTTTTAGATCCTCTAACTGATTGACTCTCTGAAACTCCAAATTAAATACATATAGGATAGTGATCTCAATAAGATCAGGACTTCCATCAAGGTAACAAGAAAAGTGAATATATTGATCATAGCTATCCCTAATGGAAACTTGAACAAGATCAAAGTTATAAGCTAAGATTATTCTTTCTTAGTAATGATGCATATGACTTATCGATTTTCCATTTCCTCTTTCCTATCCTTCAGAATGGAGGGGAATCTAGTTTAGCATGTTTCTTATTAGGACTCAGTAGAAGTTCCCAATCTAGATATCTAACTCCTTATTCACTTTGACCACCTATTCTTTCCCTTGAGTTTGTAGATTGTGATTATTTTGAAATGGATTTTCATAGTGAGTAACTATTGTTCTTCTAGTACTGAGCTCTTATTATAATTAGGGAGCCTTATATCTTCCTCACTCACTTATATTTAACTAATGGGGGATTTTCGCTTAAGGTTCCTGTTAAGTGTAATTTATGCAAAACAATCTACTAGTTTAACGCTCAAAAATTGCAAGTGTACGGGTTGTGACTTATAGTTAGAAAGCAAATATCGATCTTACAGGGATTGATGCCTAGACATATTTAATTTAGATCAAACCTTGTTAAAAAAGAAAATTACTTGATGGAACTAATCGAGAAAATTAAATTAAAATTCAAAGCCTAACAATAAACAATAGATAAAACTAAAATGCAGAAAATTGAAATCAAGAATTTAAATACTAAAGATTATTTTCTCCCTATTTTGTCTTCCTCTTATTTTATTAAATGAATTATGTCTCACCTACTGAATGTCTTAATTACCCTCTGTCAAGGTGTAATTAATTATCTCTAATCAAATTAAATGAAATCAATTAGATGATCTCTCAACCTACCCAATCACTCTATCAATTTATCTAGTTATTAAAATTTCTTATAAGTGATTGATTGACCTAGCTGAGATCTCTCTTTTAACTAATCAATTAATGTGATGATTAAAAGTCTACAGGTTGCCAACTCTTATTGTACAGTCCTACACAAATAATCTTACTCACTCTCTCGATTTATTGCAAGAAAAAAATAATCAATAATCATAAAAGCCAACTTCATTCAATTTAATAAAATATGAGTTTTAACAAAATAGGTCACAAGCAATCCCTAAAACTGAATTAGCCAATCATGGTCTCCATAATATCATCAACACTCAAATAATCCATTTTACAAAGATTAGACGTGATAAAAGTGACTCAAAATTGAATAAAAAGACTCCTCTTCTTCGCCAAAATCTGGAATTTTTGATGTTGGTGTGCTATTTTCCCAATCTTGACGACAATTCTTGGCTTTAATCCTTCCTCAAGACTTAAAACTTATGTTCTTCACTCAAGGAAGCTTTTTTCTACAAAGGGGCTCCGTCCTCTTAGTTGTAGAGGCCTAATTCTCTTTTGTAGTCTCGAAACCTTAAGTTTAATTGAGTCGTGCATAATGCCTCAAATTAAAGTTCCCACGATCATGGGAATTGGCATGATTCCATAGGAATTGGCAATAGAATGAATTTTCTTCTCTTCTCCTATTTGATCTCTAGCTCAATCTCCAAGTTAGTCAATCTTCCTTCCTACATAAAAAAATCAATTTTTACCCTAAATTAATATCAAACATAAAAGAACAACAATGAAGATTAATCTACAAAAACATACAAAATGAATCCTAAAAATCCAACCTTTATAAACTATTATGCAAGAAACATATGCCAATCACTTATAAAAACATAAAATAATGCATAATTATCAACATCCCCATATTTAAATCTGTACTTGTCCTCAAGTAAAATAAATACAACCAATCAATTCTATCACTTTATTTTCACAAAGATCAAAGCATACAATCCCTCAAATTTCAGCCATCTCAAATATCAAGCTAATGCACATATCATGACTACTTTTTCATTAGTGTACATAAGCAAACTCAACAATTAGCATCATCACTCAAAGATAAATATAGGTGAAAAAAGAATCTTCCTCATAGTTTTCACTCATTTCTCTTAAGTGTTTGATGGTTATAGTTTCGATTAAACTTCCTATAGGAACTTACACTACCATAGGCTTGCTAATGCACCAATTCTCCTTTACAATGATTGCATGCACAAATAGATCAACAAAACTTGTTAGGGTTGTAAGGTGGTAAGAGTTAAGGTGAGTAAACCAGAAAAAAAGGTTAAGCACAAGCATTCGTAAGATAAAAAGCTGATGAAAAGGGATAACAAACATATTATGAGATACACAAATGTAACTAATACTCTACTCTTATTGATCCTACTCAATTGTTCTTCTTTCTCTTTTTCTTTCTTTTATTTTCAACAAATTTTCTCTCTTTTTTTCACATTTTTCTTTCTTTTTCTTTGTATATGGAAGAACTATGAATCAAAATAGCACTATAGACAACGTAATTCATAGGCAAAAATATCCTCAAATCATCTCGGTAAAAATTTTCACAACGGTCCCGACTAATTTATTACTTAATACTCTACTAAGATTGTGAATGGGTAGGTTAACGTGGTTTTGAGTTTTAAATTTTTTAGGTATTTTCAAGAAACAAAAGTTTACAGCTCAATGGGGGTAGCAAGGGATAATCATAAGTGAGTCATTTAAGCTAAGGGTTAACATAAAAAGGGCCTTAATCATCTCTATTGAGCATACATCCAGTAGACTTAAATTGCCTCAAAACAAGTTTTAAAGGTAATATCCTAAGGAAGTATCATTCAACAAAGAAATAGAATGACTATAGATGGAGTCATATGGTTCAATCCTCACTTTGGCTCAAATGAAAACTCATTATGCATCTCTACACTACCTTATTGCTCAATTGTCAATTTGTGAATAAGTTTATGTAACCAACTACTTTTCATCACTTAACATGGTTCACTTTCTACCTAAGTAGCCTAATCCAAGTTCAAGCATGCATTAAATCTAATTCCAACTAGCTTGACAGAATCTCGTGGCCATATCCATCATAATGATTCAAGTGCGGTTCCATTGCTGACACAAAGCACATGATATGCCTAAATATGTATCCTATTTAACAAAATGCGAACAATGCAATTGAAAAAGTCAATGTTACCTCCCCACATTTAAAGATCACATTGTCCTCAATGTGAGAAGTCAACCACCTATTAAGGGAAAAGACATCAAAGCAAAAAAAAGAAATTGAAACAAACAAATGATATTAAACCAAAAAAAAAGAAATGAAACCAAACAAAAGAAATAAAACTAGACTAATGATATAAAACCAAACAAAAGAAATCAAACCAAATAAAAGACATAACATAATCAAAAGATATTAAACTAAACAAAAGAAATAACACAAAGAAAAGTTTAAGGTAAGAAATGGTTTATGGAGATGATGGTGGCGACGATGTTGACAAAGGAGCTTCAAAATTGTTCCTCTGACAGAATTTGAGGAACCTCTTATTCAAGCAGCATCACTCCTTGTGGACTTACCACATTTGTTTGCCAAGCTCATTGGTTTAGGATGTCTTGCTATTAGTTAAAGGCCATCTGGTCGAGGAACTATTGAAATCGGTCGACCTTCGTTGGTGCACTTGGTTCCTCCTTTATTGCTTCTTCTTCTGGCTCCAGGACTACTCGATATGTGGAGGGTTAGGAAGCGATTGTATCTTGGCCCTCCTATTCCTCACTGTAGTACGTGTCTGAGGATTTCAGAGTTCTATAGATGGAACTCCAAAAATCTTAGAGCACCTCAAATAAGATATGTTAAACATATCGTGTGGAGTTTTACGCACATCTTCCACATTAAAGTTATTAAATAGAGCCAAAGTAATAACAATATGAGACATGCCAAAATATGAACTCTTTTTATTTACAATACTCACTAATGATCTAAAAATCCTAAAAGGAGGATTGATTTTTATTTTCCGAACCATGCATCACAAAAGAAAAGCTTTTTAGCCGAGCACTTGTTACTTTCAATTTTATTAAACACAGTTAAACACATAAATTTGTGCAAAAGTAAATGGTTGGTACTATGGATTAAAAAGTTGGGTGCATTCCTTGAGTCAAAATGCTTTTCACTCGTCAGAGTTTTCTAGTAATTATCTACATCAAAGTCATCGTGATCATCTAGAATTTTTGTATTTGATAAATGAAAAAAGCACACATGATAGTATAATCCAATTTATAAATTGCCGAATAACCTAATCCATAAAACATCCATTTTAGGGTTATATAAGATAGTAGTGAAAAACTCTATGGTCATCATAGGATAAATAGGTAGGTCACATCAAATGAACCTATTCCATCCTATATTCACAGCTAGTCACTAATTTTCTGCCTCACTCCTATGGTTTCTAAGTATTCAAAATCAAAATACCAAGGAGTGACTATTTATCTAGCCCTAAGGTCTCAGAAACACGTATGTTCTTCCTACGAATAAATCAGAAATGGAGCATGATAAGTTGCCGCTATGTCAAACTTACCTTAACCAAAGACTTGAAGGCATAGTTCATCAACCGGTTTCTGATCCACCGTCTTCTTTGGTGCCATTGTAAGAAGAAAACCTATAAAAATGAGAGAAAGAGAGGTGAATTCGTATTTTAGAGAGAGGAAGAAAATCTTACCCAAATCTTTGTGTTTTTGAATGATTAATGCATGAAAAGAGTAAAGGAATGTAAGATTAATGAGAAGAGAAGAAGAAAATAACAAGAATCTGGAAGAAAGTGAAGAGTTTTAGAGAGTGGGAGGAGAGTTTTCATGGGTTAGAGAGAGGATTGAAAATTTTAAGAGTGAATGAAAGAAGAAAATGGGAAGGGAAATTTAAATTTCCCTTTGAATAGAATTCCCACAATCGTGCCCAAAAAGTTTCTGGAGAGATTTCCTATGATCATGGGAATCACCTGCATTCCCACAATTGTGGGTTTTCTCTCCATAACGTTTCTAGAGAGATTTCCCATGATCATGGGAATCACTCCAATTCCCACGATCGTGGGATGGGGTGATTCTTCCACTTATGAACCTTCTTCCAACCTTAGCATGTTTTCTCCATGATCCCATAACCTATAAACACATTAAAATAATATTATCAACAAGAAATTTGAAAAGAAAAACAAGTTGAAATTCAAACAAAATCAAAATAAACATCAATCCAACTCAATTCAAACATGATCATAACTAAGGAATCAAACGAATAAATAAACAAAAACAATCAAATGAAAGTAGAATTCCATAGGTTGCCTCCCATGTAGCACTTATTTTAATGTCGGTAGCTCGACTCCCCTTTTTTCTTAAGGCGGTTCAAATGGCTGGTACGGTGACAGTGCAGAAGCTGACCTCAAACTCTGCATATGAGCTACCCTAGAATAGACTCCACCTTCATTGTGGTTTTCTTTCCTTCGCCTCCTCCTGTGTGATTGTTTCTTTCTCAATGCATTCCTAGGATCCTTAATACCTTCCCATCCTCTTTAGGGTTTAGGTTCCTTGATATCTATAAGTGGTAAAGGAGAATGATAATCTTTCTTCGATACCTTGAATGTTAACTGCTCCTTTCCCACTCTCAGTATTAGTTTGCCCCTATCAACATCAATGATCGAACTAGAAGTAGCCAGAAATGATCACCCAAGAACCATAAGGGTTTCTGTGTCTTCTCGAATTTCTAGTATGTAGAAGTCTGTAAGAAAGATAAATCTGTCAACCCATACGTGCACATTCTTAATGATCCCCTTAAGTAAGTGCATCGTCTTGTCGACCATTTTGACCAATATTTTAGTGGGCTCTGGCTCTCCTAAACCCAACTTTTGACTAAATGTGTAGGGCATCATGTTGATACCAGCTCCCGAATCCGTAAATGCCCTATCTATCTTAGCTTCATTTATACTGCACGGAATGAAAAAGTTCCCTGAATCTTCTTTCTTTTGCACTATGTATAGACTCCCTTCTGATTTGTGCTCTTTGACCTCTTTCTTCACCAATTCCTTTAACGTGAGCTTTGCTTGAAGTTGATTCGTTATATCTGTTATCTTGCTTGACTTATCCTCCATAGAATTCCTTGTTGCCCCACTTGATAACGATTTCTGCTAAGTAAAAATATGATGTGGAAGTCCCAGTTAAGGTTTTCTGATCAGCTCGCTTACTGGCTCCATTGGAAAGACTTTCATAACTATTTGTCCTTGTCTCTTGTCCTTGTTTTCCTTCTCATGTTCACCTTTTTTTTCCTCTATCCAAGTGATGGCCATGATTCTCTACTTCGGGTTAACCTCAGTATTGCTCGGTAGGCTACCTATATTTCTAGAAGATAAAGTGTTAGTGAGTTAACCTACCTGAACCTCCAGATTGTGGATGGATGATGTATGATTCTTCACAATCTGATCGAATTTTTCTTCCATCCTCTTCTGAATTTCCTCCCAAGTTGCATACATCCTCTTCTGATTCTCCTCTTGAGCTGCTAGTTTGGACCCCAAGACCTCCATCATCTTGTACATCTTGCTCTTCATCAATCCGTTTCGATCTTGCTGAAATCCTGGAGGTCCTTGTGGTCTTGATTGGCCACCTGCATTGTTATTGCTCTAAGAAAAATTCGGGTGGTTTCTTTACCCTAGATTATAGGTATTTGAATAAGGATTATTACCTTTCTGCGGCTGCCCAAGGTAACTTACCTGCTCAGCACCACTGGCTCCCAATAGAAAACACTCTATTCAGCCGTGTTTGTTCTTCCCACACAGCTCACATTGTGCTTGCATCACTTTAACTATAGAAGTAAGGGTCTTTGCTTGTTGTTCAATTGCTTTGTAAGAGCCTTAATTTGAGTATGCAAAGTAGTAATATAGTCAATAGTTATCATACCTTTTTGATCTTTCTGTCCTTGTTTACTCCTCTAGCTAGACCATATGCAGCTGTTGCTCGCCAACTCCTCTAAAAGATCATGAGTTGCTTCCATAGTCTTCCTGATCAGTGAAACTCCAGTTGCTGCAATGATGGTTCCTCTCGTGCTCAGATTCACTCTATTGTAGAACACCTATAGTAGGAACTCCCTCGGAAGGTTGTGATGGGGACAACTTCTCTATAGTTCTGTAAATCTCTCCTAAGCTTCATAGAAAGATTCCCCATTGTTCTGCTAGAAATTTGTAATCTCCTTAATTATCCTTGTCATCTTGGTCAACAGAAAGTACTTGGTAAGGAATGCTTAGGCAAGCTACTCCCAACTGGTAATCCATCCCGTATTCAGCGAATTGTACCACGCCTTCGCTCAATCTTTCAATGTGAAAGAAAATAATCTTAACTTCACTGTGTCATCAAACATTCTGTTAAACCAGAACGTGTTGTAAATCTCTAAAAAATTAGTGATGTTGGCGTTCAGATCCTTGTTAGATAATTTACAGAACTGGACACTATTCTGTAAAATGTTGACAAGTGCTGGCTTTATCTTGAAATTATTTGCTTGAACTATTGATCTCGCAACTCCTTGAGAACTGAATCCTAGCCTCATGAAATCCATTAGTGTCCTCTCTGGTCCTCCTTGCTTTCCTTCTTCAGCCATATCTCTTGGTGTGAAATTTATACGCTTCGCCCGTCTTAATTCTCTTTCTTGCCTCTTGATATTGGGAAACTCATCTTTACTAACTTCTTTTTCTCTTCGAGTACTCCTTGTGTTCATGAACCTACAATTATGTAAGGAAAAGTTTCAAAAACTCTTAAAGCAAAGTAATCTAAACTAAACAAGCTGCTAAACAATCAATCCCTGGCAATGACGCTAAAAAATTGTTAAGTGTAACTTATGCAAAATAATCTACTCATTTGACGATAAAAAAAATCACAAGTGTATGAGTAATGGCTTGTAGTTAAAAAGTGGACATCGATCTCACAGGGATTGATGCCCAGAGACCACTTAATTTAGATCGAACCTTATTTATGAAAGAAAAATTATTTATTGGAACTAATTTGACAAATTAAATTAAAATTTAAAGGCTAATAATCAACAATAGAAAAAACCAAAATGTAGAAAATTGGAATGAAGAATTTAAAGACTAAAGATTACTTTCTCCCTATTTTGTCTCCCTCCTATTTTATTAAACAAATTATGGCTCACCTAAGATTTTCGAATGTATTAACAACCGTCTCTCAAGGTGTAATTACCCTAATCAAATTAAATGAAATTAATTGGACTCTCTCAATCTACCTAATCACTCCACCAATTTAACTAGTTATTAAAATATCCTATAAGTGATCAATTGACCTAGTCGAGATCTCTCTTCTAACTAATCAGTTAATGTGATGATTGTAAGTCTATAGGTTTCCAACTCTCGTTGTACAATCCTATGCAAATAATCTGATTCACTCTCTCAATTGATTAGAAGATATAAAAATAATTGAAAATCATCAAAGACAACTTCATTCAATTCAATAACATAAGAGTTTTAACAAAATACGTCAAATGCAATCCCTAAAACTAAATTAGGCAATTATGGTCTCTATAGCATCATCAACACTTAAATAATCCATTCTAAAAAGATTAGAAGTCATAAATTTGATAGAAAATTGAATAAAAGTACTCCTCTTCTTTGCCAAAATCTGGAATTTTTGATGTTAATGTGAAATTTTCCAATCTTGTTGACAATCCTTGACTTCAATCCTTCCTCAAGACTTAAAACTTAAGTTCTTCACTTAAGGATGCTATTTTATACATAGGGGTTTCATCCTCTCAGCTGTGGAGGCTTAATTCTCTTTTATAGTCTAGAAACCCTAAGTTTAATTGAGTCCCGCATAATGCCTCAGATTAAAGTTCCCACGATCATGGGAATTGGCATGATTCCCATGATCGTGGGAATTGGCAACAAAACGTCTCCTCTTCTCTTCTCCTCTTTAATCTTTAGCTCAATCTCCAATTTGCTTAATCTTCCTTCCTACATAAAAATAATCAATTCTTATCGTAAATTAACATCAATCACAAAAGAACAACAATAAAGATCAAACTGAATAAAAACATACAAAATGAATCCTATAATGAAACAATCATAAACTATTATACAAGAAACACATGACAATTACTTATAAAAACATAGACTAATACACAACTATCAGTTCCTCCTACATTATCTTTAGAGGCCTCATGGTTAATATCTAGATTAGTAGAGTTTGCTATCACATCTATCCCCATAAATTCATACTATCTACCCCATGTAAAATTGTTCCTATTGGTTTCCAAACTTTCTTTGTAATTTTTGGTTTCCATATGCATGTGAGTTGAACTTCACCCCTATATAATTGTCCCATATGATTCAATTTTATAAAATTTAGTGAATCTGGAAGCTCCTTAACTTTTTTGAACTCTAAATAGCTTCTTGCATAGAATATTCTTTCCATTTTTACAGTTGGAGTATAAAAACATAAAGGCTTACCCTTTAAAATGGCACGAAAACCTCAATCTTTCAAAGTACAATACTCTAGTATCACATTATGGAAACTAATCCATAAAGGAATTATTCTATATTAGATCTATCCAATTCCATTTTAGGGCATCATTTTTGGATGAAAATTGGTTTTCCTCCGTTATGCCATGATCCCAGATCCATCACTTCAATAAGATTAGCATTACATGTAAATTTAAAGAGGTGTTAAAAGAATTTTATCTATCACTTTGCTTTCCCATCTTGCTATAGACTGTGAGTGACCTTATAGAAAAGATGATCTTTTTCCAATGAAGTATCCAATAAGAATGGAGGTCCAAGCTCTAGGTCCATTTCGTGACATTTCTAGTGGAGGGGAAACCACTCCATTCACTAGCGAGGTTTTATAGAATGCAAGTTTTTTAGTTGGTGGACTCTTAACCACGTTATTTCTCTAAGTTCTGTTTAGGAAAGTATTCTTCATTTCGATGTTTTCCTTTACTAGAACCTTCACGTTATTAGCATTTTTATCTAGAATTTTAGATCCAACCTTCAACGTATGCAAAAATTGCTAAATAGTTGGGAACTCTACACTTAGCTGAGCTTTCACGTCTAACGGACTCCCACTCAACTTCTCATTTAAGGTGAATTCTCCTCCTACCGCTGTTGTTTAGCTTGAGGAGTTGAAGATAGGCTACCATCAGCTACAACAACAATAACGAAGACCCCAAAAAGGAAAAGAGTACTAGAGGAGGTAGGCAAGAAGAAGACCAAAGAGGAAACAAATGGTAAGAAGACCAAAAAGGAAACTAACGAGAAAAAACATAGGCAAGATAATAAATTTAGTAGAAAGAGGTCATAACAGCATAAAAGTAGAGGGATAAGTATTCTAATAAAAAATAAATCAAGAGAAACATCAATCCTCACTCCGATAACTCCTTATAGTCTTTTATTATCAAGTAAGTTATCATAATATATTCATTAGAGCATGCAATTCATCCCTTACAACATCAAATGGACCATAAAGTGTACATATATTATTCACTCCCCTTTTATATGTCATAAGAAAACTAATAATTAAAATCAAAATAAGTTTCATTCATCACATATAGGTGTCTATTGAAATTTAAGTAAAGAGAGAAAACAAATTAATATTTGTTTTTAGTTAATAATGATAAGAAATTAACAATGTCACATTTTTCTAAGGAAATTGGTACTTTCTTTAAAAATTAGGAAGAAATGATTTCTTGTAGTTTGAAAATTTTGATTTATAAGAGATTGTAGAGAAAAGTGAATGAGATGTCAATGATGAGAAATTGAATGCATTAGAAAATAAGACAATGCATGTTCTTGTTGGTTCATTGGATAGAGATGTATTAAATGATGTGCCATTGTGTGAAAGTATCTGTGATATTTGGTCCACATTTGAATATATATAATGATGTTAATGAATAAAAAATATAATGGAAAAGAAAGAAAAAACGAGAAGAAGGAGAAATAGTAACATAAGATAAATAAGACATCAAATAAAGAAATTCAAAGAGTGAAAAATTTGAAATCAAGGTGACAAGTATGTTCTTTATGGTCAATATTACTTAGGTAACTTCCCATTAAAATTCATGTAATAATACTGATGATAATGATATTGAACTTTTATAGATAAGTTAGTTGAATGACTTGGAGGTTATAAGCATGAAAAAGAAGAAAGTATCTTTAAAGTGTAAAGGGGTTTAAAACTCTTATTTGCGTATTTGTTGAGAAAGAGAAATTAAAAGGTGAAATATAGGACATAGTACAGTAAAAAAAGAGAGCACCGGAGTAGGATAATAATATTCTCAAAGCATCATTGTCTAAGTTGATTTTAGGAAGTGAAAAAATAACATACATATTTGGAGTCCAAAAATGTTTAAATGAAATTCATATAATTGTTTACACTTATGGAAGTATATCATCCAAAGTAAACGAAATTTTTTATGAAAGGAAAGCATGTGAATAATGATAAGGTATTACTTAAGTCATCATATGAACATATGGACTCTAATTTTACACATGATAAATTCAATTCTCATGCATCATCTTTCAGGTCCTAAGATAAAAAGAAATTTCATTTTTCTATGGTTCACACTCTAAACCTAGAATACATGATTTATAAGGAAAAATAGGCACAATTTTTTTTTTGTAAGACCACACTAAAAGAACTTGCAATACTTTTCTCATTTATATAGTTTACTTTGTCATTCAAATAACAAGAAACTATCTAACTAGACGACCATACAAACATATAGTGTATGCTTACAATTCTCATAGCCTATACTTTTATAGAAATAACGTATATGTTATATCCGAATATTTTATATCTAAAGGAGACCTCCCATTCATCATATTATATCCAATGACGACCTAACATACATATTTGTTATATTCTCATCATTCTTACTAATATGATCTAAATAGATTCAAATACTTTTATGAGAGGTGTCATTTTTATGGTGATTATGGACATATAAAAAGATATTAAATTTGAAACAATGATTGTTAAATAATCCCTCTAAGAGATAAGTTGAAAATAAATAAAAAGTTCATCTTCAAGGACCCATGTTTTTACTGGTACCTATAATATATTGTTTGTTTAAAATCTTAAAGATCAATATCAAATGCTATTAAATAAAGACCAAATATTGATCTCACTGCCATTGCTATCAATGAGTAATAACCAATGCATCCCTAATAATTAATTTCAGGAAAAAAATAATGAAAGGCTGCAATATAATCTACACAAGGAAATTGGTAATAAAAGATTAACTATTGAATCAAGTGAGGACAAAGACAATCCAAATATTGATGGTGAATAAAGTGAGGTAACCACTTGCTTTCATATTGATAACATTTTGCATATTGATTTAGCACACATATTTAATAGGAAAAGAAGTTGGTCGATGTTCTTAAGAAGAGAGAAAAATTTGTCTTTAAGTAGGTATGCAAGTTATTTGAAAAATTTTCAATTTATAAGCACTTTGCATGTATATTTTGCCTATATGATAAGGGTTTTTGAAAAAGAAAAGAGGGGAGTTATTAATTTTTCTATTTTAATACTTAATAGTTGTTTTATATATCATATACCCTTTTTAATACTGACAAAGGTTAAAAGAGTGTGGTGGTATTGAAACTTGATCATTCACGTTTGATAATATATCAATTTGTGAGGAGCATGTATGCATATTACTTTTACATAGGAATAGTTTACTCGATGTCATTTATTTTTGACATGTCATCAACTGTAATTATAGAAAAGGATATGGTTCTTGGGCCTGTGAGGTGTAAAAGCATTATTTTAATGATAAAAATATTGCTTGTAGAAACTTAATTTTGTCCAAAATTTAAGTCTATTTTAATTTATTTCTTTTTAAAAAATAATAAAATAAAAGTCATACTTTAACAATTTATATTTATTTTAGACTAATTTTGTTTTCATAACTTTTTTATAGGATTAATTGCATTTTATTATCACCATCCTTTATTATTGTGCTGGATTAAAATTTCAAAATTTTCTTTATCATAATATTGATATACACAACTCTAAGAAAGTGTATTTGTGATCCAGTGGTAATATAATGGTAATTAGAGTATATATATATATATACTATTACCTAGTCAGTCAATAAAAAGATTAGTTTTGGTGATTGAATTTAATTCTAAAACAAAAACATACCTAAGCATGATAAAAATCCATTAGAAATAACATAAAGAAATTAATTAAGAAAAGAAATAATATATAAAATAATATATAAATAAGAACTCTCTTAACATTACTCTTGTGTTCATATTTCAATAGATTTAGAAAGTCTTATGAACTAGATTAATGAAATTTCTCAAGTTGATGAATTGTTATGTTTGTATCTCTTGAGTTGTAATTATTTATTGTCAAGTTGATTAAACAATATTCTATCTTGATTAAAAATTCATCCACTCATATACATGTTTCCAAACTCATATACATGTATCTTTCAGGTGTTAGACACAGCCTAAGACATATATATGGATAGAAACTATGTATATAATTTTTGAAGTTGGACACACTTTAGGCCATGCTCATTTTGAAAATTCTGTATCACCACTAAGTTGCCTTATAAGTTACACATAAGCTAATAAATAGTCATGTTGGAAGCCATATTTACAGAAGATATTTAGATCAAGATAATTAATGCTCTTTCCTTAAATTGGTTTGATTCTATATATGAGTTCATTATTCTCACATGATTCCTTGTTCATATGATTAAAGAAAACTTGATTCCTATAATTCTCTCTTTCTTTGAAAAGATTTTTCCTTAATTATCACCTATATCAAAAGGTGTTAAATAAAAAATTTAAAGTAGCATTTATATTATACTCACTTGGAAGATGTAATTTATAAGTATTATCCTTGATTCATTCAACAATTTGAAATGGGTTGTCTCCTCTAAGTTGTAATTTAAATCTTCTTTAATTAAAAACCTCTCCTTTCTTATATGCACCTATACCTAATCACTTATTTCAAAGGCAATTTTATCTTTGGATGCATATTCTTCATTCTTCCTTTCAATGTGTTATTAAACATTTCCATATAATTGCTTCACCACTTCAATTTTTTTTAACTATTAAAGTTACTTTTCTTATAGTGAGGTAAAAGAACCAAATCTAATAAAGTTAGTGGCATACCAAGGTAATGAATGGCATACATTTTTTTTGCTTTTTAAAATTCTTTTAAATGATAACATGTAATAAAGTAGTCAATGCCTTGTTTACTATCTTGGCTTGACCATTTGTTTGAGGGTCATAAATAGTTCCTAACTTTCCTTACAAAACCTTCCAAAAGTAGCTAAGTAACTTAAAATCTCTGTTAGACACAATGCTCTTAGGAACACCATTGAATCCTACTATCTCCTCAAAGAAAAAATCAATTATATTATTTAAATCACCAATTTTCTTGTAGAAAATATGTGCCAACATAGAAAACCTATCAACAACATCAATAAAATCTTTACCCTATTTGGACCTGGGTAAACCTAAAAAATAAAATGTTAGAAATATCAACCAATGTTTACTAGGGAGTAAGAATAGTTTATATAAGCTATATGACATAACCTTAGACTTAACTACGTGTAATACAATTAGCATAAATGCTTTCAACATCATGATGCACGCCAAAATAATGTTTAAGCAAGCTTTCCAATCTTATTTATGCCAAAATGACCCATCAATCCTCCTCTATGGGTCTCAAATACTAATTCTCTGAAAGCACTTTGAGGCATGCACTGTTTATTTTTCTTAAAAAATCTATCATAAAGAATTTTTCAAATGAAGTTCTTTCACAAGATCTAAAAATATAAGCAAAACCATCGTCTTTTTCATATAATTCTTTAAAAGGCCCAAAACTTAAAAAATTTTCATTTAAGGTGAAAATTAAGGCATGCCATCTAGATAATACATTGGTCACATTATTTTTCTTACCTTACTTATACTTGATCATATAAAAAAATATCTTAATAAACATCATCCACTGGGTATATCATAAATTCAAACCCCCTCACTTTTCTAAATACTTTGAGGACATATGGTAGGTGAGAATAACAAACTCTTTATTTTTCAAATAATTTTGTCAAATCTCCAAAGCCCTCACTAATGAATCCAAATCCTTATCATAGTTAAGTAGTTAAGAGTAGCCCTATTGAGCTTCTTATTAAAATAGACAATTGTTTGATCTTCTTGAATCAAAATAGGAATAATGCCTATTTTTGATGCCATCATACTTAATATCAAAAGTTCTTGAGAAGTTAATAAAAGAAAAAAAAACTTTATTTAATCAAATTAAACGAAAGCTCTTGTTCATCACCCATTTAAAACTAATAGACTGTTTGACAAATTCAGTGAATGGTGTAGCTAGTATATTAAAATCTCTTACAAAACTAGTACAAATACAAACTAAATCGTGAAAACTTCTTACTGCAATAATAGATTTATCTGTCTATAACTCGTTACTATTTTTAACTTTCTCCTCATCCACCTCTATCACTTTCTCATTGAAACAAATATAAGAAACACTACTTTATCTATACAAAAGGAACACTTGTTTAAATTAATATATAATTTTTTATTTCAAAAAGATTTTCACATGCTTAACATGCTCGTCTAATGTTATACTTTATATTAGAATATCATCAAATTATATGACAATAAAATTTTTGTTAATAAAATCATATAAAATATGATTCATTAAACTTATAAAATTTCTAGGCACATTAGATAATCTAAAAGTCATCATTAATCACTCATTAAACCATATTTTTAAAGGATATTTTCCATTCATCTTCTTTTTCATCCTAATTTTATGATGCTACTTTTTAAATCAAAATTTGAAAAGACATAAGAACCATTTAACTCATCAAGCATGTTATGTAATTTAGGAATGGGATATTAATATTTTATT
>JAOSBO010000005.1:19910039-19921192 GCA_027563915.1 Erythroxylum rotundifolium
TCTAAAATGACTAGTCATGACTACATTGATTCATAATTATTAGAATCAAAAAAACCTTGTCCAAGAAACCAAGTTTTTGGTTCAACTAGTGGCCCAATGGTAGAAATGGTGGTCAATTCTCATTCAATTTTTAGCTCATAATTGTTTTTATAAATATCTTCAAATCTAAGATAATGAAAAAATATTTTATGTTACTAACTTAAAATAGTTAAAATCAAGTATAATGATCTTTGGGTTTTTTACATTACTATACCACAAGGATTTTCGTCCTCAAGTCAGTTCAAGCTTCTACCAGTTTTGTCTTTGTCCATCTAGCTTTTGACTCATTATTGTGAGCTCAAACTGGTATTTCAATCTGGTTTTTATTATTTTCCTAAGCCAACTGTTTATCCACTATAGAAATTGGAGTAGTATAGTGGCTGAGTCACTGATCAGTATCCAGACTTAATCACTATCTTGATTTGTGGTGAGAATAATACCTTATAAATGTAGCATTTGAGAGAAACTACACAAAATCAAGCATTTGGTGGAAGTAACCAAGCTAGAAGGCATAATTACTAGAGAGAAGAGATACTTGGTTTGATTCATCAATTAACTAGCAACTAATAAAGTATGGATATATTAGCAACTATTTTAGGCTTCCAAGGCAAGACAATTAAAGAGAAAGAAATGGAGTGGTAAGACCATTTAGCTTGTTTTAGACACTAAAGTTACCTTTGATGGGGATAAGCAAGCAGCTTTCAGCATGATGATGTGAACACTTGCATCAAGAAGGACAGCATAGAAGGCATCAAAATGTATAGGACAATAAGAATGCAACCCCAAAAGTGCTTTTGGAGGAATCCGAAATTCATGGACTGCCGCAGGAAGTGCATACACAGGAGTTTCCAACTGAGAACTGCAGATGGTGTGTTACAATCAATGTGATTCAGACAAGTCAGACTGACATATGCTTTTATGTTTATTGGATAATGAAGAAACAATGAAATTTAATACAGAAAGGAAAAAACACTGAAATCCTGTTCGATGCCAACTAACCCATCCTTTATAAGAGGTGTATACATAAGCTCAAACTTCAAAATAACAGCCGAAGCGATTCCACCCTGAAAAGGTTAAGGCATGTCAATATGCAAAATATTTGTGAGCTGAATCTAATCTAACAATCAACAAATAAATGCTTGATAATGAAAATCTTCAACAGATATAATCCTCAGAAACTTGGATTAATTTGAAGAATTTCCCTCAATAAAAAACCATAAAATACCTATGATCTACATTTGCTCAAAACATTCTAGTCATACCTAGAATATCAGAAGTTAAGAACGTCTCAATAAATGAATAATATCTAGTCTAATTACTAATATGAGAGGATTGATCATGCCTATTTCATCATGCACATAATAGAATATCTATGAGTCTAAACGCCACTTTCGTTTGTTTGAGAAAGCTTGTGATCCCCACTAATATCATAAACAGTAGCTTTCTTAATCAGATAAGACAAATCTCAATACCTCCTCTGCATGGAGAGATAGGATGAAAGATATCATGATAGATAGATAAACATCCTGCCTGGAATATTTAATATAAAAAGGTTGTGTTAAGAAACTGTTGTCTGCATCATTAATCCTCCAAATCCCATATGCACCTTCACAGCCAAGTCGAGGCTCTACATCTCAAATAAATTGTACTGATCAGCTACTAGTACAAAATAGAAAAGTACATAAATCAATCAAGAACATTTCGGATTAGTGTCATATTAATTAAGAAACATATCTGTACCTAATCAAAAGATTAAAGGGAATTATAATGATTCATCAGGATCAAAGGTTTCACCGTAAACAAAATAGAACATTTAGCTGATACAACGAATATAGATGAGCTTTGGATTGGGGAAAAGGAACATTTTGAAACAAAGGTTAAAATTCCTGCATTTAGGTCTATAATCCAATCAGTGGATCATGAAAATTACAGACATTGAGAAACCGCAGAAAGCATCTGAGTGCAACATGCTTGCACAAATGAAGAATAAAGCATTTGAAATCAGTTTAAACTTTGAATACTATCACAATTTGTCATTCACGTATTAGTTATAGACACTGTACTTACATGAATTAGAAAAGTTTATATTCAATTGATTAACTAAAGCGAGTTCCACTTTGCAGCAGGCTTTACAATTGCATAAACGCAATTGCCCAGTCACAGTTCTTGCGAAGGAAAATTGATAGAATCAGACTCTTAAACTTCAGCATTTTATGTACAATGATTTTCATAGACCCGCCAATAGAAAGTTGCACAAAAGATTTCCTTGATCAGATTAATATAACGAAAAATTTAGGAAATGGAAATGGGCAAGACGTTAGAGATACAAACTGCAACAGTTGTCACAAAAGCACCTTCATATTGAACAACCCGAGCAGGGGTTCCCAAAGGGGTGGACTCTTTGCCCTCCAAATGCAAGGAAACCTTAATCTGATACCACCTACATTGATAATTGAACTACTTAATGTCATCATTAATAAATACTTACAACAACGATAAACCAAGCAAATCATGAACACCGAGACCCAAAACCCAACATAAAAAGTACTTACCCCTGTTGAAAAAGATCAAGATTGTGAAACCTGTCAATATAAATAGCAACTTCATGTATAGTCTCACTTGGTTTATGAACAGGTGGGCTCTGCAGGTTATGATTAGTGAGAGCTTTTCTGGGTGATGACCAATTTCTTTGGTCAAAACCCATTAAGCATCTCAGTCTCCTAAACATATTTAAACCAGTTTCCGTCCTAGTCCTACAATTGCCGCTTGCTTCCCTCTTATTCTCTCAATTTTCATATTACATTGGACTGAAGAAACAAAACCCATAAACAAGAAACGATATTTAGTAAAGGGTGAGTGTTAACAGTAAGGAATGGAGCAGAGGTGTATGGGTGGTCTTGGTAGTAGCGTTAAGAGAGCTGCCAGAGTGTAAACTGCAGACGGTTAGACCAATACAACATCAAGTAAACGTATAGAGAGAGGAGTCGATGAGACATTATTGTCATTCTATAATTGTTTGGCTTTATATTGGCAGCGGACATGGAAATGGAACAGCAACCGTCTGATTCGTCCAAGATAAGCGGGTGAATCAGTCCTTTCAATTGTCAAAGATATTGACTTTACTTATATAACGTTTTCTTTGATTTTTCCGCCAATCACAAAATAAGCCGGCAAACTCAAAATTATGATACACATTAACTCAGATTTTAGATCGGCCCAGCCATACCAGCCATTGGTAACCAAGTTCTGATCAGCTGGGTCCAATTTAGGCCATTTTCCTAAGTTTAGATGACAGCACCAAACATATGCCGGTATTTAGATCGAGGGAGAATCACTATCGTATATCGTTTCCTACTTCAATTATTTTCGTTCCGTTCTTGTGATTTGGATTCTTTGCCACTAAAGCAGTCAATGTTGTTCATTTACTTAACCTTATAATGATATCTTTAATAGTTAAAGCATTGAATAAAAACATTATTATAAGTACCAAAGATTTTTATGAGTTAGAATCACATCATAATTGATGAAAGAGTTGAATCGACTTTTCTCATCAGTAAAATTTGCAGACATAAAAAAAAACCAAAGAAAAGTAAACTATAGAAGACTTATCTCCCACTGTAAGAGTCAATTGAGGAAAGAGAAACCAATCCTTAGCTGCTAAACCTTCTAGAAAAAGCCTACGTAGAATGAACTCGCAAGATGTTGTTTAACAATTTCAAAACAAAATTCCAACCGTGAAATGCCTACCTTTTAAGAGAAGTGTAAACATATAAAAGTGTTTTGAGAAATGAAGAGAATAATGTAAGATAATCTTCCTCTTTAAGATTAAAAAAATAAGAAAAATGGTCAATATAATTAAATAAAAATAATTATAATAATTTATTAAATTTTAATTTTTCTATTTTAAATCTTGACATTTAACTAAACTCATAAGTAAATAATTTACTTACAATCAAGATAAATTCCAAGAAAAAATTTTATTTTATCAATCGTAAAATTAATGAAAGTTAAAAAAAGTCATTATTTATCACTTAGTTAGATCAGTTGAATAAGAAATCTTAAATATAACTAGTTAATAATGTAATTAAATATTGTTGCTTGACAAACAAAAGTTTCATATGAAGTCGTATTAGAAAGTTTAAATTTTCATATTTTATAAAGTATAAGTGAAGATAAAATAAAATTATATTTTATGATAAAAAGAGTTATCTTTTAAATTAAGAGGAATTTAGTTATTATAGTGGTCTTTTTCTAAATTTTTGAACAACTTGAAGGAGGTCTTAGGATTACTTATATTGTACATCTATGGTCCGGTGTTATATAATGTGTTCTTTGAGATTATTATTAAAGATATTTTTGTGATTTTGGGCATGGCTATTATCTTATATGTTCATTGATTAACTTACACTACTAAATACTAACTTATCTTTATTTTTAACTATTTTATTGAATTTAATTGACTTACTCTTAAATATAATTTATTATCGATAACAGGAATGGTATGACAATATCAATATTATTATTTTCACTTTATTTCATTTAAGTTGATTCAATTTCTCTTGCATAGTTAATGTTAGTGTTATTGGTCCAAACTTGTTTTAATGGTAAAGGTTGACCACCACTATTAAATCCTTACGATTTCTTAATTTTATGACCCAAACATTTACAACGTTCTTAGCATTATTATACCCAATAATGTTCACAATGTTATTACTTACTAAAGTTCCTTTTACTCTCTCCTTCTATATATGTGACACACGCATCTTTATTTTTTTCTCTCTTTCGCTGTCACACATCTTTGTATTTGCTCCATATAATGCACACATCTCCTTACAAAAGATAGAAAACTTTACATACAAATTTCATTCTGTTCTATTCTATCATTGTTTATCTTTATTGCTTCTTGGAGACAGTTCCTACTCCACCCTTTAGAGTGCATCGAAGCTGATGGAGAAGGCGTTAACCCTAGGGTCTGATTCCATTATCCTATTACACCATACAAGGGGATTTTTCGACTTAGAACAGTAATTTCTCATAGTGCCTTACACTTTCAGATAAGTTAATTGATTTAATTTTATAGCTATTACGCTAACAATCTAAGTTAGAAATATTGTTGCATTGACACTGTTATCGGATATTTGTTGCCTTTTGCCTACTATTTGACAAATTTTTGTTGCATTGCTACTGTTGTTGGAAAAATTGCATTCATGCTATTATTTGAAAATTGTTACGTTTTTCCAATTGTATGCTATTTTCGGCCTAAGTCAAAATATTGTGCTACTGTATGTTTATTTCAATATATGTTGGAATATTGTTCTATTCTTACTGCTGCGTTAGTTGGAATACCAATTTTTCTTGTTGTTTCAGATTCATTATGCCATATGCAAATGAGACCAACGTAAGTTCTATACTTACTGTTCCCGCCATAAGTTCTGCCCTTATCATCATAGCCTAGAGGATTATACTTGACCTAACTAGATTAGAGCCTCTAGATAGGAGAAATTTTAAACAATGGTTTGAGGAAATTATACTTTATTTTCAACAATATGAATTGATTATGTATTGTTTCAAGAAATTCCTAGTGACAATACCGCCTAAGACAACTAAGGATAATCGTACCATTGGGTAGTGTTGCTCAACTATATGATAAACTCATTTTTTGATATCTATTGCAAGTACAAAACTGCCAAGAAAATTTGGGATACCTTAGAAATTAAATATGAGACGAATAATGCAAGTACTAAAAAATATGCAATTGCTAGGTGGCTAAAGTTTACTGTTGTTGATGATAAGCCCATTATAGACCAATTACATGAGTATGAAAACCTAGTTACTGAATTCCTTACTGAGGGTATGAACATGTGTGAGTTGTTCAAGCTAATGCCCTTATTGAGAAACTACATGCCTCATGGAATGAGTATAGAAACCAATTGAGACATAAGAAGAAAGACATGAAGCTACAAGCGTTGATAAGGTATATGAAGATTGAGATGTCAACCGTATACAAGATAAGGCCAAATCATTCACACCTCTCCTACTGTTAAGTTTAACATCATTGAACACAAAAATGCGGTTAATTACAATAAGAATGGTGGACACAACATTTCTTTCAACGACAACAAGCGTGGCAATTCAAGCACAAAAGGATTGATGGTGATTGTTGGTGGTGCCACAAGTCAGGGCATCTTGTTGCTTTTTGTCAAGCTAGAATCAATCATGAAAAGGACTAACGATAAAAATCATTACAGTTCGAGAAAGGAAACAAGAAGGGGTTTCAACGGGGTAAGTAAAAGAGCTTTGGTAAACCTCAAGCTAATATAGTCGAAGCTGGTGATGATGACGAGGAGATCATTACTGGTATGATGTTCGAAGTCAACCATGCTGGAAATTTGGTTGAGTGGATCACTGACATGGGAGCCACATGCCATATCTACACCGACAAGGACTTACTCAAAGAGTTTAACGATGCTGCTGATGGTGAGTTCGTGTACATGGGCAACTCCAGCAGAGTTCCTGTCTAAGGAGTTGGGAAGATCAATCTCAAACTCACTTTTGGAAAAAAATTTAACGTTAGAAAATGTTATATTTGTTTCTGATGTACTTAGAAACTTGATTTCTGGTGCATTGCTTAACAAAGCCGGTGTTAAACTTACCTTTGATTTTGATAAGCTAGTTCTAACTAAGAATAAGAACTTTGTTGGTAAAGGGTTTTATAATAGGGGCTTATTTGCACTTGATGTTGAAATGAATGCTTCTACTTCTTCTACTTATATTATTGAGTCTCTAAACCTAAGACACTCTAAACTTGGAATGTGAACGTGAAAGTCAATTAAAAGGATATAAAGCTTAAACTTGTTGTCTAAGATTACTAATGAAATGGAAAACTGTCAAATTTGTGTTAAGGATAAACACTCTAAGAAACCTTTTAAGTCACTAACAGAGAGAGAATCACAATTGTTGGACTTGGTGCACACAGATTTTAGTGATTTTAATAATTGTGTGAGTAAAGGAGGCATGAGGCATTATATTACTTTTTTGGATGATTGTTCTTGATTTACTAAGGTTTACTTATTGAAAAATAAAAGCGATGCAGAGGAAGTGTTTATGAAATACAAAGTTGAGGTTGAAAACTAATTGGAAAGTTAAATTAAGAGATTAAGGTCTGATCGAAGTGGTGAGTATAGTACTAATTTCCTTGCTGATTATTATAGAAAAGTTAGGATTATTCAAGAAATTTTAACCCCTTATACACCTGAACAAAATGGAATAACCGAGAGGAAAAACCGAATACTTAAAGATATGATGAATGCAATGTAGATTTCCTTAGGTTTACCTAATTTGATGTGGGGAGGAAGCTACTCTTTCAGCTTGTTATGTTCTAAATAGAGTCCCTCATAAGAAACTAAATCAAACCCCTTACGAAATTTAGAAAGGTTATCCATCAAGCTCCTAAAGAATATGTTCCTAGTTCTTCTACTAATGATGACATAGAGGACGATCTTCTGTGCTTGGAAATCATCCAAGCAAACATGTATTGCGAGATCAACAATGGAGGTTGAGTTTATGGTTTTGGAAGTGGCAAGATGAGAAGTTGAGTGGCTAAGGAATCTCTTAGTAGATATTCCACTTTGGGAAAAACTAATTCCTTTTAAGTTCCTTCATTATGATTTGCAGGTTGTCATTCATGTAGTCAAGAACAAGGCATATAATGGCAAAAGTAGACATATTAAATAGAGACATAACATTTTATGTACTTTAATTAAACATAGTGTAATATCTCTAGATTATGTCAAGTCAGAGAGAAACTTATTGGATCCGTTTACAAAAACTTTGAGTAGGAAACTAGTTTCGAAGCATGCTAAAGAGATGAGGTTGAGCTCAGTTATGTAGTAACATTATGATGGACACCTGTATTGGAAAACCAAGTTCAATAGGTCAAAAGAAGTTATATGCTGACTACTTACTTATACATTGTCTATGGAATAATACTGAGATATATTCAGTTGTTAAATTGCATCCTTAACATGAATTTTATTATGTTTGATGAGGTTGGATAGTTTAATCCTTAATGAGTTCCATAGCCCAAGTTTGGGTGGTGTGAGCATATACATATTTGATGGCCTCACCTATGTTGTTAAATTGCATCCCCAACATGACTTTATTGTGTTTCATGAGGTTGAATAGTTTAATCCTTAATGAGTTCTATAGCCCAAGTTTGGATGGTGTGAGCAAATACATATTTGATGGACTCACATATATGATTGTAGGGGGCTAGCTACCCTCTTTTGAGAGCATTTAAGGTATCTCTCTATAGAGATCATGAGACCAAGACAATTTGAGGTTTATTCTTTAGCAAGTTTTGTCTCAGATTTTCTTAAACACCAGGTTCAAGACTTAGTTCACCTGGTTGTTCACCTATTTTTCTCCTAAATTATTACAGTTTGTTTCTCAATTTTTGGACTAAGTAGGGGATTGTTGGTGTTATTGGTCCAAAACTTGATTTAATGGTAAAGGTTGACCACCACTCTTAAATCTCTACAATTTCTCAATTTTATGACCCAAACATTCATAACGTTTTTAGCACTATGTCCAAACATTCATAACATTTTTTGCATTATTATACCTAATAACGTTCATAATGTTATTACTTACTAATGTTCCTTGTACTCTCTGCTTCTATATATGTGATGCACGCATCTGTCTTTTTTTCTCTCTTCCGCTATAACACATCTTTGTATTTGCTCTATACAATGCATGCATCTCCTTACAAAAGACATACAACTTTACACAAAAATTCCCTTCTGTTCTATTCTGCCTTTGTGTACTTTTATTACTTTGCAGAGATAGTTCCTACTATGTCCTTTAGAGTACATTAAAGCTGGTAGAGAAGGCGTTATCCCCCAGGTCATATCCTATTGTCCTACTGCACCGTAGAGGGGCAATTTCTAACTTGGGATAGTGATTTCTTATAACGTCTTGCACTTTCAGATAAGCTGCTTGATTTAATTTTATAGCTATTGCACTTACAACTAATTCTCAATTTTTTCTCTTGATGCTTCATCTATTGTCTTGGAAATTATAAGAAATAGAAATATATTATTAGAAAAGTTTTTAAATAAGGTCAAGCTATTACAACATAAGGCTTATTACCCATAATTTGTTTGAGAGGACGACCTGTAATGTATCTCCACTCTTTTAGACATATTTATCTTTTTATTTGGTTTAAAGTTTACATTTTTAATTTGCTTCCTTTTATTTATTATTCATGAATAACTTCTCTTGTTCTTACAACACATCATCACAAATTTTCCTTCAAAACAATGGATGACCATAAAATATAATATGCAAAATTTCTCAATTATCAACTTTTTCTAGGTAAAAAGTTTATATACCTTACTAGTTAATTGATATCATAAGAAAAAAAAAATTTTCTTATTTTTAAAATGAAAATTTAATTATTAAAATTTTTTAAATAAGGAAAATTGAGTTTATATCATCCTAACGTTAATAAGGTCTCTTACTTAAAGAGAAATTGATATACGCTTTATTAACAATACAACATGCAATTACTACAACTTCATTCTAAAAATGATTATTAATTGTATTTATTTAATATGGTTATAACCATTTTTGGCATTTCTTTTTATCCTTCACTGATCATCTTTTGGTTCACTAAGGGTCGGTTTGGTTGGAGGTTAAGTAATGGAATGAAATAGAACATAACACACATCCATTGTTTGGTTAAGGGTTTTATAATAGAATGGAACAAAATAGGAAGGAAGCAGAGAGTTTTATGTTACGCTCTATTTCATCCTAAACAGTGAAAATAAGAAACCTCCAATTTTGGAGGTTTAGGATGAAATGTAAACTAATAAATGCATACTACCTAATATACCTTCAATAATTTTTCTTAATACCAATTATTTCTTTTAACCCTAACCCCTTATATATAATTAATAATATTTTATATTATTTCTCCTTACCCTAATAATAATATATTTATATTATTAATAAAAATTTCATATAATTCATAATAAAATAAAATTTTTACTAATGAAAATAGAAAATATATATAAAAATTATTCTTTAATTGTTTGTATATATTTCTATATAAATAAAAATATAAATAAATAATTTTTAAATATAAATCACATGTAATAGAATAAACTTTATTAAGTAATTAATAATAAAATTTTATATAATTAATAATAAAACTTTTATTAAAATTTTTATTATTTTCAAATAGAAAATATATAAAAAGTTATTTGTCACGATTGTGTGTGACTTTTTAATTGAACATGATTTCTGTTTTAAAATCATAGCATTAAATCTCTTGCAATAACCATTGTAATATTAGGGGTATAATAATCATTTATTATACATTACATTTCATTCTATCCATCTTCCAAACAATGTTTCACTACGTTATATTATGAGCCCTTCGATCCCTCCCAAATAACTTTTCACTTCATTACATTCCATTCCATTATAAATCGTTCCCTTTTGTTCTGTTAATTAACATCCAACCAAACAGGCCCTAAAGTTTATAACTTGTGTATGTGAACTACTCTTCTGTGTAACCGTGCCTTTTAGGGATGTGTGTGTATTTGTCCCTGGTTTTTGTTAGGTTTGTGTTTTTTTCATGTCTATGTTGGCTTATCTATGCTCATAGACTCTTTCTTGCTTTAAGAAAGATAAGTCCTTTCTTTGCTCTCACGGGTTCTCAAGGAAGAAGATCATAGGGGCTTAGCTTAGATCCTTACATCATCGTAAAGACTTTTTATGAGTTACTGTCGAGATGCAGACTGATCAAAGGGAAACAGATCTGAGTCCATTTTCATATTTTATCCCTTTGGAGTACTTCATTTGTTATTACTTCAATTGTTGCTAGTCGTCTCTTTCATTCACACCATCTTGTTCTTCAATGTCCATGTTTTGGCAAAATGAGGAACAGTCAAATTGGACTTGTAGTATCTATTTGTCTTTCAAAAATTAATATTAATATATTTATTTATTTATTGTTTACTATTTTTATTTATTATTATTTTCATTAGTATTTTCTTTTAATCTTGTTACATTTATTGCATTTATTGACTTTTAACATTGTGAGTGCT
>JAOSBO010000005.1:19937131-19949855 GCA_027563915.1 Erythroxylum rotundifolium
AGCATAACAACGACTATGGAAGTTTATGCATGTACAGAAGTAAAGAAAGAGACACACTTCATAAGGAGTTGCTATCTCAAATACCAATTACTCATCATGAATTACTTTCATCCTATAGTTAAAAATAGTTTTACATGCCTACTTTGAATCATTGAGTGCACTTAAAATAACTAGATAACTACTGTAAGGAATTAGCATCTACACTCACTAGTTCGATGGAATCACAGTATCAGAAAATTCAAGAGGGCAATATAAGAGACAAAAAGAAGACTATAAAGCGATTATGCATGTGAAGAGAAGGTCAAATGAGAAATAGACAATTTGTGAATTTGTTAAGGTGCATAATCATGAATTTGTTAAGTTGCACATTATCATAAATTTGAATGCAGACAAGGTTTGCATTGAGAGGTTTGTGTGAACGCAGACGTCATCTGTATTGATCTGCATCCAACGCAAACCTTTATTTGCATTAAATGCAGATGTGATCGACGCAGATGAGGTTTGTGTTTAACGCAGATGTCATTTGACGTCTGCGTTAAAATAACGAGCAGACGAACAACGCAGGCATTGTTCGTCTACGTTTGTATCAAGAAAGATGGCAACGACATATCATGGAAAAAACATACACGAAACAAAAACTAACCTGTGATGAGTTGTTGCTACGTATCGGAAAAGTTTGGAGAAGATAAACTTTTGTGCACAGAACAAAAACCAAAGAAACAAAAGTCACATTTTAACTTTCATTATGTACGTAACTAATGCAAATATAGCTACCCGAAAAAGCTAAAATAAGGGGCTTTTTTAAAAAGCTCCAAATTTAAGATTTTGAAAAAGTTGTATTTTAGCTTTTAAAAAAGTTATTTCTACTCTAAAAGTGCTTTTTCATTTTACAGTCAAACACTCATTTTTTCCTTAAAATAGCTTTTGTGGTGGAAAAAGGTACTTTTCTACCTACCAAAATCTGAAACAAACGCAGGCTTAGTCAAAATTTTAAATAACATTATTCATTTTATTGCCTAATAAAAAATTGTGTTGCCTTACACCTATAACAGTGCCACTTTATTTAAAGGTATGATTAATAAAAAGGCAACAGTAATTATACTTATAATTATGCTTTTGTTTGTTCCCTAAAGCTCTTTTTACTTTAGTGTACGCAGGTCACAACATTAGTGATTCATTTTTTATTCATGATGCTCTTATGAACCATTTATACATGCATGAAAGCTTGAAGTTTAACTATAATATGATCTATTTATTAGTTAACCATAATATATAGCTTTATTTTGTAACTTCTTAATCCATCGTGCTCTTATATATAATTTTAGCAATAATCTATTATGTGATAACTTTAATGTTTAGAATTGATGATGGTTTATTTGACTTTCATTGATACAAATTTACAAAAATTAGGTACTTAAGTTGTGTAATAGTTATTATATTTCAATATTAATCAATTTGTTTACTTTACAAAACTTAATCGGTACAAAATTTGAAGTTTAGAGAATAACAGGAATTCCTTTATTCAATAAGAAAGAGAAGAAAGCATATGATCCAATTCTTGATTTAGAACGAGCTTGACATCTCTAAAATATACAGTGCTTGGGATAGTTCGATGAGCTTATCTGTTGTGTACTTTAAAGATAATAATTCTTAATCTAGCTTTTTATAATAAACCATTTTACAACATTATAAGTAAATAGCCTTGACGATTGAAATGGAACAAATTAATTTTTGATGTTAATCAGTTATCTTACCTCAATTACGAGTACAAAGTTATAAATGACTAATATTGTATGAAACAAAATACAAAGAATAATATTAAAGAAATCACACAGATAAGGTTCCTATCATAGTATAATCTAGGTAAATCGAATGTCGATTCCACATAACTAGAATTATTAGTACTGACTCTCTTTTTATTATCTGATCTAATAAAGTGAATGATTGATTTAAATAAAAAATAAAATAAATCTAAATCATCAATTTAAAGCAATAAATAAGATTATTCAACTAATGACTAAACTACATCCAAATAAGAATTTTCCTAAAATCTTTCCCACACTTTGAATCTATCTTAACTTAGTGATCAATCCCAACTTCTAAGTTACAATGGTTTCAACCTAAAATAGAAATATTATGTAGTTATATCTCTAGCAACCTATTTAACCTTCATTATTCATATTATGATCTATTGATATATATCATCTCTCAATATATGAATATAAATATTGAACCTTTAACTTTCGTTCCTTCAATTCAACATAATACAAAAATATGAACAATTCTCAAGAAAACTAAATCTTTCATTAAATCAAAAAAAATTAATTCAACTAATAAAGTATAAGTTTTATCCCACCTAGATCTATATGCCAATTAGTTCATCATCAAACAAAGAAAGTCCTTAATAAATGAAAGAAAAAATTAAGAAAGCATCCTTATAGTTATTGAAACTTTGAAGTTCTTCATGAATCTTAATGTATTCTTTTTTTATTCTGTCAAGGTTACTCCTTTTAATCCCAGCTACTTAAGTTGTTACTTAATTATATTTCATCTCCAAAAACTCCTCTTTCTTTATTTTATTAGGTAACTTTCCTTTAAAATATGGAACCATAATTTTTCCCAACACAGCCCTAGCCCTAGACTTTATTAGACTCCCATATTGCTAAAATAACCTTTTTATAACTTGTACATAATAAATCATCACCAATATAGGAATGGACAAAAGTTCGAGTTACTATCATATTAGTGGACATGGACTGAATATGGTAGGAATTCATAGGTGATTAGGGTAACAAAATGCTTCCATTTGAACATGGCCTAAACATTGGGATTGGTTGGTGTTATATTAGTTAGGTAAAATCTCATTAGAAATAAAATAGGATATGTTGGAATATAGAAAGCAACATGGTACTGAATTGGTACTGTGTTCTAAGCACTTCTCTTAAAATCAATGAAAATTTCTCCAAATTAACTCAATTCTTCACCAAATTCATTCCTTTTTCTAAGGGGCTAAAATAAGATCGAAAGCAAAATACAATTCATTTTCATTACCAAATCTTAGGCACTGGATACAACATCAACCTTCAGGGACCTTATGTTCTCTACAACCATCTTTGCTTCCTCAGCTCCTCTAGAGCCTTCTTCTTATCTGTAATGTTCTTTCAATCTCAAGATATGGTTCAGTGAGAGTTATGGGATTATTGGACCATCGCATACAAGAAATGCACTATAAAATAAAAAGAATAGAGCAAACTTAGTAAACAACAATAAAAAGTAAAACAAAATAAATGTCTAATCTAATGAAGTTTCAATTTGGTCATTAAGGATGATTAGTCCCCATAAATAATATTAAAAAATTAATTGTGTTATTTTACCATAAGTGCACAATGTAGCTATAACTAACGGTTATGAATATAGGTCAATCCTATTAAGACTACCGATTAATCACCAATTATTTATAAACTTAATTAGCTAGACTAACAATTATGATTGATTAAGAAAGAAAATAAAATAAATAACTATAAACACTAAAACAAAGTAATGATCAAAGATAAATCAATCTATAAATATGTTAAACTTATGTCAGGTTTTCCCTGCAACTTCACTATGTTTAGTTTCTCTCAGCAATGAATACTTAAAGTTTCTTAGATTAGTAAGAATTCCTAGGTTACAGTTATACTATCTTAAGACATATGATCATAACCTTATATTAGTCAATTGAAATACCTTTCAAAGTAAGAAAACTTAAAATGGATTGGTTCAATGTATAAACTCTCTCAATAGGTTTCACACTAAATTAGGAAGATCTTATGATTCTCTCTTAAGTAACTCACGTTTAACCCTCCTTGTCCATATTATGATCTAATCATACATCCCATCTCTCTTATCTTGAAGTATAAATCAAATAATTAAATCTTTCAATTTCCCTCCTTCAATTAAATTAATTATAAAAACAAGTCTTAAGAAAACTAGGAATTCATTAAACAACAAATCCATCAACTCAACATATAAAATCCTAGGGTCCATCCCACGTAAATCTATCTCCTGATTAGTTCATAACTAAAAAAGAAATAACAACATAAAAATAATAAAGAAAATAAGGATAAGAAATCATTGTCACGAGTCTTGAATCTTGAATCTTTGATTTATCTTTTTGAATTCTTATCTTTCTTCTATAAATGACTTGTTCTTGATCAATAACTGATATTTAATAACTTCCAAATGACATTTTAATACTTTCTGACTAAATCTTGACTAAGAGGCTCTTTATTATTTTCTCTCTCTCTCTTTTTTAGATTCAAAGCCCTTATCTTTAAAGAGTAACATCGCCCGAACAAAGGTCCATATCATAAGCTATATTGTATTTGACACATTTTATAACTTCTTTAAAAATTTTCACTACTAACATAAGACCTACATGGAGATGTGTAAGGTCCATATTTCTTTATCCACATACCAATATCAAGGTGTGTAGGTTGGAAATGGAGAAGTGGAAGATGCCACCCTAGAACATGGCTCTTACACAGTGGCATATAGTTGCTGTGTTATAGAGTCCTTTTCCAATTCATCCAATTTATCTCTAAATTGATCTAACTCACTTTCTTTTCCTTAAAAAGGTAGAAATGAGTCCTGATACAAATATTTCTTATTTTTTTAGTATCAAATCCTCTAAAATATTCCAAAATGCAAGCAATATGCTATGAAAATAATGTTAAAAGTAATGTATATATAATAATACATCATTTTCCAACATTATAAAATTACAAAAAGATCTACAGTGTTAACATGGACATGTCTAGGCCATGTATAATGGTTTTAAAACGTCTATTACCATTTTGGTCTAACCCATGGTTGAGTCCTAGACTGTGTCCACTTGGCACCTTAGTTTTTATGCTTTATACTTAAGTCATGTTTCTTTTTAGTTAGACAAGTTTTGAGATATTTATTTAGTGAGAGTCATTAAAGTTTATTTTTTCTTCGTTAAACTGGAAACTAATTAAAGAATTATTTCTTTTATGGTGTTCAAGTGCTTTATGAATTTGATTCTCATTTTTTTTTATAATCAATGGGTCAATACTTTATACATCTATTTTATTTTTCATAGATTTTTTTTAAACTTATTCGTGGGTTCTCTAAGGTATATTCCTATATGAGTGCACATAAGTTAACATCTAAGTTTGGCTCTATATCAAGTGTGGTTATCCTCTTTTGTCTTTATTTTTGTATCATTTATATTTATTTTTTAGTAGTTCACTTTCCTTATGATTATATAATTCCTTTTGTTGAATCTGCTTCTTATTTCTAAAAGGTCAACACTTATATTTCAATATCTTTTTGTTTTTAAGGTTTACTTATCTTTATTTTTTTGTTAGATTGTCTTCTTTGTTCATTTCCTTTATTTAGATTATCATACCAATTGTTCATGTCATTACAAAAAGAAAAAAAAAAGAAGATAAAGAAAAGAAAAGAAATAAAGTAATGAAAAAATGGTTACCTTAAGAAATTATTCCCAAATGCAATATGAAATTCTAGTTGATCTTTCCTTTCTTTACCTGATTTCCATCATTTGCATTTATCTCATTATTCTTTTTCTCTTCTTGACTAATAGTTTTAAGGTTTTTAGACTTTGCAAAGTTAAATTCTTATTTTATTTTGCTTAATTTTTTAAGAAATTATAAAGGATGAATCATGAGCAACATATAAACATACAATTCACTAAGTCTTACGAAAGGATAAAAAAGTTTTGAAGACTATCAAAAGGAGAGAGAAACAACTACAATGAGATTCTTGAATATGTTAAATAGAGAAAAAAAGCCCAAAGAGTTGCAAAATTATATATAATTAAAAGAGATGGTGTATATGGCTATGAAGATGGAGAGACATTTAAAGTGAAAACGAATATCCAAGTACATAACTAGTATTAGCAGTTCTTGGAGGCCCAATTGAAAAAGAAATGATATGGTTCTTCTAAAGCAAGAAGTGAACCACCTAAAGCTAAAGACAATGTTTATAATTAGGGAACATTTAAAATTGATTCTTAAACCATTAAAATAGAGACCTTAAATATTTTTGTTGTTTGAAAACATGAAATATTTCATTTTAATACCTAAATAAGAGGGTTACAATCATGAAGGATGATGGAGAGCTAAAAACTGCAAGTTATTATATATAAAAAAAAACAGAATCTAGGCCAACATTTGAAGATTATAGTGACAAAGGGATTAAATATGTTACTAAGGATAAGGTCCTTATCCTTCTAAGAGCTTTAAATCTTCAACTCAAGTTGGATAAGTTATGGTAGCAAAGGAAAACAAACATATTCTATATTATATGTCAAATTCATAACAAGGTATCTGGTATGATCATTGACATAGGAAGTTGCATTAATGTAGCTATAAAGAATATAGAGTGATACAAGATTCAATAATGTAATGAATGTCGAAAGATTAAATTGAATAAACAAGAACTAATTTCTTTTTGTATTAGAAGGTATCAAAATAAGGTATTATATGATATCATGCCTTTATAAAATTTTCAAATCTTGCTAGGAAGACCATGGTAATATGACAGAAGGGTTATATATGAATTCTTTAAGAATAGGTACACTTTTATAAAGGATGATAAATCCATTACTCCTATATCTTTAACATCTAATCATGTTTACACATATCAATTGAGATTAAAAAGAGAGTTTAGAGAGAGAAGAGTAAGAGTAGGAAAAAAAAGATGAATTAGATTATAATTTTATTATGAATTTAAGAGCATTTTGCTTGTATTTGGATTATTTCTATGGGATTTGGTATTTAATGTGGCTTATATGTTGTTGATAAACCTTGTTTAAACTCTACAATAAAGAAGGAACAAATTTTAGAAAGTTAGAGCAAAGGTGGAAAAGTTTTAACATGACTTTAGATGAATACATGTTGAACATAGACTTATCTTCAAAACACGAATCAAACAAATCCCTTACTTTGCCTCATATTGGTCCTGGGTCCATTATATTTCTTTAGGAACTTGCCATATAGATAATATAACCCAAATATGGACTTATGTTTATGGCCTTCATACCCCTATTCCTAAGATAAACCATCAGACATGCAATTAAGGAGTTACGAAGTCAAAATGGATGTAATATCTAGTGGTCATCTTCACAAAAATTAGGATTTTTTATAGCTATATAGGACATAAGGATAACACGTGTTCATATTAGACCCATGTTGGGTGAGACCCTTTGAATTTTTTAAGATTTAATAAGAATAAAATGATTTTTTAGGGAATTAATAAGGGACGATAGAGAGAAGTTATTAGGAGCCAAAAATTTTAAGATAAGTATAAAGCATATTTGAAGCCAAAAAAAAAAATTCGAACATGATGCAACTACACTATATAAGATTTGAAGAATCTATAAGAATGATTTCTTTTATCTTCTTTTCTTTCTTGATTTTTATGTTCCTTTTATCTTAACATGAACTAAATTAGGATATATCTAGATAGGATAAACTATATAACTGTTGATTTAAATTGATTATTAATTTGATGAAAAATCTAGGTTTTATTGCAAATTATCCATAATTACTTATTATGATTGAATTAAAATATGCAAGAGTTTTTATTCAATTTCAAATTCTATGTATAGGGATTGAAAAATCATATGTATGAATAGATTATGATATGAATAATAAGAGTTACATAGAATTGTAGAGAAAGATTACATAGAATCATAGAGAAAGAACAATATAAATCTTCTTTTTTTAGATTCTAATATATCTTAGGGAATTCATTGAGTGAGTTAATACATTATTAAAGTTTAGATTAGATTGAGGTTTTAATTAATCAAATTAAGGATAAGGTTTTTATTTCTTGAAAAGGAATTTGGTTATAACTTTGGAATTTATATAAGTCCAAGAAACTAGAGTTTTTTTTACCTTTGAATCAAGATAAATCTATGAATATAAAGGTTCTAAAGGAATTCTTATTTGGATCTTTTTTTTTGCTATTTTATATTAGTTATTTAGTTTAGTTAACTACATCTTTAAAATCAATTATTCATTTTATCATATTAAATGATAAAAACATTACTAATATTAATACTTGTAGTCCTTATGGAATTAACACTCTTATTCACCTAGACTATATTATAAGATGATATGTGCCGTTAGGCGTACATAAATTAAATCTTTATTTTAATTTCAATTTATCAATTAATTTGGCTACGGCAAATAAGGGTCAACCTTACGAAGAAAGTTAATTTTATTAAAGAGACAATTACGTCCTTATAACGTATAAGATAGCTTTAAAAAATCATTCAACCAAAATTCAAAAAGTTGATAAATTATTTTATAACTCAATAAAAATCAACGTAGAACTCAAAATAGCCGGTATTAATCATAAAGCATGAAATATGAATTTTCCTTCCTTCAACATAAAAAATTTATGATCTAATTTAATCAACACTTGAATTATTTATTCTCCATTTAAATGCTAGTGAATTCTATTATGTCATACAGGTAATCTTCAAACTTATAATAAAGTAAAACATAAAAACTAAAAAAATTACAACTTTTAAATTACTTCCAAATCTAATTTGGTTAGATAGTTTACAACTTAAGTAATTTATAACACAAGTCAAATCATATGTAAAACAAGAAGTACGCATTTATACATTTAATTTGCTGTCCTAAACTTAAAACACATCTTAAAAAAAATTGGAAATATTTTTGGCAACTTGGACAGCATTTGGAAAAGTCATCATGCTTTATCTAAATTCTTCGTTTCATTGTGAATCAATTATTTTGTTCCATTTTAAACTTCAATGCAAGCAACTTACCACAACTTCAAAACCTATGAATTAATCTGAAGTAAATGTACGTATATAAAAAAATTATGAATTTTGAATTGAATATAATCAAAATAAATAAACAACTTTTAAATTTATTATAACTTAATCTAATATATACAAGTGGACAAATAGTGTTTAAAATTTAGTTTAGCCATGTAATTTGATATACTTGGATCATCCGAGTTATTTAACTGGTGAAGCATAAAAAACTTACTAACTATCTTCTACTTGTCTCCCTTCAATTTCTAGAATCAAACTAACTCAGTCTTAACTTAAAGTGCATTATGAACTCAGAGATACATTCAGCCACCGATAATTTATTTAAAGAACAAATAAATTCCAACTTATACAACGAGTTATGAATTAATGATTTCAATATCACATTCATAGAATCAAGGATTTTTCTAATCAGATAAAGAATATGAATCAAAAATCAAAGAATTCATACATTGTATAAGTACCAAATTAACCTTGTATTAAGTCAATGACTTCAAAAAAATTAATAATTCAAATATTCAAATTGCATTTATGAACTAAATTTAACAATTAGAATTAACTAAGTAAAGGAAATCATAAACAAAGAGGGGAGAGGTTTTAGAAAACTCATTCAATTTTTTCTACCTTCACATATCTCATAATAGCCCTAAAGGTTTTGAATTTCTTCCTCCACCAGTCATGAACCAGCTCAATCTCAGTGACACTCCCACACCTCTTCGTGCTAGCTCATTGCTTTAATCACCTTTGACAGATGAAAAATCCTTTTTGACATCTCACCTTTGCATGGATTGCTTATTCCTCTTTCTCATCCTAAGTTGCTATGTTTTTATAGATTCATGAAACACACCCCAACCACTATACATTGTTGGATTTTTGGTAATTTCCCTGTTATCTCTTCCATTTTGATGAGATTTGATGCATATATCATTGGGTTTTTGTTGAGTTTTTGAGATGGAGACATCGGGTGATAAGTCTCCTCCCATCTAAAAATGTTTCTTTTCCTTGGATGATCGTTGCATTTTTCCCCCTTATTCCTACATTTTATCTACTAGAATTTTTCTACAGTGTTTTGGTCTTTTCCTCTACTGTTGCTTGATTTGCTTCTTTTGGTTGTTGGATTCTTATTTTTCTATTGCAGGTTCATTTTTGTATTTTATCTAGCTACTGCATTTTGCATTTTTTTCCTCTACTACTGCATCGTTTTGCTTTTTTGGGCTATTGATTCTTTTTTTTGTTTTACTGTTGTGTCCTTTTAGATTTTATCTAGCTGCTGCATTTTGCATTTTATCCAGTTGTTGTTTTTTGGACTGTCTCTCTACTGTGTCATTTTGCCCTCTTATTTGCTTTAGGTTTAGGCTAGATCATGGCTAGATCTTGGGTTTGGTTTTCTTTCTGTTGTCTGGATTTTGTTTTCTACTGGGTTGTTGGCTCTGCTACTGTTTTTCTTCTATTGGGCTGTTGCTTAATTCTGGACTTTCTTTTGGACTGAACTTCATTTTGGGCTAAATTTTCTTCTAGATAACTTTCCTTAAGTCCACCAAGCCTACAAGAAAATATTTAGCACAATTTAAACCCCTTTTAGAAATAAAATATGGAAGTAAGACTTGATTTAGTAATAATAAAAAGCAACAAATTTTGTCCAAATGTGCTATATAAATGATTTAAAACAATATAAAATAGGGGTGTAAACTATGTTATAATTTCTACTTATCATAAGAACACAACTATTTTTTTTATCAGAAATAATCAAGTTTTTTATGTCATTTTTGGGGCTTCGAATATTACAAATGCTTTGTTTTTATTGATTCAATCTTTTTATTTTCTATTTATTTTAAAAGTTCCCTTCTTAATATTATTATTGATTGAATTTCATGATTGAGGTACTTTGGTTTATAACCAGCAGTAGTCCTAGAAAACTATATGATCTATATCCAAAAATTGAAAGGATTTTATGTAATGCTCCAAAAATCTCAATTCATGAATAGTACTTTTTGTGTCGTGAATAGTATATCCTAAGGTGAATAGTGAAAGCAGGACCCAAATTTCATTTTATTTTATTTGGCCCCAGATAATATTGTCCAAGTATAGCCTGACGATCAAATTAAAGCTCAAAACGAGTTAGCTTGAGGATCAAATTAGAGTCCAAAATGAGTTCGTTTTGAGGATTTGATCAACAGTTGACCAGTAGTCAAGGTTTGACCTCATAAAAGGTGAAAGACCTCAGCAAAAGTGAAAGTCAAACTAAATAAAAATAATGAAAAATAAATGATATTAATCAAGATCTTTATGTAAGGTTGATATTTTTCTTATGGGTATTCTTATTAAGAAAAAGAAAGAATGGATTAAAAGTTAAAATTAATTTTGGATCTTTAAAAAAAAGGGCGAAAAGTTATTAAGGGACTACATGACATTAATTGCCACCTAACATACTCTTCTTCACCAAAGATAGCCGACAATAAGCCTCCTCCTTTCTTCTTCATTTTTCTTTCATTTTCTTTCATTTTCAAGCCAACTTTTTTATTTTTCAACCCTCAAGTCACCTATTAAACACTAAATCATCAGCCTAGGTTCCCTAAACTCATCATATCAATAAAAATTTTGGGAAAAGATGAAGAAAAGTTATATGGGTGTTCATGATGAATAATAGTCGAAAATTTATAAAGTAAGTTAATGGAGTTGTGTTGTTTTTAGTACATGATTTTGGTATAGTTGCATGCATTAATGAATAAAAGGCATGAAATTGAATTTGTTATGCAATATTATGAAGATAAAGAAGATGAATTGAATAAGAGAGAGAAAGAGAAAGAGAAGCAACAAAGAATTGATGGTGAAATTGATGTTTGTGGAAGCTTAATTTGAAGATTTGGACATCAATTTTGTGTTCTTGCAATTCTATTTTTCCCTAAAAATTAGATATTAGGTGATTTGGGATTCTTGAGATAAAATTAGGAGTTTATGAAATTGTCGTTAAAAATAAAATTAAGAGTTTATGAAATTGTCGTTAAAAATATTTAATTGAATTGTAAATGTAGTATATATGATTAATTTAGATTTTGGACTTATAATTTGTATTTTCCCTAATTGGCATACATACGTTGAATTTGGAAATTTGATATGCATATTATTTTTGACTAATTGGTAAGATGAATATGTCTTGAATGTTATATGGACTAAATTAAAACTAATAATAAAAAATAAAGACATTACCTAGTGACATTTACTTTGCCCGAATATGCAATAGCTTGAATTGGCTATTATAAGTGTTTATCATTAAATTTCAATGGAATTTAGTTAGATTTTCCCCTAGTAAATAGATAGGAATTGGAAGAATGTGATAAGGTTGGCATGCCAATTAGGGAGTTAATAGTATTGCGTCGTCATATATATTACTAGACTGTATGGCTTCGAAAGCCCAATTCTGGTGTAAGATATTTGATTTTTGTTATGAACTGCATGGCTCTGAGAGCTCAATCTTGATATGTAAATATTAAAAAAAGACTGTATGGTTTTGAGAACTCGGTTCCATATTTTAAATCCCACTTATACGACTTGGCAATACAATTCCTTTGGATTTTACTTTGGGGCAATTGCAATATATATATGCATGACTAATCATTAAAGAACTTCAAACGAAAATAATAATTGATTGTAAATTAAATAGTACAATTTATTCATCATTTTGTAATTAGATATGAATTACTAAAATAGACACATGATGGTATTTCATAACTTGATTTTAAATGCCTATTTATGCTTAGAAATAAATGAAGATATTTATATTTGAAAATATTATATATTATGCATGTTATGGTTGAATGAATTGAATTGAATGAGAAATGGAATTGCTTGAACACCACTAAGCCTATAGCTTAGCGTGTGGATTTTCTT
>JAOSBO010000005.1:20027869-20042706 GCA_027563915.1 Erythroxylum rotundifolium
TGTGTTTTGTATTTGCACTTCGTCTGGTTTTTGTTCTTTCACTTCGTCTGTCTTTTGTTCTTGCATTTCGTCTGTGTTTTGTATTTGCACTTCGTCTGGCTTTTGTTCTTTCACTTCGTCTGTCTTTTGTACTTCTGCACACTTAACACACTTGTTAAAACGTTTATTTATTTCTAACATTATTATTATTAGTTTGTCATCAAAATTAAGATATCGTAAAGTCTTCCTGACTTAACAAACCATCTCGACAATCTTTTTGAAATCAAAAGCAAAAATTCCATACCCTTATAAAGGATTCACTCATTACAATCAAAGTGTTTAAGGTGGAAAACATAACAAGTTCTCAATTCATTACAATAAAATAGAATCTCTACTAATAAGTAAACTAGAAACAAAAATCAAAAGGTATTTTAAATAAGATGTAATAAAGCTTAGGTACATGTATGGTAGGGATAAACCAAAAGGGAAATAACTTTGAAGAAAATTCACATAAATAAGATTGAATAAAACTTAGTTCTTTATAGCACAGGTCCTTAAAAAATAAGTTTATTAGTAAAATATTAACTCTTCTCACGTAAATGTCAAGTGCTGGTGTAACTATCTTTAATTATGTGTGAAAATTGTTAAAAGTTTTAGGAATGTACATGACCAAGTCTAGTGACCATGTAGGTCACACTGTAACCATGTAGAGATTCTGAAATAAAAATTTTATATACATGGGCATGTACATGTGTATACAAAAATTTTTTAAAAAAATTTTCACTCAAAGTCACAAGATTAAACACACATACCATAAATATGAAAAATAGGCAATATCAAATGCAGATGCTTTATAAACTGACATTAAAACATTAACATGTATGTAATTTTATGTTTTAAATTACAAATGCACGGTGTAACTGTAGTTAACACAAGCAAGTACTGGTCAAGCTCGTGAGTATTACAAGTACTACTAATAGCCTCTTTTCTATTATCTAACTGTCGATTAAGAAGATGATTAAATTTAAAGCTAAATTAAAATAAAACTCAATGAAATAATGAATTAAGACAAATATAAAAAAATTCCAATATCAAATAACCAACACCTAAGTCATAAATCCCCCTAGATATCTTAAGTGATAACCCTTTACCATGCAATTTGGACCATGAAAATTTCTATCTTATATTAATATCTTTCTTAAGACCATTAAGAACTAATCCTCAGTTGATTAACTAAAATCTCTTTCTAGTTAAAACACCTAAAATCACATTACATTGGTTTGTGAATTTCTTTATTAGGTATGACCTTAGTCTAGAAGATTATGTCAACCTATCTTTAGGTTTGCATGTAACTCCTCCTCATTATGGTAGATCTATTTATATAAGAGGATTTCTCAATCTCAATCATATAAAATCAAATATTGAACTAATATTTCAGATATATTAATTTAAGAATAAAAAACATAATTTACTCTTGATGAATCAATAAATCAAATTGCATTAAATAAAGGATCAAATCATAATATCCATCTTAACTTAGGGTTCATCCTATCTAGCCAATAAAGAAACTTAGATCCTAATAACAGAAAATGAAATAAAGATCAAAAGTTCAAAAGAAATATTAAAAAGAGAAGAATCCACAAGCACGTATGTCCCCCTTCTCTCTAATGAAATCCCTTTGAATCTTTGATGAAAGGCTACTCTTTATTAAACTTGTTGAAGTACTCTTTATGTTTTCCTCATCATAAGTTTAGAATCATATCTTCTACTCTAACTTTTCCTATAGCTTTTGACTCTAGCCTCTTCTCCCTTATTTTGAAGCTAGGGTTTTTGGATTATATACGGTTGGTCACACGGTTGTGTGAGTGACCATGTATCCAAAAAAACCTTTTTAATTACAACTTTACATATTCATAGGAGCTTATATAGGCAAGGGACATGATTGTGTTACTCACCAGAGGCATGTATCTCCACACAAGTAAAAATAACATCTTCGAAGCTTTATATATTTACAGTCTCTTAAATGTTCTCCATACATAGTCGCGTATGTTACTCACATAGGTGTGTACATATTCACACAGGCGTGTGTCACTAAGGCAACTCCAATTCTTTTGTTTTATGTCACAATTTCCCCTGAATTCTTTTCCTTTTGATTCATAAAATGTAATTGAGATCTGAAAGTACACTTAAAACAAAAGAAGTGTTGAAAATAACATAAAACGCTCAAATAACAAGCAAAATATACTCAATATGAGCATAAAAGCATAATATAATAATCATTTATCAATAAGCTTATCGTGTTAAATTTCTTCAAACATAAAAAAATTAAAAGGAATGTAGCCTTTGCTATTGTTGCGGCTGGTGCATCGCATATGGACATAAAGAAATAACATAATCTTTAGGGAGAAGGAAGCCATTGGCTTGCAGGTTTTCCACAACCTCAAGTTTTAAGTCACAATTTGGCTTAAGCTATGCATGCCAAAGGAGCCCACAACCAACCAAAGTGTTTATAACAAAACGTAACTTTTTGTGAATTTTAGTCTTCTTTTGTATTGTCTGGTAAAGAGCAAGATAGGAAAGATTTTTTATACAAATGCTCAGTAAATGACTCTGCTTCTACAATAATGACATTACATCTTTATTAAAAAAACCTATTGTATTGGTATAAGTAAGGATAGAAATGGGTTAAGTGGGCCTTTTTAGGCCCAAATGCCTTAGCTCAAGCTTGATTGCTTATGACTTCGAGTTAGCTTGATCTAATTTCCTATAAATGGTTAGACCGCAAAAATTTTTTTATGTTTAAGTTCAAGCCTATCAAAATTGAATTAGATTTGTACAACTTCAAGTGGGATCGAGCTGAAGCTCTTTTATCACGTCTAGGTATAAGCAAGAAAGGAATGTTTTGAATTGTACATAGTATAGCTTTTCCAATATTATTAGAGTTCCTCTTAACCTTAAACAAGAGTTGTAAAAGGTTTCTGGTCTCATGTTAAATAATAATGATTGTAAAAGTTCATTTTGATCCATGATAAAGAAGATGTTTTATAGTTATAAGATTTGATGTTGGAAAAGTTGGTTAAATGTGTAATAAGTTTTGAATGGTCTTTCATGTTATACTTTAAGGAAAAGGATGTTTGATATCAATGAATCTAAGTTTGGAATGAAGGAGTGTTAAAGAAATGAAGATGTCCTTATGAATGCAAATGTATTCCAAGAGTTATGAAGATTGTATTATGAATGCAAGAATGAGAATTGGGAAGTATATGAAATCCTTGTAATACTAGAAAAGAATGTGTGGTTAATGAATTGAGCATGATCAAGTGTACTTAAGGTATTAACCTAAATGCAAATAAGACATATCTAAGTGAGAATATGTGAATGATTATGAATTATGATTAAGGAAATATACTTGGGATAATCATTGAGCATGCATTAAACATGACATATGTATGTGCACAATTGAGTATATATTTGATTGATCGACTTTGTAATGTGAATTATGTGTACAATGTATATGTATTTAGACATTTAAGATGGACACCGTCATCAAGACATTGCCGGACCATCTAGGCAATAGCATATACAAGAGCGTACTGTGAGTCAACCTAGATGATATTACTAGGATTGATTTATTCTGTTTAACTTCCAATTATTGAATTGTTTATGATCTGAATGTCAATTCCATACATTAATAGTATGAGGAGATTGATATTTAGGAATGTATTGGAAGTGTTCTGATTGCATATGAGCATATGATTTTGAATGATTTCTGAATAGTCAACGAAAGTTGAATATTGGACTGAGGTCTGATGAATTGAGATTCTGTTTGTGCATTATAGATAAATGCTAGTCATGGCATATTCTGTGATTTGATGCATTACATGAAATGCTTGTTTAGATAAAGGTTTTGTGATCAAAGTAGCCAGTCCAAAAAAGCTTTAGGTTCAGAATTCTGCATATAGAGCTTTACTCCGTGATTTCTATATCTGACTGAGGCTAATGGGCCAGTATCTGTATATGAAAGGTGCTCGGTCACAACAAATAATAATGAATCTGGAGTCTCATATGCATCTACATTTGTATATTGATGAATTATATGATTATGGAACCTTTTATGAAATTGTGATGATAAAGTGATATGCCACGATAATGTGATTGATTGGGTCATACATGTTCTGAAAGAGTGTGTCTGAAACGCGTGACATTCATTATGTATTTTTGAGATGGAAAATGTTGTGAAACTGGTTGGATATATGATATTTGTGTATTTGAATTGAGTGAGACCATCAATGATGGTTCACTCACTGAGTTCGCAAAACTCATCAAAATTACAACGTGACTTTTTAGGTTCAAAAGAGATATCCAGTTAAACCAGTTGAAGCTTAACCACTGCATATGAACATGTGTTAGTGGTTGGAATCAGTTTGCACCTACATATGTCTTTAGTCAAGCTGTATTAAGCATTGTATTCTACAACTATTGTATTTTGTATAAATGAATTCTGAAATGTAACGACTATTCTGACTGAATATGTTTGGAAATAAAATGGGTCAAATTAATTACTGTTCTGCTGACAATGTGTTTGATGTGAGAAATTTTGGCAATGAGTGTTTTCTGATCATCTCAATGTGCCATCCTTATAGAGTATATTCTTGAAGACCGTTGATACTTTCGGGAATATGCCCTATGAGAGTGGTATGTTACAAACTATTTCCGGTAATTTTGTACATTTTAGTGTTGTTTCGTATAAAAATGTCATATTTTTCATTAATGAATTGCTCTCTTTTGTTTCATGGTATGTTTGTGGATTTCATAAATGACATGATTAAATATTTTCTCCAAGAGCATGACAAATTATTTTAGAGCTGAAAAATAGAGAGAAGATGTTATGCCATCAAACTAATATATTGAAGGTTGAAGTAGTATAATTAAGAGAAAATGTTGTAGATGTTTTGGAAGCCATAATTATTGAAGAAAATTTCAAGTTGAAGAATGAGTTGCATTCTATAAGAAGTAGTAATGAAACACATTCAGCAAAGTGTTGGAAAATTGTAGTTTGTTTAAGCTATTGTTTACTAGTTTCGCTTTTATTTGTTAGCCTAAATAATGAAGGCAATTCAGGCAATAGTTGTATGTTAAAAGCCTTACCTAGATATGGTTTTATATACTATAATAATTTCTAAATATAATTAAGCTTACAAAGTTGTTTTGTGACATACATATACAAATGCAATTTCATCATCTAGCATTTATGAACTTCCAAAAAAAGAAAAAACCTTAAAAGAAAAGAAAAAAGATTTCTGACCAAAAATATCTGTCATTGCATTCATTTATATAATAACATGTAAATGCCAACAATATCCTTACATTAATAACAACTACCTAACGACATTAAATAGATATCCAACGTATCAACCAAAATACCATCCACCATCAAGTTAAACAGATATCACAAAATTGATGGATATAAGTATCATCCATTGTTCACTACGCAAAAACACTAACAAGCACAATTTTGTATACATTTTCTCCTTTCCCTTTGAAGAAGCAGTTTGGCTTTCTTGACTTGGATTTACACGCCCATTAATAGCTTGCTAGCTCTTTTTTGATTTCTACCCAAGGTTTATTAGTCTTTGACTTGGCGTTACTGGTTCTAGATAAAATGCAAACATTATTAACTTCTAAGGCTAGTCTTTTTTGTTGCAACCTTCTTTATGGCAGTGGTTGCATATCATGATCATGCCCTTCTTAGACACGTGCTCAATTTTTTTTTGGTCGCTTTTTTACTCTTTTTAGGCTTATCAAGGCCTTTTTTTCTAGCCGTTTTGGGTTTACCAGGTCATTGTTTGAATTCTGATGGCCTAACAGTTTATTTATTGGTAATGGGTTAGTTCGTCATACTAGGTATTGGTTTAATGGCTTTCCCATATGCTTTAACATATTGACTCTTCCATAACCAACTTGGGGTGTACTCTTTAACATTAACCCTCTTGTCTCTGATAACAAATATGACATGTGCAAAAGTAATGCCAAAGAGGGTATATCTTTTACAAGAACAAGTTTTGTCCTAAAGTCGAACCACATTTTTGTTCTCACCATGATCAATCTCATGTCCTCCTTCTCCATTATGATGTATTGAGTAATGTTGACACTCTTATCAATACTTTCTCATATTCTTGGCCCCAAATTTTTTTTCTACTTGGTAGTTTCTTTTCTTTTTCTTATAAGTCTTTTCACCATTTCTCTTCTAAAGTGCTCAAATTACCCTAAAATTGACAATTTTCTTGCATCAAACAGAGTTTTATGGAATGCCTCACATAATGTTGTCAACCAACTCAATTATAGAATCTTCCCTTTGGAATGCCCTACACCATTCTTGAATTGGTACATAGCTCTCAATATCTTTGTTGCCCTTTCCTTCTTAGCTCTTAACTTTTCTAGATTTTCTTTAAATTCCAGTATTGTACAGGATTTTGTAATTTTCCAAAAGTGTTCCTTTGTCTCTTCCCCTTTTTATCCTCTTCCTTGCTAATTAACATAAACATGTCGAGCATAAAATCTGTAATTAACAACTGCACACAAATCTGCAATGGCTTTATCAGGTCCCTGTAAGGAAAAACATAACCATTTCAATAGGCAAAATCATAAACATTTTAGTTTATCTATCATTATAGTCCAATCAATTCCAGAGTGTAAGTGAGGTAAATCTTCTTGGAATCTTTCAATGAACCACTTCCAATGATATTAGTCTCATCTTCAACTGTAGCCTAAATAATAGGAAATATTTGATTGTTCCCATCTCTTCCCACATTACATAGAAGTTCACCCTTAATTATGGTCTTAAACCAACATCCATCTAGGCCAAGATAATGCCTGTACCCATACCTAAACCTATGTTTAAAAGCTTCTAAACATATGTACATTCTTTCAAAAACAGGTGGAGATGTTGGAATTGGCCGAGACACTGTCATTTTAATTGTGCTACCTGGGTTGGTTTGCCTAATTATTTCAGCATAAGACCCAAGGTTCCTAAACTCCTCTTCAATGTTGATCACAACACTATCTAATTTTCTTTTCTCTTCTCACCATACTCATAGACACTTCAATAGCAGAACAATCCTTAACATGAAATCTGATGACATCATTCTTAAAAAATGATTCCCTTTTAAGCTTGTCCATTAATAAGTCAGATAGGATGCTGTTATTCATCATAGGATTTCTATAATCCCTATTACAGTCATGAGTGTCCCTAAATTTTCTAACTTGAAAAGACTGCATCTTCTTATCAAATGCTTTATATATATATATATATATATATATATATATATATATATATATAAAGCACAGTCCTCTGTCTTACATTTAACTTGCACAAAATTGGGCTTATTTTTAGTAAATATGATAACCCTCTTGGTTTTGATGGATAAAAAACTAACTGCATGCTTAAATTACAAATGATTAAGAAAAATCATTCCTAATTTAATATAAGTCTCAACAATATTTTCATCATAAACAGGGTATTTTACTTTTTACCTAGTCACATATCTACCATATCATCCATATTACCAACAAGGTCCCTATAGTCATCACTGTTATAATATTAAAAAAAAAACTACCTCATCTTCATCATTTTCATCATCTGCATCATCTTCATGGTCTCCATCATCTTCATCTCCTTCCTCTAAATCCTCTTCAGTTAAATGATCCTTATTAACATTGATAAACTCAGCTTCTTCCCATTCCCCTTCTGGATTCCTAAACTTAACTATGAAATCATCTCCCTAATCTCTATCATATACCTTATCTCCATCATCTACACATTCATCTCCGTTATCCTCCATATTTGCATCATCTCTAGCATATCCATCACCAACATTTGAGACATCATCTAAATTTTCTACATTTTTTACATTTTCATCAGTATTATCTTCATTACCTCCAAACCCTACATTATTAACATTCTGACCCTCATATTCAGCTATGTTATCCTGATTAACATTTTCTACATTTTCATTAGCAATTTCATTATCTACATTATCTTCAAACCATACACTATTAACATCCTGACCATTATCTTCAACTACATTATCCTGATTAAGCTCATTAGGTTCATCCTTAATCAACTCAAGAGGTAATCTAGGGGTATTTACACCATGTTCAATTAACATATCAATAACACCAGTAAGCATCATCTTACTAATCATATCTAACATACTAGCATCATCTTCTACAATCCTCAAACTGTTAGACAGTTGAAAACCAGACCTAAGATAAAAATTCTTGTTCACATTGTTATACCCATTAATCTTACATTCATCAATCATTTCAAAATAGCTGAGTAAGTCATGATCAAATTCTATTTTATCCAGAAAACCACCCTCATACCTAAGATTATCACCCACATTGACCAAAGATCTTGCTTAGTGAAACCTTAGATTGATCTCATTAAACGCTATTATGCCAAACCATAATGCAACACACCCTAAAAGGACAAACTAATATTAGTTATTATTCTTCTTGTACCTCATTATCAAAATTTAAAAGATAAACACACAAAACATAGATATTATAGAATAAGTGACCTTTAACTTAAAATTTGGTTTCATCCTCTTACATTATGCTAATATCATATTAAACATCAACAAAGCTAAATACTACTGCAAATAAGTCTACGGATTTCATTAAATTAAGATAATATTTGAGAGCACCAAAAACCATAAGATACATAATGTGGAGTTTCAATCTGAGTTAAAACGTGAATTCCTGATGTTCAATATTCTTTGACCTTCAAGCGAAATTCAAAATCCCAATTTCTTTAGCTTGCAAGACGAAACCCTAATTGATCTCAGATTAACCCCTCAAAAGCCCAATTTCTTATCTCGTTAGACGAAACCCTAAATGTTCTCAGATTAACCCTTTAAACACCTAAAATTCCCAAATTCGTAGCTAATATTCTACATCCCTAAATTGAATCGATACTATTAATAAACCCTACATTGAAGAAAAACATGACATTTGAAACCCCATTCCTGAAATTTTTTCTTTTCAGAATCTTTACTGTTTGAAAAGATAAGTTTCCAAGAGAGAGAGGGTAAATATTTGGAGATTGCAAGTAAATTTAGGGTTTTGAGTACAAATTGAAATATTTTTTTCTTTTTTTTTGAAAATCCACATGGCCTTTATTGTTTGACATAACGTCTAAATCCACCCAGCCTCTCCAAATGGACTTTTTATATATAGAATACGCGCATGTATGACATTGTCAGATTTCTATCCAAAATGGCCTAACATTGAGTAGAATTGATAACATTTGGACTTTAATTAAGCAAGAAAAAATGTTTGATCCTAAAGTAATCAAATATGAAAATGTTTGGCCCAAAATTGGGTATTTAGCCAGGTTTAAAGGTTGACAATGTCTCGTGCTAGATGGTTTGGTTTGGAAGGTTTGACAGTTTTGTAGTAGTTTGTCCGAAAAATGGATAAGACATTTTGAAGACTTTTCTGTAGTCAGTAGCATCGGGATAGGATGAGGTGTTATAGATAGGTTGTGTGGCTGGAAGTGAGGGGGGATATGAATCATATAAAAATTATGAAAAATAAAAATAAAAATCACTTTCATTTTCATAAATTTTAATACCTAAAAAAATAAAACTAAAAGAAGAAAGAAAAATTCAAAAAACAAAATTTTAAATTTAAAAACAAATAATAAAAATTAAAAAATAAATAGAAAGAACGCAACCCTAAAATGTGTTACATGTTTAGGCGTGGAAGAAGCTGTTCTCTGCAGTTCGTTCATTAAACCAATGTGCCGATAGACATAGGCCCGTTAATTGAATACGAGGAATTAAGCACAATACAAAAACAATCTACGCCGTTTGCTTCTGTTCTTTATGCATGTTTTTGCTAATGGCATTTAATTCAAATTTCAATCTACATTAACTATATTATGTTATATCATGTAAGCGGGAAGATGATTGTTCCAAAAAAAAAAAAAAAAGCGGGAAGCTGATTAAAATCCAATTACGAGCATACGTTTTCAAGTGGAACCCAAAAAAAAAAAAAACCATAAACGAAATGAGAGGCTCAATGCGGCGGCGACCCGCCGAGTCGATGAACCCACAACCCACGCCGGATCACCACCATCGCCAGTTTCCCCGCGATTCCGACGCCAGCTTTTCCAGCAGTCGGCCGTCATCCATAGGCGTCGGTCGCGCCTTTGAGCTCCCCACCGACAGAGCCCACCAAGGGGCTGCAGTGCGAGCGGTGAATGCGTATCTCTCGTCACACTCTTCTCACCTCTCTCTAAAAACCCACCCAATCTCCTCCGCAAAAGATATCACCGAGACCCTCCACTTTATTCTCCACCAACTGGACTACCCCTCCACAAAGCTGGAGGACGATCTCTTCCTGCTCTTGAAGTCCCTCAATTGCCCTTTCAAGGTCAACAAATCTACCCTCCGTGCCCCCAACACCCCCCACAATTGGCCCTCCTATTTGGCTGTCATCCACTGGCTGGTTCAGATCGCCATGTATAAGGAGCATTTGGTGGCTAATTCCAGATCGTTTGTAGAGAGCAATAGCATGTTTATGTATGCTTTGGATAGTTATTTGAACTACATTCGAGGCGAGGATGATGCTGTGGATGCTCTTGATAGAGAATTCATGGAGAAGTTGGAGAGGGAGAGGGATGGTGTGTTGGAGAGCGTGAGGGATTTGGAGAGGAGATATAGTGAGCTGGAGGGGAAGGCGGAGGCGTTGAGGTCGGGGCAGACAGAGAGGGAGAGGTTAGAGAAGGAGAGGAGTGTGTTGGAGGAAGATGTGAAGAAGTTTAACGCGATGATTGGGGAGTTCAATCAGAGGATTGAGGCGATGGAGAAGGTTTTGGAGGAGAAAGGGAAGGAGTTGGAGGCCAAAGTGGAGGAGAAGAAGAGGATAGATATGGAGAATGAGGAGTTAAAGAAGAGGGTGGAGGAGCAGAGCCTAAATGCCAGGGATGCAGAGAGGATGAAGAGGGAGTTGCAGGCTGTGGAGAGAGACATATCGGAGGCTGAGGCTGCCAGGAATTTGTGGGAGGAGAAGATCTGGGATCTTCATTCTGCTATTGGACATAAATATAAGGACCTTGAATCACTTGCCATTGAGTGCAACCATGCTGCTAGAAGGTTTCTCTCTTTCTTTTTGTTTTTTGTTTTTTTTCCTGTTATCAGCATGCCTCACATGATCTCCTTCCTTCTTCTTTCCCTTTTCAAGATTAAAGCTTGGTGATGGCTTCCACTACAGTTTGAATGCCAAGGGTTCTACACCTGCTCAAGTTATGGGAATCGACTACAAGTCCACGCTTAAGCCTGGACTTCAATCCTTTACTGAAGACATAAAGCGGACCTCTATGGCTAAGTTGGAAGAGTTGATTTTGCTTCAACAGCAGTCTTCTGAATTAAATGCTAAAGTTGAGGCCAAAAAGAATCAAACTGCTTCAATTCAATCTTATGTTGAGGAGGTACGCATAGTAATCTTCTTACTCAAGTTATATTACCAATTAGAATGTTATACAACTACTTGTTATGCTTAATGTAAGTACTTGCTGAGGGATTCGTCTTTTTGCAATTTCATAGCGAGCAATGGATAAGGAAGGGTGGGCGTTTGATATAGATATTATTTTCCTTTGTCCTAGTATGAACCAATAGATGTATGAAGACCAAAGTCTCTTTGATTAGTTTTTGAAGCATTCAGGCCTCCAGTGTTTCAGAGCAAACTTTGTTCTGTGATATTCTGCTATCTTTTTCTAGTATGGTAACAAAGGCTTTCGGAATCACAATGTTGATATTTATGGACCAAAACTATTACCGAATAACTAGAATAGTTCCTACAGAGTATTTATTTCCATCACTTATGTTTTTCAGTATGATAACATTTACATATCCCGAACACAGTGATGTACCCTTTGTCACATAGGATGTCTAGGAAGACAATAACTGATTCATCTGGCTTCAAAATGCTTTTTTTTTTTGGCATCGAGTATGAGATGGTTTATGTACATGTTGCCTTGGTAATTCTTCAATATTTTTCCCAGGTGTTCAATTTTTTGTTTCCATTCTCTTCACCTAGGTCTCTTGTTTATATTGCTTGATCAGTATACCTAGAGATGTTAGATTTTCTTATTCCATTTTTTGCATTTGGCCATAGGTGTAAGAGAAATATTTTGGTCAAGATATGAAGGATCTGAGTATGATGTGATCATGTTTACTATGTAAACAACTCCCATCTTCGTTCCCCATCCCCTCTCTCTCTCTCTCTCTCTCCCCATTTTTCTAGGCAGCAGCATCATTCATGTTTTTCTGCTTATTAGTTGACTTCGCTGCTTTACTGTGGCCCTTGACGAGGATTCCCCCCCTAATCGTAGATAGGGTGTCTTTTCCCTATATAAATGGCTTTTAATAAATTCCAAGTTTATAAAAAAGAATTCATTGGATTCCTTCCTCTTTTCCCATCTTCTACTGCATTGCTTTTGGAGCACAATTCCTTTATGTTTCCTCTTTTTTGTTTATGAAAAACTAGCCTTGGGTCATTTGTATGTGTTATGCAACATAGTCTGTCTCTGTGCCCCATTTTGACTTTCATATCATTGTAGCTGTGCTCTAGAATCATTATTCATCTAATAATGAGTGACATTTATCCTTAGGTGGAAGGACAATTGAATTCATTGAGGAAAGAAACAGAGGAGTATACCCATAGATGTGCTGCGGAAGCGAAGAATATTGTGGAGGATGTTCAGATGCAGGCGCACCAGTTGGATATATTAGAAAAAGAAGCAGCAGAAGTTATGAAGGTATGGGCTTTATGGCTTAACTTGTTCGAGTAGCTAAATGGAAGATACTGGTGTTGCTTAGGATCCATTTGTCAAATATGCAGAATAGACTTTTTTTTTCTGTGGTTCATTTCCTTCCTATTGACATTACTAATTTAGATTCTGAACTGTTCAAGTATCCAATATTCACAACAAACATGAACGTGGAATGGGGTGGTATTTTTCTTAACATGTTTCCTATATATCCGTGAAGGATTCTGAGCTAAAGTTGCAAGAGGCAATCAAACAAAGTGAAGAAGAAATTCAGATGCAAGCTAAAGAACTCTTCGTATTGGTTGATTCGGTTTCGAAGTACAAAGAGCATGTTGAGTCCAAAATTGTGGAGATAAAGAGTCAGCTCTCAGAAACGGTTGTTGCTGTATCAGATGCTTACAAAAGTTCCCTGACGGCACAATATGGTATCAGCCTTGATGGCAGCCACTAATTCAAATCTCATGTATGTGAAAAATATCTTACAAATATTTCGCTTTGCACCAAAGTTCACGTTTTGTGACTAGATTTGACTATTGAACGAGTGATCTTAGAACAAGATGCATTGTGCCGTATATCATTCAACTGGTGATAATGGTATTGGTTCCTTGGTAGGGTTTTGTTTGTTGCTAGACGATGGGGGTGAGCAAATCACCAGATCCTACTCAAATTCGTAAACAAAATCTGAAATAAAAACCTTTTTGAATAAGGCAAATATTTGAATTTTTTAAAGATTATTATATTTTAGAACTAAATTAATATCATTAACTTAAGTGTTTTAATTGAATTTTGTTTTGGTTTAATTTTTTAAAATGACCTTGATTTGATTTTAAAACGTTTTCAATTTATAGACAATAGAGGTGACGATAAGCCGAGTTAGGTTTGGGCTTACTTAGGCTTGAGCTTCATAAGATATTTTATGGTTAATCCCCATATTAAGTTCAAATCAACATAATTACAAAAGCAATTCAATCCCCTGTTTTAGTTGGTGTGACGTGAGCATTTCTAATTTTTTTTTTCTAATCTTTCACCATTTCTGCTGTCCCTTAAATTTTCATTCTGATTTGATGTTAACATTGTTAATTTAATTCGAATGTTCTTAATGTTTTCTTACTTCCTGCTTCAGAAGTGTTTATCTGTAATAGATTTAATAAATAGAAATTTAAAGGGCTTATTTGGTTAAGGTTGTGACATTTGATTTTTGTTTTGAAACTTTAATAAAGAAGTGTATTGGTTAAACTTCTATCTTCAATAAATTTAAAATTAGTTTGTCAAATAAAGATAATATTATCACAAGTTTATATTTTGAATATCTTTATCTTTCAAAATATTTAAATATAATATAAAGATTCTTTCAAGTAAGAAAACCATGTCATATGGTAAAATAAATGTAATAGTTATTTTCATTACGAAATTAAAAATGATATTACAGTATAATATATAGTTTGAATTAATATTTAAATATTAATTAAATAATCTTTAATAAAAAATTACAAGCATCAATATTTGAATGAGGAAAAACAATAATAAGCAGTCAATAAAAAGCCGTAAACATAGTTTTGTATAAAGTAAAGTCTAAACCATCTCTACTGTCAATACAAATAATAAATATCCAAAAGCTATCAATTTGCTACAAACAATATGTCCATACTGGTCGCGTCCTTTTCTTTGATGAAATCATTTTGCAGCTGCAATGTATAAAAAATAATATTAAAAAATTAGGTTTTTTATTTATTATTTTTGTCAAAATTGTTATTAGCATCAACCATCTCCAATATGCAATTCAATCGAGCAAGCATTTTGTGTTTCTCCTGCAAAGTTTCTTACTTTTGTTGATTGGTTTATGATTTTTCTTTCATTGTTATTGTCATCTCTAAAATATTTGTTTATAATTGACACTAATTTCAAAAATCATGAGGGTTAAATAAAATGAAACTTAGATCAAACAAAAGAATTAGGTGCAATGCTTAACATTTTGCAATGCCTCTCAATCAATCTGGTGCTTCATTGGGGGTGTAGCACC
>JAOSBO010000005.1:20044457-20069228 GCA_027563915.1 Erythroxylum rotundifolium
CATAACTAATAATGCATGAACATGCCACATATGAATGCAATGAACTGTACCCATCCTATCGATGACGGGATGTTACAGGGGGTTACTCATCACAATCAACTATCCACATCTTAGACTAGTTAAGTGATTATTCCATTTGATTCTTGGAAAATATTATTTTCAAATATTACCATAGATTCATATTTTCAAATATTACCATAAATTAATTGTTTAAGTGAATGTTGTTTTTGTTTAATTTTTTAAAATCACATTGATTTTATTTGGAAATGTTTTAAATTTATAAATGATAGAGGTGGCAATGGGCCGAGTTAGGTTTGGGTCTAATCAAGCTTGAATTTGATCGTAAATTTTATAGTAGGGCTTTATGCCTAAGGCGCTTAGCCTAAGCTATAGTTTGTGTTTAGTTTGAAGTCTGTGTTTTTTTATAAAAAATTTAAGCGCGGTTTGAAATTTAATCAACTCAAAACAGGTCAAATTGGGTTGAAAAAACTTTGTTAACCTTAAAGATGATGTTTTTTCAGAGAAAAAGTTTGATGCTTAGATTGACCTTTGTTAATTTAAAATTTGATCAACACGAATTTGATTTGATGTATTGAATTTGAATTTGAGTTAGACAGGTTAGACTGAAATTGTCAAACCTATTATCTCGTTCCTTAGTTTTCTCGAACACATTCAAGGCACCTGCTCATATTTTCATGAAGATGAACAATATGATGATTATCATTTCATTACTTAGGGAAAGGTAGAACATTTTCTCATTACTGTGACTACTAAGCTAAGAAAAAATTTTATAATGCACTGAAAATGATATCCATTATAGATGATGAATCGAAATGAGAACCATTATTTCTGACATGGAGGCAACATTTAAAAAGGGATTTCAAACCTATGCTAGAAAAGCAAATTTTCTTTTTTAATGATACCTTCAGCCAAAAAGACACCATTGGCTGGTGAAAATTTTGTAAAAATAAAGATACACATATTTGAAAGAGTTAAGAATAGACATAGTCCTGAAGCACAAAAAAGGTTTTATCATCTCCCAAAGCATATAAAAAATATCTATCCTTCTTATACAAGTGGCTGGAAGACATTTAAAGGAAAAGATTAAGTTGAAACATCTAGCCTTTGTACATATGGTGACACTTTTGAAACAGAAAGATAAGAAGACAACATGGAAATCTCTCTAACCACTCAGACAAAAGGGAATTCACTATTAATAAAGATAGAATCTACTTTATGAAAAAGTTGATATGATGTAATATTTGTTAAATTTAAAATATGAACTCTAAGTCCACCAGTATAAATAAGACCCCTAGGGTGTTGTAACGGGGGCATATAACATTCTCTATGTATCTCATCTTTGTAATATCTTCTACTATGAAATAAAAAATTCTCCTTTTTGTAGGTACATTCCATAGTTTCCTTCTAGAAACCTTATTCTTCTTCTAAAATCTTTATGATATGCCTTAAGGTAGGAAACAAATTAAGTTGTGCTAGACTTTGTTGAAGGAGCATGAAGGGTTGTTACATTACTCTAAGGTTTGAGTTGAAATGCTCATTAAAAGACTCGACGAAAACTTGATAAAACTACAGTAAAAAAATATAGAAACATAGTGGACCCTCTAATTTAAAAAATTGAAACTATTATGTATATATTTATATCATGACTTCTTATTTTCTGAAAAAGTTCATATATAGATTATCAGGAATATATTTAGATTATGTAGATTCTATAAATAAGATAATTACATATCTTTTGAAAAAGTTATTAATATTATCACAAATATTGATAAATATAGGGTGAATATTTATTTCAAATCCCTTTAATTTTTGAATAACTTAGATATGATAAAATCTTTTATTTCTTGTAATTGTGTTTGATCGAGTTTTCTTTATACCCTACACCAATGACCATAATGAGTTTTGAAATGTATTTGTTGTTTAATAATATCAATTGTTTTTTGTGAAATAATTGAAGAAAATTGTTTTTAAAAAGAATATCAATTTCAATAACGTAAAAGTAAATGACGTACATTTTATTGAAAATTGTCATACTAATGTGTGGGGTTGATTAATACCTTTTGATAAAAGTATCTTATATATCTAATCCTATTATATTTTTTTAAATTTTCATGATATTGTATAGGAAATTAACTTGTTTTACATAAACAAGAACCAACTTCACTATCTTTATAGGCAACAAAGTATTATGCTCTACAATCTTTACAATTGATTGGAAAAAATAATAGTCGGACTAGTCATTATCTTAGAATATATATTATATTGTTATTATAGGATATTTGTATTCCATATTAAGTTGTCTTCCCTCTATGGATGGCTTTCCAACTTTGTCAAACTTCTTCCTTTTAGCATATGTTTGTGTTCGCTCCTTGAATCTATATGTAAACACAATAAGAACACAAAATGAGTATTTAAACACAATAATAGGATTAAAAAGACATTGAAATGCATAACAAAATATAAGATGATTCAATCCTATCAGTTGTTATGTCGTTTAATCTATTGGTTGTCCCTAGCATGTGCTGCATTTTGCTGCTAACCAACAACATGGTTTCTCTTTTATTGTGCCTGCGTTTTGGTTGTTGCGTTGTCGTTCCTTGCTCTTTCCCACTTTCCATCCTTATACATTTGATTCATGTGAAGAACCATGCATAGCTCATGCACTACTCATGACTTCGTTTTGTCATTCCTGTTGCTGCTGCTTTGCTTCTTTGGCGTAGACTGCTTCTTAAACTCTACTGTCCATCATCCTCTATTGTGTTGCCATTAAATCGCATTCTTGCAAGCAAAAACATGCATGTAAGTGATGAATTTCTACTTCCTTATGCCTCCAACATGTGCTGTCCATTAAATATGTTGTCAATTAAATCACTATCTTGTATGAATGTCGTAAGTGAGTGATTCGTCTTCCTTTTCACATATATTTGTGTCCAATCCTTTAATCTATATGTAAACATAAAATGAACACAATTAAGTATTTAAACACAACAATATGATTGAAAAAACATTGAAATGTATAAGAAAATATAAGATAATTCAATCATATCAATAAGATATAAGATATCATGCAGACATTGAAGGTTTTTTCTTTAAGATTAATATCGTAGAACATATGGTAGTTTTTAGGATTTAATCTTATTTTTGCTAGTAATGTCATATTAAATCCATTGTAAGAATTTATTAAATACATAGTACTTTGAATTTTTAAAGCATTTTTCTATCAATTAGAGTTTCTTTACTGTAACCTGCATGTTTTTCAGATGTTTCTACTATATTGTCTATAATTTGACTATCAACTTGTGCGTTAGAATATTCTCCTATTTCACTCATTTGTTTCAAATTTTAAGGTTTCTTTATATTCTATATCTGTTATTATAAAAATGCTTTCTTTAGAATAGCATTCTTCAAAAGTATTAGTTTTAATTAAATCTTCATTTTCTATCATTTCATTTTTTCATCATTTATTTCAATTTTCTTTTTATTAAATCTTTTAGGACATTCATTGTCCTTTTTCTTTACAATAATAACACTAACATTCAGTTATCCTTTTATTTATTTTCTTATTTCTTCGAAACATAGGGTTTCTAGATTTGTATCCTCCTTTTTTCTTATCATATTTTGCTTTTTATTTTTTAAAATATCTTTTCTTAAAATATTTATTCTTTGTCTTATTGTAATATGAAGGACCAACAAATGCTATCATAGTTGGCATTTTAAAATCAAAACATCCTAATGAATTTATTTCTTTATTCCTTTACTTTTCTTTAACAATATAGCACCATCACCCTATTCACTTAATTTATCTTTTAAAAACAAATTCTTTTTTCCTAAGGTATCTACAAGACCAGGATTATGGGTTGCTTTTAGTTTACTTCTTCAAGGATCAAAGATCTTTGAGTAAAATATTTTTAAATAAAGATGTGTATTATCAACTTGATTATAAATATGGTAATAATAGTCTAAAAAATACAAATATATCTATCGATTTCACACATATCACGTAATTGCAGTCTTTGTAACGCTATAGCATTCCTTGTCCAACAAATTCTAACAAAAAAGTGTCAGAATCTCTTCTTATAAGATTTGTTATATCATTATCTGGATTAAATATACAATTCTTTGAGTTTTCATTTAAATTTTTTTCCAAATTCTGAGAGAGTCATTGACTAAATTTTTCTAATTTTTTAACGTATTTCATAATCTATTTTATTAATAGTAACAACTACTCAGAGGGTGGTTTCTCATTCTAATTTGAAATAATATTGTTAATTTAATTAAGATGTTTTTAATGTTTTTTTAGTTGTGACATTTGATTTTTGATTTTCAAATTTGATAAAAAAGTGTATTGGTTAAACTTCTATCTTCAATAAATTGATTTAATTAAAAAATAGTTTGTAAAATAAAGATAATATTATCACAAGTTTATATTTTCAAGAGACAAATATTATTTTTGTTTTGAACAATTTTATTTTTGAAAATAGTTAAATATAATATAAAGATTCTTTAAAGTAAAAAAATCACATTTAATATGGTAAAATAACTGTAATAGTTACTTTTAATGGTTTTATTATTTTTATCACATAATTAAAAATTATATTATATACAATAAGCTCTATGAATTAATTTTTAATTATTAAATTAAATAATATTTAATAAAGAACTATAAGTATCAACATTTGAATGAGGTAAAGCAATATAATTAGTTGATGAAAAGCTACAAACATAGTTTTGTATACAGTAAAATCCAGTCCGTCTTTATTATCAATAAAATAATAAATATCTGAAAGGTATCAATTTGATATAAACCATATGTTTATTAGTACCTACGATCATATTGACCACATCCTCCTCGTTGATGAAATCATTTTACAGCTGCAACGTGGTGGCGTTGTATAAAAATAACATTAGAGTTTAAGTTTTTCATTTTTTTTCTGAAATTGTTGTTGGCATTACCCATCCCCAATATGTAACCCAATTGAACAATTATTTTGTGTTTCTCTTGTAAACTTTCATATTTTTGTTGATTTGTGTATGATTTTTCTTTCAATTGTTATTCTCATCTTTGATTTGTGGTACAATAAAGTAAGCAATTTCATTTGAAATTATCCTACCAACCAATTTTACTAATCATGGTATTCTCTTATCCTGCCAAAAATTTTTGGTTTGATCAAAGATGCGTGTTTAAGTTTTATATCGTAATCAAGTGTTGCAAGTATTAATCTAACATTGTTAATAAAATTACAGGTTTAAGAATTACATAAATAATATAATATTACAAATAACAATATAATATCAATATTAGTTGTAATTATGTTATTATTTAAAGTTTTTAGGTTACATATACATCTATGCATAAGTGAGAGTGCTAATGTGATATAAGAGAGCTATAGTTCTAGAGAATTTTGTAATATTTTATTAGTAACTATTAATTGAAATTTTACTAATAAACTTGAATTCCAACTTGATTGCTATTCGTTTAGAGTGACAGCTGTAGTTAGCAAGAGGGAAAAACATATTAAATAGGACAACAAGGAAGAATTTGTAGTTCTTTTGTGTAAGAGTAAAATATTTAGTGTGCATGTGTAAGAGTTGATATTCTAGTATGACATTTGTCCAGTTGGTATGACATGATTTTTTTATATGTGAAATATTTTTTTAGAATATGATGCTATGTATTATATAATCTAGTGGTATCATATGTGTACTGTAGTTGTACTTTTGAATAATGTTTTGGTATTATTTATACAATGTAGTAGTTTAGTTAAGACAACTAATGAAATTGAGGACTAGAAGAGCTCTTTAAATATGGTGATTTCATGTAGACGAGCAAAGAATATTGACATGGAGGTGGCATTGGAAATGATAGTGTCATGGATTTATAGTTGCTACAAAGAGAGGAATAAAAAAAGATGAGAATAGAGAGTTAAGAGTAAAATATTTGTTTATCATTAACACTAATTGTAAAATTCTTAACGGTTAATAAATGAAGCTTAGATCAAACAAAAGAATTAGGTACAATGCTCAAATATGTTATCAGTTGACTGAAGTTATTTGTATCATGAAAAAAGTTTGAAGATGTGCACATTCATAATTTTGATTCCAAGTAATACGAATTTTATGAGACATTATTAGTTCTTAGATAGTCAAAGAAGATAGATTATAATTGATCGACAACTACAACATTACACTGTGCATAAATATACACCTCCCATAATACCTTCCTCACTTTTTTCATTGCCTCTCACTCAATATGGAGCTGCATTGGGTGTCACTCATCACAATTAACTATCCACATCTTAAATTAGTTAAGTAATAAATCTATTTAATTCCTAAAAAATATTGTTTTCAAATATTACCATAAATTAGTGAGAAATAATATGACCTTTAACTTTCTTTGCTTATGCTTTGATACCTTAAACTTTTTAATGTCTTTTCAATACTAATATCATCTCATGTTATAATCATTGTCATCTTTTCTCACTTGAAGGTCTATTATTCTATTAATATATAAATGCTAACATAAACTAGGATAATGAAAGAAAGGGCTATTACAAAAAGATTTAACTTGTTAATAATCTATTGGTATATTAATTCTTAGGTATGGGCTTGTTACTTGAAAATAATTGTCGATACAATTGGGAACCATTTACACTGTTTGGAAGGAGTGTAATAGCAGACGATTCACTGATAAGAAGGAAGCAAAATATCTTATCATAGACATGATTATTAACCTGATATGAGCTAGCATTTAGGCAAAAAACACACAAAATACTCTCTTTATGGAAATAAATGAAGATGGAGTTTATAACTCATCTTAGATCTTTTATCTTATAACATATGCATTGCTTTTCTTTTAGATTCTTTAGTATTTTTGTAACATGAATGTCATCTAACCACTTAAAACTCATTATAATGTTGTAATAGTTACATCTATAGTAAATAAATAATTCATTTAAAAAAACAAAGTAGGTCTAAATGGATGATTTATATAAGAAGAATGAATTTTTTTGTAGAAATTATATGAAACAATGTATATAAAAAGGAATGGCTTTGCTAGCAAAGAGAATAATGAATTCAAATTAAAGGTTGATATTTCGTTCTTTATTAAAAAAAATTGAATACTAAACAAATTTTAGATTGGATTGTAGTAATAGGAATGTGTTTTTAGTATATAGAAATTGTAAAATGAAAAAAGGTGAAACTTATTGACTGTACGTTGAATGATGAAGCATATGCATAATAAAAAATATTATCGTAAAAAAAGGTTTCATAAGGAGAAAGCACCAATCAATACTTAATACCAAAGAACATTATTTCTTATGATTATAAACATAATTTAGTATACTATAGAATTTATAAGTTACAAAAATGAAAGATTTGAGAGAGATTAAAAGCCAACAAATTGTTAAACATTAGGAAGGCTTAAATTCAACTATCAATGATAAAATAGGAGTCCATATATTGCAAATTTTATCTAAAATATGAAATATATTATTTAAAAAAATTTTATCGTAAGAAAAGAAAATGCTATATTATTCTCATAAGAATTATAAAGGGCATAATTATAAAGCTTTTTTAATAATAAGAATATGTCAATTCTATAGATTTCTTAATATAATAATTAGTAAAAAGGGGAAAGTAATTAGAAACTAGAAAGGTGATTAAAGCAAAGGAGGAGCAAACACTGTGAATACATATACCAAATTAATTCCTAAGAGTGTTTCATCAATGATCAATATGATAGAAGATTTAATTGTACCACTCTTTATAAAAAAAAATAGTTTATATGGTGGAAGGAGAGGAAAAGGATGATTGAATTTACTATGGTTTAGATGAAGAGGATGATAAGTATATGGATGGTAGTGATAAAGCACATAATTGCATGGTAAGGTGCATGATATTATGTTTAAAATAAGTAGATGATAAGAAAATGATAAAATATGTAGAGTTATTCAAATAAATTGCCATAAAATGTTCAAAAAAAGGGAAAGCATAATTTGAAAGGAAAACATAAAGGATTAGGATCATAAAAACAAAATCATGCAATACTGGACACATGCTCATCATCCACATTTCTTCCTTTTGAAATTGACCAAAACACATAGAAGATCCACTTAAACTTAAGTTATATTTTATTTTTAACTTTAAGTCTAACCAATCATTAACATAGAATTGGTTTTTTGCTCCATTTGATGGTTTATTAACCTATTCAATTATACCATAAACAGTTCCAATTAACTTTAAATATAAAAACCAATTAGACTAAGCTATAATAAACAATTAGAGTAAATTAATTGAAATCATGAAGAGAGAAAAGATTTGCTTTAAATGTCTCTCAACCTCAACTGATGCTCCTTAGCTCCTTGTCTTACTACTTCTTCATTGTTTCCCTCCTTTCCCTAGCTTTTATTGTTCTTTTTCCTACTTCTCTACTTCTTTTAAGTTCTTCTACTCCCTACTTCATAACTAGCTTCTTACTAAAGGCTTAATAGACGTAGTTGCTTTTTCTTGTCTCTCATTTTTTCCTCTTTTAAAATGACTTTTTACATTGTTAATTAACATTGCATCCCTCATTTTACTTCAAAAAGAAAAATGTCTAAGCTCTTGTCCATTCCAGTCCAAACCATTTATTTATTTTTTTAGACTTCCCTCCACTAAAACTACCTCTAAACTAGTCTTCAATGCCAGATGCCCACACCAAAAACCTTACTTCCATCCCCATTCTTCAAAATTACATGCTACTGAAGCCTCTGAACACCCAATACCTTGCTCACCTATCCCTCCTTATCCTCTCTCTTTAGAAGAACTAAGTGATTGTAGCTACCCCAATTGTTAAGTGTTAATAGTGCCAAGTACTAGGAGATATATCTTGATTGAATAAACATCATTACTATCCACCTGAACGTAATTATGGTCCCTTTAGATAACAATCTTTAATAATCGAGCTTTTAAATAGGTCACAACCTTAGTTGGCTTCTTTATAGACAAAGACCTATAATTTTTTTTATGAATTCCTAGGCATGATATCAATGGGGGAAGATGGGATTGAAGGAAACTCTTATTAATAAAGAGAACATGTTCATGTTCATGATCAAATAAAAAAATTATGCTGAGAAGATTATAAAGGAACAACCATAATAATAAATCAAAATTTCCCAAAAAAGGAAGCCCAGTATTTAACTAAATAGCCTGAAATAGAAGCAAGTATCACCATATATCAACATTCACAAGATTCCTCTAAAATATTATTTTTCAAAAGCCTCTTAAACAAGTTTTGTTAGAATGCCAACATGTATGGGTGAAGAACTACTGGGATGAAACATATAAATTATGCTAGAATTTGTATGATTGCTGATATTCATCAAGAAATTCTAGGATTGATCCCTATCCCAAGGCTAAGGGACAATCTGAAGACATTAGCTTGATATTTTACCAATTGATGCTTAACATAGATTACCAAGGCAAGAGTTGGGTTCTAAATAGTAGAAAATTCCAAAACAGGGATTAAATAAAAATTATGATGAATGGAAAGCTCGAAAAAGAGATTTCTGACAAAGTTAAAGAATAAGAAAAAAATATTTTTCATTGCTAAAGCTTATGCAAATAATCTAGTAGAAATGAATGAAAGTCTAGTAAGTAATAACTCTATAAAGTAAACATTAGTAGAGATTCCTTTGATTGAACTAATGACTAGTATGGAAAATCCTTGAAATTAAAGATAATAATGAAAATATAAAGAACAAAAGCTTCAACTCCTCTCTTCTCTACCTTCAATCTGAAGTATTATCCATATAAAAAACAAGATGCTCACATTTTAGGTAATGAATGCCAAGTTACTACTACAAGAAACTTTAATAGGAAAATTAGGGAAAATGATTCTAAAGCACTCCCCTCTTCTTGATGTCCATATTCTTTTAAAAAGAGAGGGGTAAATATTTTCAATAATAAAAAAGTGCTGGAAATCAGATCTTTTCCTTTAAGACTTCTAGAAATACAACTTATGGAAGATAGTTATAGCAAATTAGCCATTTTGAAGAAGAATTGGTTTTTCATTTCTAACTACCAAGCATACTAAAATGGAAGAATAGTTATTACTTATGACCATGAGAGATAAGAGGTTTAGAATTATGTTATCACTGATTAACCTATTCACCTCTTAATTTGAACCTTGAGAAAAAAATAGGTTTTATCACTTTTTCCTATACCTTTAATCTAGCTTTCCAAAGGAACTCTTGTATGGCATAAGTTTATAAATATTCATACTTATATTGACTATACATGGATGTTACCTGGGCATTTCATCAACATTATCCATTTCTTTGAATCTAAAGGAAATATTTGCCTAGAACTACAATGAGGACTTTGGGAATTGTGTGAGCCATATTGAGGCAACCGATCTTATGTTGAAAGGGTAATTCTTCTAATGGAATAACGACCAAGTTTCTAATAAGTAAAGCATTATTCAGTAGCCCTTTTTCTCAAATCACACTCTAATTGAATTTCACAACCTATCCTTAAGAGTGAATAAAAAGATCCTAATTTATTCAATAACTATTTAGCATAGACTGAAGGATTTGAGGAAACTATCTCTAAAAGGATACAACTAAACATCTAGGGCCATTAACCATTCATGCATGAGAAAACTTTAAATCGTCAAGGAAGAACTAAAAAACTTAATCAAATGATGTTCATCAACACCCAACAGGCTATAATTGTGGTTAAAGACAAGCTAGTTTAGACTCAAAGTAGCCTTTACCAAGCTCCTGATGACAAAGTTAAAAAATTAAAGGGAAAAAACCTTGTATAATTACTCTTGAACGTTGGAAGTTAATTGTTATATTTTGAAACAAAGGTCCAGAGTATAGTAATTAAAAGGGGGAGATAAAAACATAAGATATTTTTTTCCACAAATATGTCCTCTTTATAAGAAATGCCTAAAAGGAATCGATAATTGGAAATTTATTAGGATAAGTTAATGGAGGAAAAAACAGAAGTTTTTCACTGACACTCTTGGTTATTTCACTAAATGTTGCTTTTTTTGTAAAGGTTCTCCAATCCTTCTTGAATTAGCATATTTCAAAGGATGAAGCTCTCAACTTAACAAGACCTTTTATTATTAAAGACGTAAAGAAAGCCATATTTGAACTTAAGCCAAGTAAAGTTCCTAGTTTATATGGACTTAATTCTTTTGTCTTCCAAAATGCATAGAACCACACAAAAATTATAGTTACTAATTTTGGCCTAGAATTCTTTAACCAAGGTAAGATGTTGAAGAAAGTTAATAGGGTTTTTATAATCCTAGTCCCTGAGATCCCCAGTTATCTATTGGATTATAAGACTATATTATGATGCAACATAATAAGCAAGATCATAAAAAAGCTTTTATTGTTGGGACTTAAGGTTACTCTAGAATCTCTTATCAATTTGTCATAAAGAGCCTTTATCAAAGGCAAACAAATATAACACAACATATGGCTAATATAAGAACTCTTCAAGAACTATAATAAAAAGTACTTTATGAAAATTGATGATCAAGGTTTACTTTTAGAAAGCATTTTATAACATTAATTAGGATTTTATGTTCCATTTTTTAAGGGCCTTTGGATTTCTTTTAAAATTCATCAACTGGATCAAGCAATGCATGATTTCAGTTTCTTACGATGTCTTGGTGAATGGGGAACCAACTATATTGATTAAAGGTACGGTGATTTAGTATCTCCTTATCTTTTTAATATTAAGTATAGAAGTATAAATTAGATTAATTATCCATCTCACAAGCCAATAGAGGAAGTTTAAATTCCACAATAAATTCAAAAAGCTAAAATTTTTTAGCTTATTTTTTACTAATGACTTGATTCTTCTATGTGGAGCTGATCCCGACTTAACGAGTGCCTTCGTAACAACACTTCACATTTTTAATGAACTATTAGGTGTATCAATTAATAAAGAGAAAAGTCAACACTTCATTCTGCTAGTGCAAGTTACCTCTCTGCCTTGCTCTCAAACTTAATAGGTAAGAAATTATAAACCCTCATTTTGCCTATTTAGGTATTGTCATTAACTCCAGAAGATCAACTACAGTGATTTATCTCCACTCATTAAAAGTGTAAAACCCCAAACTTTTCCTTTCATGTGTCTATAAAATTTAATTTTATCTGAATGGTGCTTTCGGGTGAATGTAAATTTTATTTTCGCTAAAAGATGAATTGAGGACCCAACCTTGAATGATTTCACAATACTTGAGACAAGTATTAAAGTCAAATGATAGTCAAAAAATATTAGAGTTAATTGGTATAGAAATGGAAAAAAATAAATTCGATTGGATGGATTTATGGTAGATCAAGATTGACCTTGTTTTAAATTATCGTGGAGCAAATTGGAAGCACTTTTGGGTTGAAACATAGGGACATAAACCAAGTAAACCAAACGTGAGAGAATTAGCCATAGTTAAGGATACTTAATATAAATTGATCCAACTTATATGTTGATATGTTTAGGTGTAACAAGTTAATAAATGGATATGCAATTTCTATCGAGATTGGACATATTTTTCTTAATCCATTTAATTATTTTGGACAAGAAATATTACATGTACATGTGGATGAACCTTAAGTGGCAGATGTCACATACATGAAGAAGTTCTCATTATTTTGGAACAAGAATGCATGAAAATCTTATGCGGTCATGTTTATGAAGGAGTAGATGAGAGGAACATAAAATTCATTACATGAGAGACCAATTCATGTTGTGGACATGTGTCATTTTGGTGAGACAAAATTAGAACAATTTGTTATATTTAAGGGTCAAGAATTACCGTGGATGGTACACGAAGTTAATGGCTTACTTAAACAAAGATGGTGAGTGAAACAGACCATGCCACCTGCCCACAAATATTGTCCACTTTAGGCTTTAGGCCCAACCTAAATCTTCATAGTTTTGATCTTCCCAGCCCAGCTGGGAAGACGTGTCTATGAGGGGAGGTATTTATATCCTTGTAAGGCGTACTTCGTTCCCCTCTCCAACTGATGCAAGATCTTACACTATCCACCCCTTTTAGAGTCTAGCGTCCTTACTGGCACAACAGCTCAGGCACTGGCTCTGATACCATTTGTAACAGCCTAGACCACCTGCCCACAGATATTGTCCTCTTTGGGCTTTGAGCTTTGGGCCTAGCCCAAACCCTCACAATTTTTCTGTTCCCAGCCTTGTCAGAAAAACGCGTATATAGGGGAGAGGTATCTATACCCTTATAAGGCATACTTAGTTCTCCTCTCTAACCGATGTGAAAATCTCACAATCCACTCCCTTTGGGCCCAGCGTCCTCGCTAGCATAACGGGTCAGGAACCAGCTCTGATACCATTTATAATAGCCCATACCACCCGCCCACAACTATTGTCTGCTTTGGGCTTTAGTCCCATCCCAAACCCTCACAGTTTTGTTCTTCCCAGCCCAGTCAGGAAAATGCGTCTGTGAGAGAGTGGTATTCATATCCTTATAAGACGTATTTCGTTCTTCTCGCTAGTTAATGTGGGATCTCACATCTTATCCAGCCCCTTGAGGTGTTTTACATATGCATTGATTTTACATATGGATAAGGTGTTTACAGATTTTATATTCCATTTTAATGAGTTTTTCTTGACAATTGATTGTTGGTTTATATTCCAAGTTAATTAAGGATAAGAAAAATAATGCTCATGGCGTTTAATAAAATGCCACAAAGAATATTTACATCCTTTTTATAGATACCGGTTGATTTATTTGCTTCTCATGATTATATTAGTAAGATATCATTTTTCTTGTATTGTTGCATGTTTTAAGAGGTAATTTCTGTGGTAAAAGAATAGCCTAATCCCTTAATAAGGGAAAGCAGTCAATGATATAAGTTATCAAATGACATGTTAATATTGTTCATGTTAAAACCACTTGGTCAATATAAGTTGGAGTATTCAACTTGAAAATAAAAATTGAATTTCAAATTCCAATCTCAACAGTAAAGGGAATTCATTGAATATCATTAGATGATTCTTTGTGCACTTTCCTTCACTCTCACATTATATTTATGAGATGATAGCAAGCTTACATGTAACTTCCATTTTAAATAAATTAATAAAGCTTGTAATGAGATTTCTTAACTAATATAATTTTTTCTTATCACTTTTTTCTATATTTATGAATGATTCCAATGACTATGAGGAAATAAATGAAAAGAATGAGGTATGGAATGATGCTATAAATATTTATTTAATCTTATAAATTGTTCAGGTGAAGAAGGGAAATCAAATAACTGCAACCTTTTCTAAATCTGGTTGAAAGAATATTAAGGCAGGTCTTGAAATAAAATTCAACAAAGAGTATATTAATATTCAATTAAAGAATATGTATAATGCATTAATGGACAAATTAAAGAATTTCAAGACTTACTCAAAGAAACAGGAATTGTTTACAACTTCTTCACTAGTAAAGTTAATTTTATAAATGAATATTAAAAAAAACTGTAATATGCCGCCTCCTAAAATTGTTAAGAGATTAAACTTTTACATTGAGTCACATGAGTTATATCATTTAAGAATTTACGAGGTGCATTTCATTCACATGTATAATATTCATATCAACATATGAATCATGATTTAGAAAACATTGCAAGATAGTATATGCACTCTATTGACATATTTCGGGGTATGGAATGAAAATGAATGTGATATGACTGTGCATTCCCAATGTTTTGCATTTTGATATACCAATAACATGATCAGGATTATAATAAGTGAATTGGGAATTTATCGTTATAATTGAGTAATTGATGAGGTGACATATGCATCTAGACTAAACAAAATGTTAAAGAACAAGACAAATTGATACATGGGAATTTAGGTTGATTAAGCCTATGAAATGATGACATTTGGCATTAGAAATAAGTGACAAATGGCTTAGTTAATTAGATGATAAGTGGTTTCAGTATATGAGGGACAAGCGGCCCTTTAAATTTGTGAAAAATGGCACTTTAGATTTGTGACATATGGAGCTTTAGAATGGTGACATATGTAGCTTTACAAATGATGACATATGTAGCCTTACAAGTAGTGACATATAGAGGCTTAAATGAGTGACATGTGGATCCTAAAGTAAGTGACACATGAACCAATAGAAGGATAACATATGTACCCATAGAAGGGTGACACATGGACCAAAAAATAGTGATATATGGGCTAATAGAAGGATAATATATGTACCAATAGAAGGGTGACATATGGACCAATGGAATGGTAACACATGGATTAATTGACCTTTTTGAATTCTCTAGAGAAAATGGATGAAAAAGGAAATAGAAGTGAGAGTGGATGTCAGCCATAAGGTTAGAAGAGAGAGAAAAACAAAAAAAGGGGAGAGAAGAGGAGAAAGAAAGAAGTTATCAAGGTAAGTTGAAATTCTGGTTTCAATTTCATCTTTCTCTTTCAATCTATCTTTCATATCCTTAGAGCACGAATTTGAAGAAACTCAAAGAATGAAAGTTGTAGACATAGGTCTTAACTTGACCTCTGTGAAAGTGGATTGAGAAAATAGTGAGTAGAGCTCGAGTTATGTCCGTTTCCCCAATACTACCTGTGATAGATCCCTGTGCATGAATCTTGTATTATTCCCTGATTTTTAAGGACCTTAGAGTCCGAATTAGTGAAAGTATAAAACATAAAAAAAAATGATTACTGATGTCTTATTAATGTTTTCGTGAAACTTTTTGGTTAGGATATGTCTTGATAATGATTCACTAAAGGTTGATGATGAAGTGTGCTGGAATATGTTAGATGGAGTGTTTCCACTAAATAGGCATCTTTTAGCCACATCCTAATTTTTAGATATCCAAATAGGGAGATTTTTAATTTATATTAAACTATATACATACATCTACAATTCTCATGAATTAATTGAATTTGAATTCTGTCTTTAAAGGTTTCTAAACTTGGCTTAAAGTCGCGTACTGGTGCTGTCATTGTTTGAGAACAATCTTTGGTTTTTTTAAGCATAAATTACAGAATACCAGACCAATCTGAATAAATTTGATGTCATTAGAAACTTAATACATATAGAAACATTTTTTGAAGAAGATTTTGCCTAAATACTTCATTTTTTAGGTCATAATGATCATACAAAACTGACCTAAAAACAGAGTTGGAAAAGCTAGAAAATGGGAATTGGCCAAACATCCAATATGTTTCTTTCATTTGTAGATTGCAACATCAAATGATTAGGCACTTCCCTATTATGCTTCTAGGCTTGAATGAAGCTTGAATTAAACTCAGAATGATGCTTAAATAGGTGATTAAATGAGTGACATGTTTAGGGTGGTGATTTAGGTTACAATGTAAGAATAGATTATTAAATATTAAGTGTTCAAATATGGAATTTTGAGATGTTATGGAAATGAAGGTGAACCTATGATGGCTACTATGATTCCATTAAGAAGAATGATGAATATTAAGTAAAGATGAATGAGAATTGAGTATTAAGAGATCATAAAATGCTATAATACCATTGATCGATGATTGAATGATAACACTAGATTAACCAAGTTCTTTGATCTATGAACCTAAGGCATAAGCTTGACCTACACAAATGATGTTGTAAATGGTCAAGTGATGTGATTAAGTACCTAGGAGAGTCCATTGAGCATGCATTGAATATGACACATATGCATGTGTATAGATGAATAATTATATGATTGATCAACTTAGTAATATGTGAATTGTGCGTGTATTGCATGACAATAGAAGCAGAAATACACCGGCAACATCCAAACATTGCTAGATCATTAAGGAAATAGCTTACTGGAGCATACTGTGAGTTAACCTAGATGTGTCAACTCAATTATATATGTTTTTTTTCCTGTTTGAGTTATATGTGTAGTAAGTTGACTTAGATGTATCTCACTATGCTTGAATTGCTCTCTTTTAATTTTTACATAATGAACTGTTATTGGTTGATCGTGATAATTTTGGACATCAATTGTCAGAGGAGACCATTATTCGGGACTGTATTGGAAGTGCTCATTGTATGTGAATTTGACTGAATAAGTGATACTTAACATTATTGTTAAATGCTGAACCCAAGGTACGATGGTAAATGTGAATGTGAATGTGAATGGAATAAGTGATGCTCAACTGAATGTTAAATGCTGGACCTTGATCTGATGATTGTGATAAATGATTGTGCTTACCAAATAAAAGTGATTGATAGCACATTGTTTGAAATGATGCATTTCATGACATTGATGTGCATGATCAGATAAAGGAGTTGTGACTGGAGTGGCCAGCTTGAAAGGAGTTTAAACCTCAGAATATGCACAAAGAGCTATAGGATCATTTATAAATAAGCCCTGTATCCACAAGGGATATAAGTCAGTACCTGAAATAAGCCTGGTATCCTTAAAGGGATATGAGTCAGTACCTGAAATAAGCCCGGTATCTATAAGGGATATGGGTCAGTACCTGAAATAAGCTCGATATCCACAAGGGATAAGGGACAATTAATAGACACTCGGTCACAACAAAATAAAAATGAAAGTGGAGTCCCATGTGCATTGTATATGTATCTTTACATGTACCATGTGAATATTTGCAAAGAATGATTGAATTGAGTGGATACAATGATATGCTATGATTATGTATATGTGGATGATATCAATGAGATGAAATAAATGATTAGATTATCCTGAAATAATTATCTGAAATACTTGTTTTCATAACGAACTTGTTTAAATATGATGAATACTACGATCGAGTCTTAATTTCTGAATGATATGATATATAGGATTTAATTCTGAATGATGTGAGATACTGATTGAACTATGTTATATACTTATGATATTTATGTCTGTTTTGAGTGAGCACATTGATGATGGTTTACTCACTGAATTTGCAAACTCACCAAAATTGCACCATTGTTTTTCAGGTTCAGGAAAAATCTAGCTAGTCTAGTTAAAGTAACTTCTGCATTTGGATATGAGTCAATGTCAGGATTAGTTGTACCTGCAAATTTCTTAGTTATGTTGTATCAAGGATTGTATCTCTCAACTGTTGTATATTGTACATGTGAAATTTTGGAAATGTAATGACATTTGAAACTATATATGTTTGTGAATAAAAATGGAACAATATGATTATTGGAATGTTTTATGTTATGTGTGATGGATTAAAAAGTAAAAATGAATCGATTTAACCGTCTTACCGTGCCATTTTTGTAGAGTATATTCCCGAATATCTTTCGATATGTTAGGTATATACTCTATGGGAGTGGTATGTTACAAAATCTATTTAAGGTGAGGATATATCTTTACTTGTTGATACATCATATTCTTTTTAAACTCATGTACACTTTTCATCATTGTAGGTGTATAAAATGACTCATAGATTTAAAAATATATGCAAGCAGTTTTTAGAATTATGTTTTTTTTATAGATACTACTGCCTGATTTGCATGCACGTCTATTAACAAAATGTTTATTGAATAGTAAAGAAGAGGATCATAGAATTGATGCTAATAAAGTTTGTATATTTAATGAAAAAGAAGATCAAGTTGTAAATTCTCCTTCTAAGAAAAAAAATCTCCTGTGAAGAAGAAGGAAAAGGTGGCATACTATCATTTGTTTATTACAATTGGTAAATAATAAATAAAGAAAATCTCTTAAGAAGAAGAAGTAAAAGATGGCATACCATCATTTGTTGATTACAACTGGTGAACAATAAATAAAAGAAAATCTCCTAAGAAGGAGAAGGAAGATGGCATACTATCATTCTAGAAAAGGTGTTGATTACAATTGTAACAATAAAAAAGGAGAGTTTTGCATGAGAAAAAATTGGCTTTAATAACATACACTGTGGAGGATGGATTTGAAGCTTCATTAGTTAATCAAGAGACTAATGTAATGATGGAATGCTTGAATTCCTTTAATGATTTGGGAGTCGAGGCTTTGTAATATGGAAAAGTAGAGAAGGCTTTATATGATACTCTACTTATATGAAGATTTTTATGAAGATGCCAAATGCAAGAAGAATGGATTGGATTATGTCTCTTTAATTATTTTTTTCATGTTATTACACATTAACCTCCTATTGGCTTAAGCACTTTTATATTACGAACTATTCTATGTTTTGAATATTTTATGTATATGTTTTGTATAAATATTTGGAATGAACCTTTTGACTGAATGTTTAATATGAACTTTTTAAATTTATGTTAAACATTATGGTGTCTCATAATGATTTTGGTATTTATATTCAGATGTCTTTATTGATCATTTAATATTGGTATTGTAGATATATGGTCTCTTTATTAGATTTCAAATCAGATTCAAATGATGAACTGATGGCAGTAGTTATTTTTTCTCTAGCTGGGGAAGAGAATGGATATTTTCACTTACATAAGCAACCATATAGAACTTCTGCTCTATCAAGTCATGATTGAATATTGGAGCTTTTGAAAAGAAATCCTCCAAGGATTTATAAGACTTAAGAATGAAAAAGATAGTCTTCCTAACTTATGTAATGAGTTAAAGAGTTTATGAGACTTAAAGCCAACAAGTTATTTAATTATGGAGGAACAAGTTATAAATTTCTTGTTGACTATAGGCATAATGAGATAACTAGAGTATATGTAGGGCGCTTTTAACATTCAACATGGATAATTTTGAACTATTTTTGTAAAGTCTTATACGCAGTTCATCTTCTTGTACAATAGTCATTACTGCACTATCTTTTACCAATACACCTCTTGAGATTCGATATAATTTAAAATACTTTCCATATTTTCAAGTGTATTCATATATTTAATTATTAGTTTTATTATATCATTATATTTATTTAATTATTTTCATAATACATTTATTTTTAGGATTCCATTGGAGCAATATATGACACACATATTGATGCACATGTTTTAACCAATGAACAAGTATCATATAAGTGTAGAGAACTGATCCAACCTAAAATATTATATGTTATTGCTTATTTGTCATGCATTTCACATATGAAATGACTTAATAAGAAGATATTGTAAATGATTCTCAAGTTCTTTTGGAAATAGTAACAAATCTAGCAAACTAATTTCTTATGTCTTTATAAGATATTATATTATTTTAAATAAATACAGCAATTACAATTATTTTTAATAACATTTTGTTAATATACGTTCTTTATATGTTTGGTATGTTCTATTTGGATAATTCAGGCTACACTAATATGCCTAAAATTTTTTTTCATTATATCAAGGTGAGATATTAATTGCGAGATTATAGAGAAATAAGAAGAGCTTAAGGTCCATAGGAATTGTTTATCTATCGGCATTCTTCATTAAAAAATGTTATTGAAAGATATTTTGGCATTTTAAAAATAAGATTTCCTATACTTTCAAAAATATCGAATTATGATATGAAGAGACAAAAATACACTTTTATTACTTGTTGTGTTATACATAATTATATTAAAATGCATGAAAAACGATGAATTATTTGACAATTGTGTTAAATAAAGTGCAAATTATAGAAAATGTAAATAAAAATACAAGTTCTCAAGTAGAATATAATATCAATCAGGCACAACTTTAGAGTATGTCTCGAAAGTAGGATAAAATTACTAGACAAATGTAAAGTAATTTTATTGGTTCTAATTGATTTAATTTTTTTAAATAAGTGATGCAACTATTATATTTTGAAGCATTATAATATGATAAACATGTTTATCGATTTGAGTGACTTAATGTAAATTTTATATTTTATAGAATTCTATTATATGAAATTGTTGTATAGATTTTTAATTATATTAAATATTGATACCTTTTATTCGAATATAACATGATATATTAAAACTAAGTAAATGAAATATTAAGAATACAATTAATAAAAATAATTAAATTAATATTAACATGTAATAGTAAAATAAAAATAAAAATAAAATGATAAAAGTAAACATATTTTTGCTTTCAATTTTTATTACAAATCTCAACTAAGTTTTTATTTCAATTTTTATTATAAATCTCAATTAAATAATTTTTATATTTAATATAAAGTAAAAATAAAAAACAAAAACTGGAAATCAAATAAAAACTAGCAGTGGAATCAGCCTAAATGTAAGTCTTGATAACCTTATATATATAAAAGTATATATTGCTGATTACTGATCTGGAAACCCAATTTCCCTTAAACTATAAAAGGCTAGATCAATTGAAAATCCAGAAAAGAAAAGTCTTCAAACAATTAAAGCCCAAGGATACAACCAATCCCACTTGTTACACGTGCTCTTCACAGACCGTCATCACTACCGCCGCCTACTACAACAAAATCATGACAAACTTTGTATTATATAGTACGAACATTTATCTACGCAGCAAAGCTAGGAAGATCATACCCGCACTTCCCTCGGCCTTTTCTTTATCCCGAAATAATGCCACGGACGGCCAACCCGAACGGTGAACACCGACCACCACTTCGCCGCCACCTCCACCACCACCCATCTTATCCAGCGGTTGGTTCTTCTTGTTCATCTTATTCAGCTTCACTGAAAGGGTGCTGTTGTTGTCTCTTCCTTCTCTTCTCATTCATTGCTCTTCTTATCCTTGCCATTGTTCTCGTTATCATCTTAGCTTTGAAACCGAAGAAGCCCCAGTTTGATCTCCAGCAAGTGGGCGTGCAGTACATGGGTATTTCCAGTCCCAACCTTAACTCACTCGATCCCACGACCGCCGCGACCACCACCGCTTCACTCTCTTTAACCATCCACATGTTCTTCACCGCTCTTAACCCCAATAAAGTTGGGATAAAGTACGGAGAGTCCAGGTTCACCGTTATGTACCATGGTATTCCGTTGGGAAAGGCTAAGGTTCCTGGGTTTTATGAGGAGGCCCACAGCGAGCGGCAGGTTGATGCCAACATCGTGGTTGACCGCTACAGCTTGATGCAGGCTGATGCTGCTGATTTGATTAGGGATGCTTCGTTGAATGATCGAGTTGAGCTCAGGGTTTTGGGTGAAGTTGGCGCTAAGATCCGTGTTCTAGGCGTTAACTCTCCTGGTGTTCAGGTGAGTTGTGAAAAGTATGTAATTGGTGGTGTTTAATGTTAACGTACGTGTTCCTAGTTCTGGACGTGGATTTTTAAGTTTAGCTAGTTCTGACTGGTTGCGTTATAAATTAATTTTTGTTTTAATCTTGAATATGTTATGGCTAAAATGCGCGGCGTCACGTCTTGTATTCGGTTTTCTTCTTGGTTTATTCCTTCTACTTCTAGACTCGGGGACATATGTATGAACGAGTACCAACTATGTTTGAAGATATATCTCAGTAGTTAGCATTGCATTCATGTCATGGGGATCTAGTTTACGTCTGTGTTATGTTGGAAGATACCTAATTACCTTACCTGAACGGAACCTGATGTTCGTTTTCTTTTTTTTTTAATTTTCCTTAATTGAAAAAATATCCGGAGTTGGCCATCTCCGTAAGCAAGCCGAAGAAAATCCAAATCCTTACTAAAGTGGCTTTGTTTCTTGGAGTCAGTTGATTAGCTGCAAAGCCTTTCCTTCCTTTTCACTCTCTTTGTTAGTTGATTCTTAACTTTGGCCACTTGATTACTAATGGATGTTATTTGTTATTTTGGCTAATTTGCTCTCAGATTAGGTTCAATAATTCCTTTTTTCCTTTTTTGGTGTCTTGAGAGGGAGAAAGTGTTATTGGAAGCACTTTTCTTTTTTGATAGTTGTTGATTATTATTCCCGTTATTAAATGGAATCATCTTTTGGCACATACCTTTTTTCTTTCTTTTCTACTTTTTTATGGGTTGTTAGCTGATGAAGTCTCTTTATATATATACATATACATGTATATGTTTCCTTAACCAATAAGAAGCTGACTTGGTATCTTTCTGGGCAGGTATCGGTGGATTGTGCAATTGTGATAAGTCCAAGTAAACAGTCTCTAACTTACAAGCAGTGCGGTTTTGATGGGTTGAATGTGTAGTGTGACTTTTCTACGCACATGCAAAAAGCAAAGAGGAATTCATGTTTTAACTTTTTCTGGCAGTTTAGACTTAGTTTCTTGAGATCTCCTACACTATTTTTTTACGGGAAACTTGATGGTAACATTTGTACCAATAGCCTGAAAACTAGTTTTGATATGAAAATTTTTGATGGGTTGGTGATTCTTTCTTAATTGTAATTTAAAAAGAGAAACTAAATCTAGTTATTTTTTTTAGTTTCTATAATTTATTAAAATTTAAAAACTGATTTAACATAGCTAGTAAAATAGATATAGTTTCTTTATTACAAAAGTATTTATATTTAATTGAGTATTTTTTCTAATAAAGGATTTAAATCATTCACATTTAAAGGTAATAGTTCCCCCTAAACATGTTTCTTCATAAAAAAATAAGAAACGAAAGCTAAAATGCAAAAACAGACACAGAGTTTTGCTTCTGTTCTCAAATACTTTTTAGTTTTATTTTACTAGTAATAATAAAGTTTCAAATAAAAATTACAGATTAATTAATTTGATATTATTAATAAATTCGCTACACTTTGTTAAGAACGAATAATTTGATAAGTAGTAAACTTTTAAAATTTTATTTAAAATTAATACTTATTTATCAAAATGTGTTTTAATTATTGAAATAATTCTTATTATTTAGAGCTGAAATTATTTTTTTACAACATTTTATTTACTAAATATCTATTTTAAAATTTATGTGTCTTTAAGCTATTATTAATAAATAATTATTGTTTTAACTTTATATATTTAATGTATATAATCTTAAATATATTACAAATTTTGAAAACGTTTTTATTTTTACAAACAATTTTTATTCAAAATTTAAAATTAATTATAAAACTAAATTAAATTTAGTAATCAACTTGTATTAGTCAGCTTTTGTAGTTTTCACAAGTTATGAAAATATAAAGAAACCAAAACAAGAATTAGAAATTCAACTAAGTCGTTTTATCTAAATTTAAAAAATAGAAAATAAAAATATAAATAGAAACATACAAACAAAAAGTTAGAATTAAAAACCACATTAAAATCCTAAAAATAAAACTAAGTAACTCTTTAAAAAATCTTTGTAACTATAATTTAAACCTTGATGTTGAATTGCACTATATGGATCAAGCTTTCTATTAGGGATGTCAACGGGCCAGGTTGGGCTTGGGCCGGCGATGGTCCAACCCAGCCCGTCGAAAAATAGCATCGGACCATTTCGCCCCATGGATCGGGTGGGCCAAATGACCAGTGGGCCATAGGCGGCCCGCCAATGGGTGGCTCGTGGAGAGGCCCATGGCCCGGCCCTCCTAGCCTGCTGGGCCGCAGGTCGCCCGCTGGATCATTTTTGGCCCGGACATTTAATAAATTTTTAAAATTTTTAAAAATAAATTTAAAAAATTGTTGTTGTATTTTTAAAATTAATAAATTATAAACTTTTTTATTTTATTTTTCATATTTACAATATATGTATATTATTCATATATGTATTTATGCTTTTTAAAACTTTTTATTTCATTTTTCATATTTACATAATATATACATTATGCATATATATATATATATATTTATATTAATCTTAAAATGAATTAATCACTTTATTAATCCTAATGTATCAATTTCTAAATAATATATAAGTAATTTAGTTATAAAAATAAATAATAACAGTTTATTACATTGAAAGCAGCTATTATTTTATTAAAATTAGAATTCATTTTATAAATTCTTTTGAGTTTTGATTTGTT
>JAOSBO010000005.1:20075280-20091854 GCA_027563915.1 Erythroxylum rotundifolium
AAGATCCCTCCATTATTAATTCCTTGTTTTGAATTCTGTCCCGAAAATGTAGGAAACCGCATCCCTTGAATTGTGGACTTTCCAAAACCGCTGTATCTAGCTGCCGAATTCCGATCACCGGAAGCTCCACCTCCACCGGCAATACCAGAACCTGCAATCCCGCCATCTCTGTCAGGGAAAGCCTCATCACGCAACCATCTAGCTCCTGCTGTAACTTGTTGTTTTTGCGAAGATGCTCTCTAATGGGGGCCAAATCTTCTTGTCATCGACGCATCGTCATTGATAACAGGTAGAGGACAAAACCTCTCACTATGTCCAATAATCCCACAAATAAAACAAAATCCAGGTAGACGTTCATACAGTAGATGAACACAGAACCAATCTGTATCGTCCTCTATCCTCAATTTCAAAGTATCACGGATTGGCTTGTTTATATCCCATCTGACTTGAATCCTAAAGTAATCACGCTTTTTCGTCAGATTCTTAGGGTCGGTCTTCACAAAGGTGCCTAACTCATTTGCTAGCCTCCGGAGAACAAACTCTGATCTATATCCTGTACGCAATCCATGCAGCTGTATCCATATGTATAAACCATTCAGGGGTACCTTAGAAGGATGAGAGAAACCTTCCATTCTATCCAGAATAAGAACTTGGTTATTGAACATCCAAGGACACATATCAATGACCCTCTCCATATCAATCTTATGATAGAACTGAAACGTGTATATTCCCCCTTCAGACTCCTTGATTAGCATCCTCATGATAGGTTTCATCAATGACGCCAATGTGAGCTTCATGGCCGTAAAATTAATAGGTCTGTCAGATAGAAATCGCCCTACTAAACGCAAACTAGCATTGACATCCTTGACTATCCATTTTGCAAGGCTCTCCTATCAAATTGTCAAGGATGCCCCAACAAGATATGACCAACTTTTACAGGCACCATATTACATAACACCTTATCCTTGTACTTCCTAATCAAGAAAGAAACTAGAACTGGCTTATTTATTCATCTACTCTCATTTAACCATTATAGATTATATGGATTATGGTGTTTTATAGTCGATAGTCTCAACTTCTCCACTAACTCCACACTAACTATATTGGTACAATTTCCTCCATCTATAATTATACTATAAACTTGATTCTTGACGAAACACCTTGTATGAAAGAGATTATCTTGCTATTCATTCATATCATTCTCTCCCTCTTACATACTAAATGCCCTTACTCATTTATATCATTCTCTCCCTCATACATACTAAATACCATTTTAGTGGCAAGCATCCTTCCCTTTTTGAGCCTTTCAACGCACTCATTATCACTAACATCCTTTAAATTAGGGATATCCTTATTTGCAACACATGGAACATCATCACCTTCTTATTAGACATTGTGAAGCTAGATGTCCTCTCCCTAAGTACTTGAAGCACCTGTAACTCGATTCCTAGTTGTTAAAGAGGAATCAATCTTAACTTTTTCTCCACTTAATATAGGTAGTTTCAGTTATGTTACTTCATGTTTTGACATTTGAGTTTTGTGTTCCTCTCTTCTATATGATTTTCTCTGTGATGAAGAATATAAATTAGAAACATTAAAATGATTAAAAGTCTCTTTTTAAGATGCCTTCTATTTTTAAGGCCACATTATCTAACTCCACATAATGGTGTAACTTGATACCATTTGCAATTTTTAGATTTAGTCTAGAAATAAAATGAGCAATTGACCTTCCTAGTCTTGCTCTACATTCACCCTCACCATGACAACTTCCGTCTTCTTGTGGTACTCTCCCATACTTTTAGAACCCTAAGTTAACATTTGCAAACTATGATTGAGATCTATGTAGTAGGAGCTTTGTATAAATTGCTTCTTCATCACCAATTTCATCTCCTCCCAAGGTATGACAGGTGGTTTTCCATTTCTTCTCCTAATAAGGATTTTTTGATCTAACAATTTGAAAATAATAATTAAATCTCATTGCTACTAATTTGATCTTTTTCTCCTTCAGAAAGTTGTAACAATAAAAAAACCAACTTCACTTGCTTTTTCCACTTCAAATAGGCATTTGGGTCTATCCTTCTTACAAAATTTGATATCATCATCTTAATGCCATCCATATTGTTATCCACATATTCTTCATGCTCTCTATCAAAACCTATCCTAAACCTGCCTCCTCCTTGTCTTTCTATTTTTTCCTCTTCTTCTACTTCTTTCTCCTTTTCCACCCCTAAGATTTAATTCTCCCAAGTAGTTGTCAGTATTATCAACCTCCACATAAGATTTAAAGTTATCCATCTTAGTATATCTGTGATTATGTTTTAGATCAATAATAACAACTTCATATTTCTCTAACGTATCCATAACGTAACCAAATTGTTAGATGAGTTGCTCATAATAAACTTGTATGGCATTCATTATAAACTCCGAGTCTATCCCTATTTTTTCCTCCTTATTTACTATTTTGTCATTGGACAAGTTCTTATTTGATTTTGAATTCTAATGAACCTACAGGAAATATTAATAGTAAAAATAGTTCTTCACATAATCAAAATTCAGTCTACCTCTTAAACTAAACTCTTGACTAAAGGTTCTTTGCAAAAATAGATAATCTAAATCAAGAGAGCTAGTATAAATATTTTACATATCAAATAACTCCTAAATAAGAAAATTGGATAGAGAAGAACAAAGCAACATAACTAGAGGCCAAGAAAAATAAAAATAGAAAATAGAAAAATAAAAATTAAAAAATTGAGTTATACAAAAGCTAATTAGAACAAATGAAGAAGAAGAAGAAGAAGACTAAAAAAACAAGAATTATATTAGCATGAAAAAAAATAAGAACTCTAGAAAACAAAATGCATATAATGTATATTATACATTGTCCTCATGGGAAAAGGAATAAAAAGTCCTTATTGGTGAAGCATGTTACAACCTAGCCGTTTATTTATACTTTAAATGGGACTTTTTATGAACTTCACAGTACAAAACCTCTTAGTTGGTTTTCTTGTTCTTTTTCCTGATTAATTAATAACATTAGAAAACAAGAACAAAAAACTCAAAAACAATATATTTTTACGAATCTTGTCCTCAAATAACACAAACACGGAAGTTGAATGTCTGGTAAGAAGACATGAGAATATTGAAAATGTGAAGAACAAAATAAAAAATAAACTTGAATATAAAAGATGTCTTTGATATCAAATTTTGATAGGGCCCTCACCAAGAGGACTAATGAATATAAAAGATGACTTTGATATCAAATTTTGATATCACCCTCACCAATAGGAGTAATAAGATTCAATATCAATATGAATAAGACTATAGATCACTTTAAATAAGTGTGATTCAATAATATGAACATAAAAACACCAAGAATGATATGAATCATCACACTCACAAAAAAGAAAGGATTGAGGGTGATAAGATTCTAGGATTTGACCGACACTAACAATTTCGATAAGATCACGAGTTTTTAGAGAACTAAAATAAGATTTACTTTATAAAAATGAAGAAAAACTCTCCAAGGTTTTTTGATTGATGAATAACAATGATAAGCTTTCTCTTTATATATTTATATATACTCTTAAAGGAAAGGATGATCAAGATAGGAAATAAATAACTTTGAAAGCCAAATCAATCCCTATCTAAATAAAAAATTTGAAATTAAGAACTAACAAAGTTATAAGTCTAGCACTAAAGTAGCTTCTGAAGCAAACATTATCTTTTTTTTTTTGTAACTTTATGTGTGTGAAACACATATGTGCTTGGCACTAGTTTGCTTTTAGAAATTGTAAAAAAAAAAGGCCAATACAACACTAAAACTGTATTATGTTCTAGAACACGGGCTAAACATAGACTGTGTAAGCATGGTGTTGTCTAATTCTCTAATGTTCACTAATCTCCGATAACTTTTGACATTTCATTTAAAATATTAATAACTTATCCAAGTTTGTATTTGAGCCTCTTTGCTAAAAAATCTCTTCTAACTCGAGTAGATAATTCACATCACTAATACCATAAAAAATTAGATTTTTCTTAGGATTACCACTATCACAATCTTATCATCAAAAGAAAAAAGTTTGTATGTTCCTTAAAGTTACTCTAATCTTATTTGTAACTTTTTATGGCTTTTATTAGATTTTCTTCATAAAGAACAACGCCTGAGGATAGTAACTTAAAATGACAATATAATAATATACTTAAGTAGGAGGAGGTAGGCTATAACATTGAGTAAAATTGTTTCTTATTTATTTATAAAACACCACAAAATGAGGCCTTAACCTTCATGAACCAAATGATGCTACAAATTAGATCCAAGTCATTTGTTTTCTATAAGAGCTAACTACAATTCTAGAATAACAATGGCTGTCTAATTAAGTCATAATGCTCTTTCTAATTAAGTCACAATGCTCTTCCTATTGATTTTTAAGTGTCATACTCTCGCACATTATTCATTAAACTATATTGTGTAATTTATTTTCCCTTATTCATTTGATCTTAATCTTCATCAATGTTCCTATGCAACTATTAAGATCTTAATAAAAATTATCGAGATATTCAAGTTGGATTAGTATTCACCATCCAAGATTGATTTAAACGATGGCTTCTCATTTTAAAACAAATTTAGATATGGAATATTGATTTGTCCATAATTGTGAGTCTCTGTATTAAATTCATATGTAATACTTACTATTTATTTATTTTTAAATTGTCATACATTTAGGGCTATTGAAAGGTGGGATTGAGTCAGGATTGCAACCTCATACCTAAAATAAAAGCATTAAGTATTATCTAATTCAGAATGCTCATAAATCTAATGCATCCTAACTTAAGGTGAAAAAACACACAATTTAACTGACCTAAACCAAATAAGATTTAAGACTTATTAAACTCAAACTTAAAAATCTAAACCTAACTCAACAAGAATCTAAAAATGAAAGTGTATGAATCCTTTGTAAACTTAGAACTACTTACAAAAGTTCACATGAAAATAAAGCAAAGTGAAGACCTTCAAGTCTTTTATCAAAATTGGATTCTTGATGAAAGGTTAACTAGAGAAGTAGTCAAGGTTCTTGAGGAGTGTTAAGATATCAATTGTTGCAAAATGGAAATTATATAGGAAGGAAATAAACAAAGCCAAAAATAAATAATTTATATGATTCAAGCAATATATGACCTACATTTATAGGTAAGGAGATTGATTTGTTTTATTACTGTCAGAAAGATGATAAAAGGAGAATAATATGACAATAGCCTTCATAGGCACATAAAGGTTCTACCTTATAAAACCTTATTAAGATATTTATAGCCTAGGGTTACTTGCAAGAAGTTTAAGTATAGTGAAACTTAATTTTATAGTAGCCTAAGTTCATTGAAACTCTATTTTCACATATGCTTAACAAAATGGGAACTCTATTTACATGTATCTTTGGAAATTGCATCATGAGTTTCATGCCTATCTTACACTTGACATTGGTGCCAATTTAATTTTAACTTGGAAATCTCTCTATTTAGTATGAGACTGAATATTCCCATATCCTTTTCCATCACTGATTAGCTTTTGAAATTTCACTGTTCATTAGAAAAATTTGTGGCATATCTCATAATTCTAAAGCTTGAGTTAAATTGTCTAACAGCTAACCAAGAATTACTCCTTGCTATACCTACACTTAAATGCTTAAGTTATATAAGAATTTACCAAGTTTAAGCTATGTTTGAACTTTTCTACAAGTAATTACTTTATCAATATACTACCTAAATCATAAAAAATGTGAATGTTTTTTTAATGAAATAACTAGATGCAATTAATTTCTTAATCTTATGAAACCTCACATCCTTTACTATAAATCCATTTGTTTATCTTTCTCCTAACTTTCTTTGGTTCCTTAATAGATAGTTTTATTATTGTCACTAACGGTAAGAGCATATGTGACTAAGTCTCTAACTATATCTCTTTGTTTATTTGGAGGCCCATCTTGTTTTGTCCTTAGTTATACTATGTTGATGCTTTCTTCCTAACATTTTTGTATCTCCTAAACCAGAATTTCTATCCCTTTAACATCTATTCTAAGCTCTTCTAATACAATTTGTACCATCTTTGAGTCAACATTGCTCATTCTTGACCATGATATGTCCTTTCCATATATTTGTCTTTACATATGTTCCTTCTTAAATACTATATCCTTGAAGTAGACTTTTTACAAAGTGTGTGAAACTTACAAAAGTCTACTTGCCTGTGTTTGTCATCTTTCAATAAGCTCCCTTATGAAGTTCCATCATCTCTTGCTCACCGATATGACACACTTATATGTATCATATTATAGTATTATCATTTTTCTATCCTTGAAGATTGAGAAATAACTACTAATCCCATTATTCATTTTCCCTTTAAGAAATAGATGCCATCTTTTTTTTTTTCATCACAGTTAATATGCCCTTTACCAGTTTAAGCTATCCATCATCACTAGAAATATTGTACCCTTAACTACCAAGAGTACCCATAAAAATCAAATTTTTCAAAAGCTCAAAAGCATACTAGGCATCCAATGCTCTAATAATTTCATTATGCATTTTGATCTATATTGAACCATTACCTTTAACAATACACTCCCCATCTTCACCTAATATGATGGTACCATTCCATTCTTTAAAAGAAGATAGTCAATCCTTCTTGAAATTCGTATGGTATGACACACCAATGTTTATCACCTAACAAATTGTAGAATTATAATTATTCACAATCAAAATAAAACTTCATCTTCCATCCTCTTCTTCAAAACTCTCCTAGACTATAATAGCAGTTGTTTTTCCTATGTTTCGCTTTTCTTGTTTCCATTCCTCTACTATGGATAGTCCCTTTTAAAGTTCCTTTTTCTCTTTATAGTTAAAGCATGAAACAAACTTTAGCGTTTAATTTGGAACATAAGTTACTCCTATTTCTATATTCTTTTCCTTGTTCCTTCCTCTCGTAAAAACAAGACTCAAATTTGTTCCACCTTCGTATATGTCAGAGACCTTTTTCTTTAATTCTTTGGACTAGAGAGCATCCTTTACATTACTAATAGAAGTAGTCTTTCTATTATATAACATGATATTAACAAAATTCTTATAGGAATCATGTAAAGAACAAAAAAAAGCTTATTGATTAATCCTCATCCTTACTTTAACCCCAACACCTTATAAATCTAAGATTATTCAATTAAAATTATCATTGTGATCTTTCTTCTGTGTATAAATGGTGCTTTTGACATAAACAATTCATAAGTGATTTTTTCTTATATTTCAATTCATTTCCATAAGGAAAATAGATTGTTTAACCACTTCTCATAGAACCTTATGTCCAAAACTTTTTGTTTTTAAATCAAAAAAGAAATTCCATTAGCTATAAGCTAAATGTGGGAATATTTACATAGAATCCTTGAAGTGTAGAAGCTTCGGTTGAACTAAATAAAACTTAAACAAAATATCTGGTGTTATACATGTTGCATGTGGAACTATTTTCAAAGTCATACTGTACGTCTTAAATATGACATCTAGATTAATTAATCCTTTTGGCTATCCCAGATGAAGCATTCTTCTCTTCATTTCTTTAGGCGGTTTCCCATCTACACTTCACTCTTTCTTCAATCATGGCTCCTTCTATATGCGTTCATATATGTATTCTGATGCCGTTGATGATGTTAATTATGGAGCTTCCATATTATCTAGACTTCTCTATGAAGACACACTGGTTCCTTTCTTCCTATACTTCTATAACCAAGTATGAAAATGGTGCTTTGAAGATCCAATAATCTATTTTACTTAATTTTTGTGTCTGTTCCATGCTTCATGATATGATTTCATTCCATATATCCTGTGGGTTGCATATACATCATCTATTTGTTTTCTCCTTCCATGCTTTGTTAGCATATGTACATTCAAACAATAAATGATCAATGCTCACCTGATTGAAAATACACAAGTAGCAACTGTTAGGGATTGTGTGATAAATTTTTAATCTATCAATTTTGGGTAGCTTTGTTGAGATGCTAACCAAAGATTGATCATTGCAATAGATAGGATTTTATCCACCCATACCTGTTTATGCCATTCTATTATAAGTTTAGAGTTCTAAAATAAGCTCTTAGCTAAGCAATTTGATAACCATCCATAGTTTGCTTTTGTCTATACTACCATATCCTCTTTAACACGATTAATGCCCAAATTCAAAAGATAAGATCCCCAATTAGTGTCTTGATCCATTTCACTTATTATTTCTCTATTAGCTAGCACTAGTTATACTGTGTAAGCCTACTGAAAACAGGTTTTAAGCTCCTGCAACTCAAGTTGTTCGTTCATCACCCCTAAAGTTGACCATCTATCAAGCTAGCAGCTCTGATCTCCTTATTTCGAATTTTGTAGTATGTTGATTGTATGATGCTATCCCTGATCTCCAGGAATAGTCTTAGAGTGGCAGAGGCTCTCTTTATAATTTTGATATTCCATAAGCTGTTCTTTTGAATGTAGTGATGTCTAACCTATTTTATCTATATAGATTTTCGATCCTTGATTAATATCAATAACCTTCTTATAGGCATAGTCATGATAACTATCTTTGTAGGGATGAAACCCAATCCACCTTGATTTTTAAGTCTATAAATGTCTTTCTATTTAACTATTGCCTTAACCTTGCCTTCTTTATTCCTATTCCATAGAAACTTTATGAGTAGCTGATTAATTGATTTAATAACTATACTAAGAAGGACCAAATAGGAGGCCCAGTATACATTTATTGTGGCTAGTATTGAAAATATTAGCTACTTCTAGCCATTAAAAGACATTTATTACTTTAAATGTGTAGCTTTATTTTGATATTTTCTACTAGTGGCCTAAAATTTGAATAATAAGGCCTTGTAGAAATAACTAATATCCTAAGATAGGTGAAAGGTATTTCCAAGACCCTGACACCTATTTTGGTTGTTAACCATTGTGCATTATGGTAAGCATGGTAGATAGATAGATGCCACTCTTCTCCTTGTTAATATAAAAACCAAAAATTATACTGAATAGCTTCATGATTGTCATGAGTGTTAAGACTATATGATGGTATGCCCTTGAGGAAAAAAAAAGGAGATCATCCACAAAGTTTAGGTTTATGATTCCATATATCTTACATTTGGTGTGATATTTTAATAGCTTAGTTCCCTCAACCACCTTGAGTAGGAGCTTGTTGAGTACCTCTAAGGTAATGGTATACAAAAATGGGAAGATTAGGTCTCCTTTTTGTGGAACTTTTGCTCCTTTGACCTTTCTTAAAGGTTCTCTATTGATTAGAACATTGTAGGATACTCTTGTTATACATTGTTCTATCCATTTAATAAACACACCAAGGAACTTATCGACTTTTAGGCAATTAATTATAAAGTTCCAGTCAAGTCAATCATAAGCCTTTTAAAATCCACCTTGATTATGCAATTTTTGCCTCTTCTTATTCTTAAATAATTTTTGAGTAGTTCTTGAATAATTAGGATATTTTCCCCTATCTATTTGCCTAAAATGTATGCTCCTATAAACCAATTGTTCTGATAGGACTCTTTTCATTTTCTAAGCTAAAATTTTTTAGATTATCTTATCTATAGAGTTGCGACATGCTACAGATCGGTAGTCATTGACTGTCTCCTACTTTAATCTATTAGGGATTAATCATATTAGTGTTATGTTAATTTCTCCCATTATTTTCCTTTCTTCGAAAAATTCCTCCATGAGTTATGTTTCCATTGTCCTTATCATATTCTGTATTTTCTAGTAGAATAAAATGTTCTTACTATTAGGTCCTAGTGCCTTTATAGGATTAAAATCCTTATTCCAGGCTTGGAAAATAATTCCCCTCCTCCTAGACAGTTGATCTTGTAACACTTCTTTTAGGAATTGTTTTATAAAATTTTTCATTGGAAGGAGTACCTAGTATATTACTAAAGAATGTATCCACTTTGCCCCTAATCTCTTCTTGCATTAATAGATATTTTCCATCCTCTGAAAAGGAAAATATTTTGTTAGATGATCTCCTAAAAATTACTCTCCTATAAAAATAGGCAAAATTCCTATCCCCTTTAGTTATTCACATCTCCCTTGATCTTTGTTTCATATTGGAGCTCTCAATGATCAGAGGTTGTGAGTAATATAGCAAAGCTTGTTTCTCAAGCACCTGCAATCTTGGATAAAAAGGATTTTTGTTGAATTTTGTTTATGCCTTATTTAAGAGTAACTTAAATTTATATGGGGACTATTGTGTGTATTTCCTATTCTCTCTTTGTTGAGTCTTTTTTCTTCCTTTATTCCTTAAGTCTTTCTAATGCATATATATTGATTAGTGCCAATCACTTCCTTGTTAAGTCCTCTACATACAACTTCTTCAAAGCCAGTAAAATCTATAGATCATTATTGAAGCAAAAGATGGGTCTTTTAGATTTTAAAAGATGTGTTAATTATTATAGGTGATTAATCAGAGCATTTGAGGTTATGAAAAGTAGCATATGCTTTTGGAAATATCTAAAACCACTCAAGATTATCCATGCACCTATCCAACTTCTTCCTTATTAACCATGAATTTTAATTGTTACGCCATATGAAGAAATTGCCTCCATAAGGGAGATCCTCCATCTCAAAGCTACTATGCAACAATTGATTTCATTACAGTAGTTTCTAAGGTTAATACTTCTTTTTGTTTCTTCTAGATTAAGGATCAAATTGAAGCCTCTTAGGATAAGACAAGGTTGTTAATAAGAAAGTAATCTGTCTTTGAGTTTGTTCTACAACTCCCTTCTCCAAAATCTATGATTAAGTCCATATACCACTCCTAAAAGAAGGAAGTCTAGCATATAGAAGAAAAATCTTCTCCTTAATAAAGACATGATAATTGCAGCCTAAAATTTTACGAGGTAATCTTTGTGGCCGTGATGAATTTCTGCACATACTTTTTGGTATTCTCTGCAATGGTTCTTGTCATTGTCTTACTATGCCCATCACCATTAGTTTCCAAATCCTCATTCATTATTTGATTATGATCCTCCTGAATATTATTATCCACCTCTTCTCTACTGTTCCCATCTATATTTTCCTTTGAAGTTAGCTCACTAAATTCCCTTATTTTAAAGATTTTAACTATTGTTTGTTAAACTTTCTTAACCACTATATGATTCTTCCACACATATGTGACTCTTGCTATGTCTTCTATAAGCTCCATATGGTATTGAGCCTTATTATTGGTATCTCACTTAACAATTTACTAATAGCTTCCAGCAACACACATACTCTTGCATAGTTAACTATTTTAATTTCGGTAGTGGTTTGGTCTAAACATTAAAGTTTACCAATAAAACTAGCTATGTAACTTAACCTATTGGCGGTCCAGTATTCAAGTGGCACACCTTATATACACATCCATAGAAGGACATTTGCAGATCGAATATCTTAATTTGATAATTCAAGTATCCAATTTTGTAGGAAGAGAGACTTGTTTTACAAATGCCAAGGCTAAATTGCTATTACCACCATGATAACCTTATTGTTGGAGAATCTAAAAAAGAATATGTCCTCTTCATTTACCAGCATCATTATAAGTCCATGCTGTCTCCAAGTTGTGAATGCCTATATTTTCATTACATAGTATGATGCTTTTCTATCCACGAAACATTCAATGATTGTTGCTTTCCATCTAGCAACTCCTTCCTTTAAGATCTCAATCAAAGGGGACACAATCTTATGTTCAAATGTTTTGTTTAGAGGAGAGTAACAAATCTTTATTTCTATATTTTTGCTCTCCAATTACTTATTTCCATATGCATCTACTACGAGGTTTACTTACTAATTGGTTAATTCTAAAGAATTGCTTTGACGCCTGTTGGTTATTGGTTGTCATATTCCCAGATCTAAATAGTAAGTGTTGGGAAGCCTATTGTATTTATGGACAAGATGGTAATATTTGTGTTTCATTTTCCAAAAAAACATCGTGTAACTTTGACAAAATCTCCTCTTTCTCTAATGCCTCCAAATTCTTTGACAAATTTTCTTTTCTTTCTAATGATGTTACGCATCCCTGCTAACTGAAAACCTACGCTATCTTCAGCTTGAACATGGTGAAATCATTTGATCCATTGAATTTCTCAATATTGAACTTATAAAGAAACATCTTGATGGAAAAACCTATACTCTAATACCAATTGTCGAGGTATCAATTGTTTGAATACAAAATGTTAAACAAACAAAAACTATATAAGAAGGAAATAAACAAAGCGAAAAACAAAGAATTTACATGGTTTATCCAATATATGACCCACTTCTACAAGTTAGGAGATAAATTTGTTTTATGACCATGAGAAAGACAATAGAAGGAGAAGTACGACAAAAACCTTCATAAGCAAACAAAGGTTCTACTTTAAAAGATGTTTATTAAGGTATTTATAGCCTAGGGTTATATGTAAGAAGTTTAAGGACTATGAAACTCTACTTCCACATAAGTCTAAGATCATAGGAACTCTATTTTTACATAAGCCTAATGATACTTAAACCCAATTTTTACACATCCTCAAAATTTTTTTGTCATAAGTAATTTGACACTTATCCCACACTTGACAATGGGCTTAGAAATCTCTCAGTCTAGTATGAGATCAACGCTGGTTTCATATCCCTATCTTGTGTTGGTTAGCTTTTAGAAATTTACTATTCATTGAAAATTCAAGGCATATCTCATAGGCAGCAAGAAGATAATGAAGGGTAGAGGAATTATAATTTCATATCTTTTAGACAACAAAGAAAAAGTATCATCTTCAATGCCAAAACTAATACAACTTATGGGTTCCAATCATCCCATTATCCACAAACTCATTGTCTTGTCTTGCTCTTAAACCACATCAAATTAAATTACCTGATTCTTCTCCTTTAAAAACTTGCCCTGGTTCATGTGCTTTTGCAATTGAATTTTATAGTTGATTTAAGAGAAAAAAATGTTTAGGATAAATATTTTGAAAATTTTGACTATTTAATATATTGTCAAATTAAAAGATTAATGAAATCTCAAACCTAAAGTGGGATCTTTTTTTCACATCCACAATTAGGTTAAAAAATGTGAATATTATCCCTCAAATATATGCTTATGTAAATTAAGAAAAAAATCAAAATATCATGTCAAGTTACATAAATTAATTTAAAGTTAAAATTTTCATCATGTGAAAATTGTTAAAATAATTTTGATGTTTGTTTCAACATTCAATTTATTTAGTCATTTCAAAAGGTCCAATTTTAATAATACTCCTGTTCTTTTTTGTACAAAACAATTTACGTATAGGTCTTACGGATTAATTATGTGCCGATAAATATTCCCAGTTCTTGTAAAAATATATAATATGTGTCAATCACAGTGTCTTTGTTAAAAGAATTGACTATAAAGCATATTGCCTTTTTTAAATAATAAATATATGTCATAAAAAGGGTTAGGGGTACATGCAAATTCTTACATAAATTAAATACGAGTTCCTTCTTTATCTAATCTTCCTTTTCATTTCACTTGATAATTCAATTCACCTGTTATTAAAAATTGAAATTAAAAAAGGCAAACTAAGTGTCATCGGATCTTTGTTTCTTAAAATGTTGCATCATTGATTCCTACTGTGAGCTAAGCAAAAATATTTGAGAAACCTTCTCTTAAGCTGACTGTATAGAAACATTTGAGTAATTGATTCATCATATATAGTTTGTTATAAACAATCCATAATTACGCATAAGCATGTCCATCTATGCACAAATTTTAACATATTTCTTATTTAATTCTAAGCCTTAACACGAAAAAGTATATATCAAGCATGTAACTTCCAATCTTAATTTTTTTTATATTATTTCAAATCTTAATTTTGTTTTATATTATTTCATATTTGAACCAAAAAGTTTTTTTCCTCAATTAAAAGGTTACATATAATCTTTTAACTTTTAATTTTTAATGCGATTCAAATTCAAATGGTGGAAGAATGGAAGTGACCATATTTTAGGAATAATTATTGATCCAATAGTTTCAATAGATTACAAATTGAGGTTCCTTGTACCTTTTTTCAATGAGAACCTATTCGAATACCAATTAAGGACTTGATAACTTAGGGATGGGAGTTGAATTGTGTTTTCATTTTATCCTGAATTTTTTGTTTAATCAGTAGGATGAAGCCAAGAATTTGAGTCACTAAGGGTAGAGTTATTAATTTTCATGTTTATTACATTATTGTAATAAATTATATCAAGTTAATTAAGATTTAAAAAATTATTAACAATTCAGCTATTAAGCTAGAGATAGTTTAGAAAATTTATCAATTCTATATTAATATGCATCAATGAGATAATTTTTAATTTTTTAAATAAAATTATTTTAAAAATATTAAACGTTATTTTTTATAAAATCTATTAAAAATAGTGATGACTAGTTCATTATCATAAATCTTCTAATAAAACTAAATTACAAAATTTTGCGAATTTTCATTATTAATATATTTTAAACTACTAAGATATCTATTTGTAAAAATAAAAATTATTACTTTGATTTTTACATAGATGAATTTAAGGACAAGATAAGAATATAGTATTTTAGGAGTTATAAGATTTTTCTACACATATCATAAGATAACAAGAAAGAAAGGCAAATTTTCCTATAGTTACGGGGGAGATAGGTTGACCAATAAAAATTAGCTAGTTATTATATAACTTATTTTTTTGGTTATTGTGGGAATAATGTTGGTTCTTAAAACTAAAGAGAAAGAAAAAAATAAAGAAAAAATTGCCACGTGAAATGTCAGCAAAGGAGAGATCAAAGGGTGGAGCTCTGCCCACTCGACCCTATTTGATGCTTACCAGTACTTGATGTACTTATTGGTTTATCCTACAAGCAATCGGTTAATTGTAATTTTGTAATATTATTATTTAAAAGTATTTATAATATATATATATATATATATATATATATATATATATATCAATTTAATTGATTAATGTTTAAGATAAAGTCTATACAATAAATGTACACTCTAGATAAAATTATAGTGAAGTCATAATTATGAGCTTCATATTATATATATGTATTACTTCTAAATTTTAAGTTATTATTTTATTGAGATTGAACATTAGTAGAGTGTAAAGATAAGTACAGTTTCTTCCTTATTAAGGAAGTATTTGATATTATAGACTGAGTATAAGATATTTAAATAAACATGTAGGTGTTTATTGAAAAATAAGTTCACTAACCTGAAATGCTATGAGGATTTCATTTAGAGCATTACTTATATATCTATGAAAATTCTTGTTGAGATAATTGTAGAAGTCATCATTTAACTTGAGATCTCTACGGTATCTTATATATGGATTGATAAATCTTGATACTACTTATGACCTATCATTATCAAGGGTAAATTAATCGGTAATCATTGGATACAACATGCATTATATAGAGGTAGTTGAGTGATTAATATATGATTCATCCTAAAATAATTAGGGAGAATATTCTACTATTCTCAATTAATATTAACTTAGAAAATAATTGGTCAAGGTAGAATGATACTTTAAAAATAAGTTCTAACTATTATTAACTGAATAAAGCACTAATGGTAGAAACTAATATGATTAGACCTAAATAGAGTAGCATTAATTTCATGTTTTATATTAATCGGAACATTATATGATAAAAGATTAAATTTTATGAAAAATCATATATAGAAAAATTAATCAAAGTTATTTTGACATTCCTAATATTTAGACAGTAATAATGCATTGTTAAATATTAATCTTAATCTATGAACATAAATGATTTAATTAAAAATAAAAATAAATTAAAGAAGTTTAATTTATCTTATCTTAGATATGATTTAAGGTTATGATTTATACCAACTAACAACATATTTAAGAACCTAATCGATCGCATATAAGGAATAGTTAATGAGAGAAAAGATAATTTAATCAAGTTAGAAATTAGACTTAATTGTAAAATTTGAGAAATTTTAGAATTTTAAATGTAATATATTTAATAAAAAAGGACCAATATGAAATATTAGATTTCATTTAGGCTCAATTGGTACTTAACTAGAATTAATTGAAATTTACTAAATTTTAATTGAAATTAAAATTTTATTTATATTAAATTACGAAAAGGTTCAAACCTTTTACGTTTATATTTTATTATGTTGATGTATTAATCATATTATAGAATTAAATGTGATCTTAGCTTTTAAAAAATCAAACAAAAATTGTACTTGTGCTGACAGCTTGTGCAGGAATGTTTTGAGATAGTAAAGGAAGATGGCTCGGTGGTTTTCAACAATTTCTAGATTCTTGTGGCCCATTAGAAGTTGAGCTATGGGGATGCTATCATGCTTTGAATTTTGCATGGGAAAAAGGGTGGAGACAGGTGATTTTTCAATTTGATTTTGCTATAACTATTGATCTCATCATGGGGAAGGGCAAAGTAGTTTTTAGATTGAATAACCTTGTAAGAAGTTGTCAAGCGTTTAGGAATTGGTTATGGGACACAAAGTTGAAGAAAGTTTATAAAGTGACTAATCACGTGGCCG
>JAOSBO010000005.1:20147859-20160318 GCA_027563915.1 Erythroxylum rotundifolium
ATTAAAAATTAAAAAAATTGTACAGTAGTACGGGGGCATTTTTGGACCATAGACTTGTGGCTAAATGTTATAACAAGAGAGAAGGGATTGATTTCAAAGAAGCTTTCTTACCAGTTTCTACAAAAGATTCATTGCGAATCATGATAGCTATAGTTGCTCATTTTGATTTGGAACTTAATCAAAGGGATGTAAGGACCACCTTTTGGAGATCTGTATGAAGATGTTTATATGACTGAACCAGTTGGTTTCGAGATGATTGGTAAAGAACACATGGATTGCAAGCTTAAGAAATCTATCTATGGGTTAAAACAAGTATCAAGGCAATGGTATCTCAAGTTTGATATGGTTGTCACTATAAATGGCTCCAAGGAGAATGTAGTTGATCAATGTATATATATATATATATGAAGTTTAGTGGGAGCAGTTTCATTTTTCTTCTACTATATGTTGATGACATTATACTTGCTTCTAATGATAATGATCTATTATTTGAGACAAAACAACTATTATTTATCCATTTTGATATGAAGGATCTTGGTGAGGCCTGTTATGTACTTGGCATTCAAATTCTCTGAGATAGAGCTAATGGGATTCTTTGATTGTCTCAAAAGACTTACACTGATCGAATGGTGAACAAATTCAATATACATTCTTGTTCTCCTAGAAAGGCACTAATAATGAATAGTGACAAATTCTCAAAGGCCCAATCTCCACAAAATGATAAAGAGAGAGATGAAATGAAAGTTGCTCCTTATGCGTCACTTGTAGGCAATTTGATGTATGCTCAAGTATACACACACCCTGATATTGCTTTTATTATAGGCGTGTTAGGAAGATACTTAAGTGACCCTGGACTTAATAATTGGAAAGCGGCTAAGAAAGTCATGAGGTATTTTCAAGATAGTCATGAGGTATGCTGACTTATTGACGAACTGACACGCTTGATATAGTTTGGTTCAGTGGCACTAATTATTCAGGATGTATGGATGATAAAAAGTCCACTTCAGGCTACATCTTTTTGATGGATGGAGGAGTTCTATTGTGGAAAAATGTCAAACAGATACTCACAACGTCCTTTGCAATGAAGGTAGAGTATATGACATGTTATAAGGCAGTTTGTCAAGCCATATGGTTATGGAATTTTATTTTAGCCTTGGGTATTGTAGACTTTATTTCGAGTTCGTTGATATTGTATTGTGATAATTTTGCAACTTTAACTTTCTTTAAGAACACTAGAAGTACCTCTTGCTCAAAACATATTGATATAAAGTATCACTTTGTTAAAAAGAAAGTCGTTGAATCTCTCATTACTGTTGAGTATACGCCTACAGCTAGCACGTTAGTAGATCCATTTACAACATGCTTACTTATATGTGTGTTTGCCAAGCACGTCTCCCGTATGTGATTATTAGGAGCCTAGCTTGATAAGATTAGTGGGAGTTTGCTATTTTGCATTAAACATGTTAGTACTTTGTATGGATTGCTTATGACTTATATATATGAAATATGCATAATGATATTTGCAATCACTTCCTATTAATATTGACATATATATGTTGATGTATATATGTAGTTTGACGAAATGACAGGTATAAAAGGAGACAAATGCAAAGTCTCAGTTATTATACTGCATGTATGTTGTTTTAATAGTTATTGTTGTATTTGAACATTTCCAGGGCCTAATCATAGGTAGTAAATATATCTTGTCGATATGATATTGTATATAATTTGTTTGACTACCTTTTGGATGGTGGAGATTGATATGGTGGTTTAATTATATTGTCCAAGGGAGAGAATGTTAGAAATATATGGACTAATATAATCACAGCATTACTTCCATATTCACAACCATTAATCAAATTGTCCAATGTATGATTAATAACCATAATGAGATGGTTAATAAGTTACTTATTGCATTTAAGACACATAGTAATACCCTGATAACTATATATTGGCTCATTAAACTATAGTTTATCACATCTTTAAAATGACATAATTAGCCTCCTTCTATCCCTTAGGGTAGTACATGTTATAAACATAACATATGACGAGTTTCGTCTGTGATTGTCGTGGTTGTGTGTGTGGTGAAAGTTGGGTCTTCTACAATAAGCTTTCTCTCTTGTATGAGAATTGTCAAATATTGATAAATTGTGGTGTCGACCGTGAAGAGAATACATCAAGATTGTATGTCCACCATTAGAGGTATGCTTATTTATCGTGTAGTTAATGTTCTAAATAGAATGTGTATCTTGACATTATAGTTACCGATGATTGCATTTATGAATAACACGAGATGCTTTTACTGTCTAGCATAAAATTTTTCTTTATTATTTTTATTTAGTTCATGGCCAACTCCTAGTTCCTCTTCTAATCGACTCTCTGAACCTCAATATTCAAATAGAAATCGATACAATAGAAGTAAAAGAAAAAGTCGTTATGCACCAAATCACGCAGCATTTATGGCTATTTTCATGTTAGCCTCGCAGTGCCCAGGGAAGTTACAGATAAAGTAGTTCTGTCCTTTTGCAAGTGTGATTTGATCTTTTCCTGATGTATAAATTTTGGAACCCGGTGGAGTACTGCACGAATCATAACCAGCTTTGTTCACAGCAACCACATTGTGAGAATTGGGACTGTAATTGAACGCTACAAGTATAATCATTGAACACAAGACATAAGGTATTTTCACGAATAAGTAATCAATGAAATAATTTCGATACTCTTCTTAGGAAAACATAAATAAGGCTTTATTAAAATTTGATTATGTATTGAAATGACAAGTTAAAGTTAAACTCAAAAAAGTCAAAGCAGCAAGTTTGATAAGTGGTGCACGAACAGTCGTAAAGTGGGTTCTAAATGCGAATAAAAGGGGTTTACAAATATTACATTTTTCACTTCAAACTTAAATTATATAATAGAAGATAATTTTTTGAAACTAAAATTACATTAAATTTTAAGATACATGTTAAATCTTTAAATATTAAAATTTAAAAGTATGACTTTTGTATACCTTTTTAAATATATTAATAATAATAAAAGAAAAGAAATTTTAAAATAATAATAATAATAATAACACTAAGCAACACCTACCGAGCACGTCACCGGCCTTGAAAGACTTTCCTGTGGGCCACCCGGAAACGTTGAAAGACCAATTGGAAGAGCCTCCAACATTGTAGGTTGCTGCATAACAGATCTGAAATCGGAACAACAGGACACACAGCAAAGCAATGGCCAACGTTGCACTGCCTCTCTCCATTTCAACTTTTCTTCTTGGAAGATATACAAGGATGGCTGAATGGAAGATTGAAGTTACCTTTGCCCGTTTGACAGCTTATATAACCAATCCAATCCAGTCCCATTAAGTGGTAAAGTTAATGATCAGTAATTGTTTCTCTAGTTTTGTGTCATAACAACCTGTAATCCATTAATGATTACCACCAAATGGCGGAGAGACGTTGGTTGGAGCCATGTCTTCAAGCCATTTGGAGGCAATTTCTACTCAATAGTAAATAAGACACAATTACATTATTAAGATATGGAAGGACCTTATTCCCAACTTCAAAGAGTCTCATTCATTAATGGGGAAATAGAAAGTTAAGCCGAGAAACGACCTAATTTCCGGATAGCAATTCGATATCTTTTCTACTACATAAGATCGAGTGATTTTTCAATAAAAAGGATAATTAGTAATTTTGTATTCAAATGCATAATTCTCGTATTTCAAAGTTAGATAAAAATTTTAAGACTTATATTTCACCATTTCACATTTGTGTTAAGGCTGAGAACATACCTAAAAGATATATTATGCGTCATTATAAGATATAATATAATTTATCATATTTGTATAACTATATAAAAGTTATTATTATTTTCTTAAAGATAAAAAAGTTAGGTTTGATTCTAATATTTGCATCAAAATACAAATCAGGATTTAAAATTTTAGCACATTTAAAATAAAATTTAATATTTTTAAAATTTTCAATTTAAACCTCATGTAACAAAAAAGCAAATCAAGTCATATTTTTGTTAGTCTTTGATACGTCATCAATGACTTAAAAAGAATTTCTTATTTTCCAATCCACTCGTGGGCTTCAAATTTTCATGTATATGCCAAGTGGTTTTACGAGGATTCATTAAAAAAAAAAGTTCTCATTAACTTTAAATTGATTTTAATAAATTTTATCATTTTAAATTAACTTTAAATAAAATTAATTAGACTAACTTCATCTAGTTAATGCTAAAATTTCCAAATTGTGAACCCTAAATTTATATCTAATTTGTTTCACCTTTTTATCCTCTCCCTCATCCCTACGGTCTAAAAGTAATGCTCCGAAATCTTAATCCTTCTAAAGGTGATGCCTTCTCATTTGCAATATTAGCATTGCAAGAAGTGAATGGATGATAACTAGACTTTTCAAGCTCATATCTTGTTGTAATATTACTTATAAAGTGATATCGAAGGTTCTTACTAAAAGATTAAAGTGGGTCCTGTCGACTTTTGTGAATTTGCATAGAGTGCTTTTCTTCCTAATCACAACCTTGGTGACATGCTTTTATAAAAGCTTTTGAAGCACTATCACTCAGGTAAAAAAATTAACAATTGTTTGATTTAGACTTTTTTCAAGCCTTCGTTATAGTCAGTTTGCAGTTTATTCAATTATGTATTGAAGCACTTCATCTTCCTTCCAAACTTGTTCATTGGATCATGACTTGTGTTAGCACTTCTTCTTTAAGCGTGTTTGTCAATGGCACTCCCACCACTCCTATCAAACCAGTAAAGGGGATTAGGTAAGTTGATCCCCTTGTGCCTTATTTATTTACACTCACCATTGAGGGGTTTTCCAGACTATTAAAAAGACTTATATCTTGCAGTGGTGACTTCCAATTCCATCATAAATGTAAGGAACTAAGCCTTACTTTTCTCTGGTGTAGTGTTGAGCTCAACTCAATCCATATCCTAATGCATGTGCTTGGTTTATTTGCAGACTGGTTTGGATTAAACTATAATGTCGAGAAGAGATGTTTTTTTATTTTGGATGATGTAAGGTGGTGCCTTATTGAAATCAGACGAATTACAGTACTCAATAATAGTTCCACTCCTTTTAAATATCTAGGGATTCCTATTATGACCTCTAAACTGAAGTGAATATCCAAGTGATGGCTCGACAAAACCGCTTCCTCTCTTATGTATCTCGACTTTCAACTATCATATTAGTTCTTAATGGTCTGTATATACACTGGATTGCTCATGTGGCATTATCTCGGAAAATTCTTAAGGATCTAAAAAAATAATGAAACTTTTTTTTTGGATGGGGTAGGTTAGAAATTCTAGAAAGGCGGAGTGAAATGTTAAGAAGTTATACTCCATATGGATTATTCCAATAACCTATATGTAAAAAGTTTCAATATGTAAACACTTATAGAGATTATACGCCTATCGTACTGCCTTATAGACAAAACGGATACATGAAAACTACTTGAAAAATTCCAACTTCTAGCCGATCCATTTATTGATTCTCCTTACTTTCAAAGGATATGTAACAGAATGCCTTTAAGGATTAAAATATCTTCTTTGATTGTTAATGATGTATGACATGAGACCTTTTATGGCTTTACATCCCTTATTGCTCATCTTCCCCAACTTTCGAATACAGTAGAGGAGGATAATATCTTCTAGAAATTAACTTCGACTAGTATTTTCTTTAATTAGTTTAGCTACAGACTCCTTTCTAATAGCTCATTGGTGGTCCCGTGGTTCTCCCTTATATGGTATAATATCATCTATCCTAAAGCAGCCTTCATTAGTTGGCTAGCAATCAAAAACTGACTCCGAACTATGAATCAATGGCATGGAAGAGTTGATGAATTATACATTCTTTATAACTTGGCTTATGAGGATCACAACCATCTACTTTTCCAATGTAGCTATTCTAAAGCCATTTGGAGTCGTATTCTGCACTTGTTACCTTCCAAATATGACAGGTATGATTGGGATTCAATCTTGAGGTGGATCATTAGCAAATCCAAGAAAGGAGCTGCAAATGTTGCTCTTTTCTCAGCTACCTTCTCAATGTCAATATATAACATTTAGCAAGAATGAAATTGTTGCAAATTCATTAGCACAAAGGAAGAGAAATACAAACTAGCTGATAGATCTTATTGTCTTTTGCACTCTACTTTAGATCTTTTATAATTTAGAATAGTAGCGTGTTTATATATGAACTCATCGTAACGTTACATATATATATATATCAATAATGTAGAATAAGTAATGTATATGTGTTAAACTTAAAATTCATCCTTTATCCTTGTCAAAATAGATAATTGGATAATATAATCTTGTATTAAAATTAATTGATGAAATATAATTCACCTTGTGACCACTGAATACACCTATAAAGAGTAATTTTTCTTTTTCATAATAATAAAAATTATAAAATTGAAGAAAAATTGCAAATACAAAAGACATATATATATGGGCCTACAATTCTAAACCTGTAAAATCTAGTACAAGTGGACATGAATGCATTATGGATTAAGACATTCAAGACTTTGGTTTATATAAGTTTTAAATAAATAAAGTTAAATTAAATATTCAAATATATGTGCTCTTATTTCATAATCTTTTTTTTTCCAAAATAAAAGAAAACCTCATATCATCATAAGTATTGTTAAATTAAAAATTAAAAAATTATAAATAAATAAAGTATTAAACATATTTATAGAAAATCAATGTCCTTGAGATAAAAGATTTATTGAATAAAGTAGACCATATATTCATATACTATAAAAATATAACGTAAACTACAAAACACCATCATTTTTGCATATTATAGTGGTCCATTTTCGTTATTGGACTTATCTCAAAGTTTCAAGTTTGTTTGATTATTAAATTCTCTAAATCTTTAACATAGATTAAAGGGGACTGTCTTAATAAATTATATATTTTCTAAAAAAATTATTACACAATCATCCTTTTTTAATGAGTAAAATACCTTATAAAATCTTCTTACTTTGTCTTAGCCGAAAATTAATCTTATAAATAAACTTCTTAATTAAGCAGCGAGCAAAAACCTAGTGAAATATTTCAAGTAAAATATATCGAGCTAAAAAACAAGTTATACTAATAATATATAAAGAATCTTAAAAATATTTAATCTCAAGCACAAAATTCTTTTATACTTTGGTTGAATCTAATTTGAGACATTTAATTCACCTTTTTACTTTTTTTTTCTCCATTCAAAGATAGTTATTTATCATTTCATATATCAAACTAGTCGTTTTAGCTTTTATATGATCTTTGGGGTTCTAAAATAGAAGTTACTATTGTGTATTAGTGCATTAAGGACTGTTGAGCATCAATATCATTCCGTGACCATATCTTTTCGGAAATTTAGAAAAGGAAAACTAGTTGCCCCTTGGAGGTTCATCTTCTGCATATACACAAAACTAATTAAACTTCATTAATTCCAAAACATCATCCAATTTTTTGACTAATAGCCTTCTAAATAACCAATCATAATTTTTCCACGATCAATTTCTACTTCCGTGTATTAAACAACATAAACCTAGGACTTTTAATTATAACTCCATGAAAATTATTAATATTATAGTAATTGCCTATCATTAAAATAAAAGATGAGATTCTTACTTGGTTCAATATTATTTATTCAAGTTGTAGAAAGGTATACACTTTTTCTCATATTATAATAGTGTTACAGGGATATTGAGAACAAAAAAAAAAAAAAGAGAAAACTAATTTCCCTTATATAATATACATTCTTTGGTATCTACTTTACTAATGAATTTATGTGGCTTCTCTACAACAATCCCATTAGAATTTATCAAAATAATTATCTAGTGTTAAGCTATAAGAAATGAAGGTTTATAGTAGAACTTTTATTGTTTATAAACTGCTAGAGATAGTGATAGAACTTATATCTCTCCTTCATAACATTTTGCTAATTTGCTAACTAACTGATATAAAAAACAATGAAGGTATAAAGCTCTAATAGTTATTTATGCTTTTGTAAAATTTAAAGGAAGTTTAAAGGGTCTAAAAGTTAAAAAAATCTTTAAATTCTTAAAAGAATTTGGATAGTTAAAGATGGAAAGATATGAAACCATTAAGGATTATGGAGAAACTTATAAAGCTCATCAATACTTTTAGATTGCTTAGGCAAGATTCAAAAGAAAAGAGAATAGTTAGCAAAGTCCTCACTAAAAATACTAGTCTAAATAACACATAATTTATATCAAACTTGATGAGACTTGTTAACCCTCTTTAAGTTTAAGAGTAAATGAGAGTCTTAACATAAGAAGAACATGTTAAAGGAGCTTCTAATACAAATATTACAAGAAAACAAGTAATTTTAAGATAAAGTTAAGAAAAGAAAAAAAGATGAAAAAAAAGAATGAGAATAATAAAGAACTTCAATAAAGCAAGGGAATAAAAAAGGGTAATGCTATTGTTTTTGTTCCAAAAAAAGATAATTTATACTCTCAATTATTGCTAGTTAATGCTAAATGTGAATTGTGAAACTAGAAGATATATACTGAATAGTTTTTTAAAAGCAAACGCTGAATAAGTTAAAGTGGTGGATCAAGAAGAATAGTAAGTTAAAAAGAGTTTATACACTACTAATATTTTTCTTTACATTAGCTAGCGTTCGTATCTTGTTAATTATATTTATACCTATCAAAACAATGATAATGAGTTTATTTTTAAGTTTCTTGATAGAAGATTCCAAATAAAACTTAGAAAGGGCAATGGTGCCCTTTTGGAAGTGAAAAGAAGAGGTTACGGAACAATAAGATGTTAACAAATATAAAATAGACTATGTACGTTTTATTTGTGGTTAGTTATTTTAATATGTATATGTATATTTTACATGTGTGCGTGCATGTGTGTGTGTGTGTGTGTGTATGTGTGTGTGTATGCATACACTACTTTTTTCGTATGGTTTATCAAAAATAGTCTCTCTACTAATTAAGGTAAGGCTGCATACTATTAAACCTCACATATCAATAAGACTTTCACTGGGTTGTTGTTATTATTGTTATGCTTTATTTGATGTTAATCTTTATTGAACCTATTTAATATTGAATAATAGCTAAAGGAGATATTTTTAATGAACTTTGATCAGAATAAATATGTACTAGTTAACTTCATTTGAATTAGTGATAATTTGCATAAGGAATATACTTTTCCTAATCAACTCGAATATCAAGACCATTGAGAATAACTTTACAAAATCAAATAACGTTGTCTTATATTAATAATTTCACATAGTGGAATAATAGATTGAGTAAAGTTAGTAAATTAATTGAAGAAAATGAATGAAAATATACTTGTGTAATAGTTGCCCAAGTCGATAAGGATAATTATATCATGTTAATTATGTTAGGTTAAGAAGCACGTTAGATTTCTTTTTAATAATGCATCTTAAAACCAATAAGTGGTTAAAACTACTTAATTTAAACATGTAAAATCCTATAAGTGAGCTGTAAATTAATGAAAGTAAGTTACCTTTCGATATTTATTTAAGATTATCATAGATATGTCAGGTTGCTTTCTAGAAACTTAAAAATATTTTCTTGAATTTTATTGACTTAAGAAGCTTAAACAATATTACAATGGTCGGGCTTAGGATTATCTTACATCAACAAATTCCAACCATAAGAACATATAATTCATAACAACAACTAAAATAAAATTTCATCTACAAGCTCCATTTGATTCTCATATATGAGTTGGCCCCTTTATAAGCTTTATAAGCCATTAAAATTGTCATGATCCAACATATAGTAATATGATCTAGAGTTTGTTTACTAGTGAGATGCCCCAATGGAGTCTTTAGTTTCTTTCGTTCTAGATCGAGTATATGCAGCAGTTAAATGTAGTTTTTAGGAATGCGCTATCCTTTTTCATACTTATAAATGTGTCATTATCCCATTTTAATATATCAATCCATTCAGTCTCTCCACTTGACACATTTAAAAGGTGTTGAATTCTGGACCAAATTGTAATTAAGTAGTAACAATAGAAAAAAAGATAGAGAATAACTATAGTAGCATATTACATAGGATGCATATAACTATAGTAGCTAACTTACATAGGATGCATAAATTATCTGAAATGCTAAAGAACTTATCCTTATTCCTTCATCTTTGTTTAGCAGCCAACCAACTTATGAATGAAGTTTTAGGGATTAATGATTTTGCCATTACTATATTATATCATTTCTCCTTAAGCAAGTGACGCCTAAATAGGATTAAGCAAGATGCATTACTAAATTGTTATGAGTTGTTAGCCATCTAAATAGCTTTGTCTTCCTTACTAGTATTAGGATTGTAATTGAGAAATTATTCATTCATATTGCTCAAGCCCCTAAAATTATAGATCCATCTATCATCCTAACTTACTTATTTCACTTTAGAATTAAAAGGAATTATTTTCCTCAATTGATTTAAGCTTTCCCATATATATAAAAGACTTTGACCAGAATTAGATGGTGTTTCCATTTGCCACTTGGTTTTTGATATAAGGGTAAATCTAATCTCTTTTCCTTATTATATAAATGAAACTCTAAGACTGTTCCCTCTTTATTCTCATATGTAAAAAACAATTATCCCTCAAGTAATATTCATTCACTCATTTGGTCCATAAGGTCTCTTTGTCACTGTATAACCACCATATCCTGTTAGCAATAAGACAATTTGTATCATCTACAATGAACCTAGGCTAATATCTCCTTCTTACTTGGGTAATTAGAGTGCATCCCAAGTAACTTTAGCTGCTTTAGAGAATTTTGCTTTTCCTGACTGTAAAAAATTCTTGATGCATTTCTCTATCTCCTTATTCGATCTCTTTCACATAAATAGATACGCACGCTATTAAATATGAATGTTTTTCAAAAATGATGAAATTAGTTGCAATCTTCCTACATTATACATAAACATATTTTTTGAGGCATTAATTTTACTTTTAAACATTTCCAATAGTAATGCAAAACCCTAAGGCTAAAGAACCTGAAACCCTTTAAACACACACTTTGGGTAGAACATGAACATGAAGAAATCCCCAACCCTAGTAAAGCCCTAATCAATTGTATGAAAGGAAACATATAAGGATGATTTGAAAACAAGAATAAAAATTTGCCACAAGTGATTACCTCGATAAGAGTTATATTCTTGATGTATAGAAGAAGAAAAGAAATCCTCCCATATAGAATTCGTTATTCATCCAATCTAACCCTAGAAAATGGTTATTATGATGTATTTATACCCCTTGAAAGATAGAAACCCTAAATATGAAAAGGGCCTTTAAACATGGGCCTTCCATCAAAATAATTAAAGCCTAAACTAATATTTCTAAAATACAACCCATTAAACCTAAAAGATTTAAACAAGTCCAAGACCTAAGTAGTAGGCTACCGAAAGTTATGCTTTTAACGTAAAATAATTAATTAAACAAGAATGAAAGTCTTCTTGTACATTCAGCCCAAATTGATTAGTTATGATGTTATTGGCCCTCATTATCTCTTGAGAATTAAAGCACTTCTAGAATTCAACCTATATAGGATTGAAGCACTTCTTTGAACTTCTTAGCTCTTGATCTTATTATTGGTCCCCTCGACATTACTAGCTGATCTTTAGCTCCATTTTGCTTACAAAGTCCCATGATTGTGTTCACATGATTTCCTCCTTCTTTAAAAGGATTCGTCCTCAAATCTGAATCTCAAAGTCAAAAGGAGCTAAGTCAAAAACATTAAAAGTAGCACTGACATTTTATGCACCTGACAAATATATCTTATATACATCGTCATTAATGAGGTCTAACATTTGGAATGGTCCATTATCCCTTACATCAATTTTTGGCTTCCTTTGACGTGGAAACCTTTCTTTTCGCATATGCACCTAAATCCAATCACTTGGTTCGAAAAGAACTTGCTTTCTACCTTTATTTTCTTTTTGTGCATGTGTGCGAGTCTTTTTCTCAATCTGTGCATTTGCTTTCTTGTGTATTGTTTTAACCAAGTCAACCTTCTTCTTGCCATCCAAACTAGCAATCTCAGTCAAAGGTAAAGGCATCAAATCCAACACAGTTAACAAATTAAAAGCATACACTATTTCAAATGGAGAATAACTTGTAGAAGAATGTATAGAATGATTATATGCAAACTCAATGAATGACAAACAATCTTCCTAAGTTTCCAAGTTCTTCCCAACAATTGCACGCAACATAGTTCCTAAAGTCCTATTAACTACTTCAGTTTATCCATCAGTTTGTGGATGACATGAAGTAGAAAATAAAAGTTTAGTACCTAGCTTTCCCCGTAAAACTCTCCAAAAATGACTTAGGAACTTAAAATCCCTATCTGAAATAATGGTTCTTAGCACACCATGAAGCCAAACCACTTCCCTCAAGAAAAGATCAGCAATATTTGTTGCATCATC
>JAOSBO010000005.1:20163754-20182986 GCA_027563915.1 Erythroxylum rotundifolium
ACTTCCTTAGTGCAATTGTGTTACATAGACCCAAAATTACTTCCCAAATGTTATAGGATAAGTTACACTCAAATATAGGTGCTCTACAGAATCCTCAAAGTTTCCACATAACACGTATATACCTCGAACCACCTGGTACTTTCGTACCCTTTATCCAAGGTATTGAGTTTACCTTTACCTGCTAATCACATAGTTATTAAGGCTTTATGACATGCCTATTTGAACCAAATTAACTTGAACTAAGGAACTTTGGGGTTCTACCTTAGGGTTTCTACACCTTGAATGGATTCCTATGTGTTTGGTTAGTGAACTCCTTAGAAGGGTCATTGTTCCACTAAATACAGTCTCTTTTCCCTGAGATCAACTAATATTTAAAAGGGACACCCCTTAGATAGTTAACTTCATTTTCTTTAATAAAGAAGTATGTATATTCAGAATTAAGTAATGAAAAATATGAAAATAAGAGTCTTTATTGACTCATATCTAGATGGGGATTAATTATAGTAATTTGTCCTAACCTGAGACATAAACAAAAACAAGGATAATCTTTCTACACGGGAGCTCTCTAAAAGGTCCCACTTATAAAATCAAAAGGTTATGTTGACATGAAATGGTCATATCCCTAAATCCCTAACTTATATTCATGAAATGATCAAATATGACAAATTCTTTACAAAAAAATAAAAATATTTTCACTTAAGAATAGACATATGTGTTCACGTAATAATCCACGTAAAATATCAAAAGGAGTTTTTTATGTTCAAGCAAACTTCATCAATACTATTGTGACCATTACCGGTGAACGGGGTCAATGATCTCGAGAAAGATACAAATATTTTACTATTACTCAGTTAGTTTTATGTTGTGTCTATTTTCTATTGCTTTTAATTGCCTTTATATCTTCATTTTGGTTACAAATCTTTGAGCTTTGATCCAAATTAGTGATAAATAAAATGGAAATAGTGTGAATATTGCATCAACGATAATTGGATTATTTTGTGAATTTTGCATATAGGTTAAAGGGAAAGTTATGTAATTTTTACATGAAAAGGGAAACTAAAAAATTTTAAAAAAAGGAGAAAAGAAAAATGGTGACAAATGTCACGATCTAACAGTAGTGAAAAGTGTCACACCTTAAAAGTGACATGAGTAACATTAAATTAAATTAAATTAAATGTTAGTCACGACAAGTCACCACCATACGTGAAGTCACTATCGTGCATGACTAACATTTAATTTAAATGTTAGTCATAGGGGTGACTTAACTAGTCACCCTTGTGCGTGCTTGTCATGGTGCAAATTCTTTAACACTAACTTTGAGTATGACATGTGTAGGTTGACGGCATAACAACCCTACAACCTTAAACCTAGAGTTAGGCTATAAATAAAAGAGGAAGGATGCAGAAAAAGGGGGCCAAAAGCTATACACAAAACCATACAAACATGTCTTTTATTTTTCAGACACTAAAGACTCATTCGGGTGTAACAGAGAGATAGAGAGAGAAAAGAGAAACTGAGAAAGGAAACAGAGTGAGTCAGGAAGACGAGCAAAACAGGAGAGAGGTGAAACTTTGGCAGAGGGCAAAAGTGAGAGCTGGAGATGAATCCCATTCAACCTGAGTGAACATTCATCTAGGTGAGAAGCTAAAGTAGAAGGCAAGAACCAAAGTTGGAAGCTTGAGAGGGACTGGAGATCTCCACAACTCTTCATCCGATGATTTGTTTTCCTATTATATTCCTCATTTGTTGCTTTGTTTCTTTCATTTTATTGTCTGTTATTAACTAACTCATACTCTTATTATTTTAGCTGACTGTTATTTGTTTTTTTTTAATAGTCCATTTGGTTTATGTAAGGGACGATGTAACACCCCACCCTCATAGTGCATATTCCCATACGTACTGTCAGTATTCAAGAACATACTCTACAAGGGTAGTATGCTAGGAAAGTTAGTCAATCATACTCCTTGCAAATTATGTCACGCTTCATAAGCATTTTTAGAAAACAAAACTCATTTCCACCCATTTTATTCATCATTTCCAATTACAAATGTTTTAAATAATAGACTTATCATCAGAATTCCAGTAATCATTTGGGCCCATTACAAAAACAAATTGCTTCCAATTCGTAACTGTTATTATATAGCAATTTTTTTCACATACACATGGTACAAAATTTGCATAATACAATCTTTAATACAAAAATAACATAAAACGTATGCAGACGTCAACTAATTCCGATGTCAAACTCTTATCTGAATATAGTGGTTATACTCTAATTGGTCTAACTGGGTATCCCCTAAACTTGAAAGACAATATTACAATTTTGGTGAGTTTTGCGAACTCAGTGAGCTGACCATCCTTGATGGCTCACTCAAATCACATAACACATATAGTTTACAATTCACATTCAATTTACAGATAAGTATTTACACATATAGTACATCACTTCATTTTCTCATCATATAGCATCAAATAACACTTTATTCACTTATTTCACATTTCGCATTCAGAACAGTCAAATAGTTCATTTTGATAATTTAAGACTTACATATCAATTATTTATGCAATGCTCGTGAGATTCACTTTCAATTTTTACGTTGTTATGACCAAGTGCCTATAAATGTCCCGTATCCATTATAAATACCAGGCTCATTAATAACTGTCCCTTATCTGTTGGGGATACAGGGCTCATTATACAAAATGACCCTTTGGCTCTTAATCATATTATGAGCTTTAAGCTCTTTTTTGGTGGCTAATCCAGTCACAACTACCTTTATCTTATGATGCATTCATGTAATGAAGTGTATGTATTCACATATATTCAATTAGTCATGTGTATTCAATTTTCACATTCACATTCACATGTCATCAAATGTAAGTCTGATATTCAACAATATGTTCAGAATCAGATATTTCTTGCTCATTCACATTCAATGAAACAATTAATGTGAGACCGTCTAGTTCGACTCATAGTATGCTCTAAATTAACATTTACTTCCAAGATTCAGAAACGTCTAGATGCTGATGTTCTGTCCTGTGTACCAACATAATGTAATACGCAGTATACACACATTACTAATTGCCAACCATATAAACATTCAATTGTACATATACATATTATGTGTAATGTATAATGCAATGCTTAATTTGACTATTCTAGCTTAATTCATATCTCAAGATCATTCATACTTCATAACTCATATATGTCAAATTGGAATTTAGGTTTACATCTCATTTGTGCAAGATTATTCTAAGACCATCATTCAATCATATATCTATCACATACATGCTCTTCAATCCTTTTTCTAACATTATAAGATCAGATCTTATGATACTCAATTTCTCTTTCATTCTTACTTAATGCACATCATTCATCTCATTTTAAATCACATTAGCTATTTCATTTCTATAACATCTCTAATTTTCCAGATTTAAATGCTTAATGTATAAGAATCCATTCTTAAGTTATAACCTTAATTATCACCTTAAGTATATCACACATTTAACCACTTAATCCATCATCAACTAGGTTCATTTCAAGTCTCATTCAAGTCTAAATAAATTATAAGAAAATACCCTAGCATTTTTTTTCTCAAACCATACATAAAAAGAGAACATCTCACGTTTAGGTCATTTCAAACCCTACCCACGATCATGACAGAAACTCATGGGACTGGCCATAATCTTGGGGGTTATGTCAAGATCGTGACAGAACCAACATTCTACCAGGCCACAATCATGGGGTGAGGGCCATGATCGTGCCCTGCATTTTCTTCCTCATTTCTTCTACGAATTCTACACAAATACTAACATCAATTTCACTGTAAATTTTCCCACATTCATAACATTTATGCAACCTTATTAAATACTAATTCAACCGCCATATTGATTGCATTAGACTCTCAAAACTCTACTCATTTGATTCATCATCATTCACTTAGTCTTACTATACATAAAATCCTAACTTTTTTCATAATATATCTCATTCATAATACATCAAATAATTCATTTCCATAGTTCATCATTCCTAGCTTAATTTCCCCTTCATTCACATCTCATTTCTGTCTCAATATCAATCATAAACAAATCATAATCTATGATTGATCATAACATTAAAAAAACAAAACAAAACATCAATGTACATATATACATTCATTATTAACTTTTTGCACACATTCTACTCCATTATCACCATCATTTCATTTTTAACTTATAATTTTAATTCACCTTATTTCAAGACACTAGACTACTCCTTTTCTTTAGCTTTAAACTCATTTTAGTTTTCCTTATATCAATTACCAAACATTCATGTGATTATACATCAAAAACGGAATATGTAAACATCATCCCTTTTATAAATTTTCTGCATTCTTTCTACACCATCATGATGATCTTTCTATCTCAAAATCATCACTACATCAACTTATGAATCATTACTTATCATATATATGAAAAAATAAGACATCAATGTGTTCATTTCCTCACTCATGGTTTACATATATACATCACCATTTTATGCTCATTTAACCCTTAATTAACATATAAAATTTTTATTCAGCAAACTATGAAGAATAATGCTTTACACTTAATTGTTTATCTTCAAGATCTTCAAATCACACTTAACCCTAGCTTTCAAGCATCATACGATCATCATCATTCAAGGTGGAAAGGTTAGGTCTTTAGTGACAAATGAAGAAGAAAACATGATCTTAGAGTAGAAAATGAAGGGTTAAAGCAAAGCTCACATTGAAAGGTTGAGAAGAGAGTGTCGTAGATGGTGAAGAAGAATGAAGAGAATAATGAAGAAAAAGAGAAGAAGTAAGCATGTATTTACCAAGACCAAAGATGGTCCTTCAACAAGTGACACTTGTCATTTCCCACATATCATCACCTTGTGGTTTCTAATGGGTCCTCTTTAATAACCAGTCCATTTGTCTCCATTTTCTAATCTCATTGTCTCCTAATTTTCTATAACACTTGTCATTAAATCTTAATATCATTTATCAAAAATTTCCACTGCCATTTGAATCTTAATTCTACTACCATTTATCAATTGTCTTACCACTTGGCATTTTTTCTAGTTCAAAAATACCCAAAATCTCATAAAATTATCAAATTTCACCAAAAATCCTAAATCAATAGTTTAATTCACCAAATTAATTTTCAAGGCAAAATATTCACTATCCATATCATAACCACATTAAAACAATCCTTTATACCCAAAAAAATGTCAAATGAGTGCATGAATAATCATCACAGTGTGTACCAAAAAATCAAATTCACGTGTGTGTAGACTAATATTACATATGAGTATGAAAATGCATTTTTATAATCTTTGATTCTTTATCATATATCTTGGTTTAGGATCCTTTGTCCTAACCCTTGGTATAGAAATGGGATGTTATAGAGGAGGCATCGAGAAGCTGAACTTGCTCCCTTTATTGACAACATACATCGAATAAGAGAACCTCCAAGGGACGTTGAAGACAATCTCGAGGGACCCAAACTAGAAGATCAAGAGATGGGTGAAAGGCATCTAGTGATGAAAGAGTATGCCAAATCGGTAATTGGTACTGCCACTTCATGCATTCGTCTGGCAGAGGTAGCCAGAAACTATGAGTTAAACAATATCCACTACAACATGCTTCCATCTTTCTATGGGGTTACTAATGAAGATCCTTTAAACTTCATTCAGGAATTCTATACCACTCTCTATATGTTCCTGTTGGATGGCCTAAATGAAGATCAACTCAAGATAGGGTGCTTCATATACACATTAAAGGATCAGGTCAAGGCATGGTTGGTGACACTTCCACCCAATTCATTGACTACTTGGGAATAGTTGTACAATAAGTTCATAGGAAAGTTTTATTCCTACCTAAACACTTATGAGTTATAGACAAAGATAGCTACCTTCACTTAGATGGAGGGAGCGCCATTCCATGAGGCATGGGAATGCTTCAAACTCCTGCTCATTCAGTGCCTACACCATCATTTTCTACTCCATATGCAAAATTAATTATTTTATGGTGGATTGACACAACAATGTTAGTATATGGTGGACAATGCTGCAAGAGGAGCTGTGAGAGAGAAGACAGCTGAAGAAATATATGAGATTTTCAAAATGTGAGGGACCATTCTCAACAAAAAAGTGTCTAGGGAGAAGAGTTGGAGTTCATAAATTGAGCTCAAATCAAGAATTGGCTATGTAGTTAGCTGAGTTGATGAGGCATGTGAAGATGCTAACTACAATGCTACGCCAAAACATTCTCATAGCAATAGGCACGACAGCCCTTCAAGCCAGGTTCAAAAAGGTTAAAAACCGGGGTATGCAACTGATTGCAATGAAGGAACAAGATTGCATAAGGTGACTATTCCTTATAGACCACCGATCCCATATCCAAGTCGCCTTAAGGAACCAAAACAAGATAAACAATTTTCTAATCTTTATAATATGTTTTCCAAAGTCGATATTAAACTGCCTTTGTTAGGTGTGATTAGAAACATTCCAGGTTATGTGAGGTTCTCCAAGGAACTAAGCACTGAGAACTGCAATTTTGAGCCAGACTAGAAGGTGATAGTTTCAGAGGTTGCAAGTGCGGTGCTATAATAGCAATTACCTCCCAAATTGAAGGATCTAGGGAGTTTTCTTGTGCAAGTATCAATGGGTAATGGTGATGAGGTTAAGCATATGCTAGACCTTGGGGCGAGTATAAACCTTATACCTCAATCTATTTATACAAAACTAGATCTAGGACAATTAAGATCGTCCAATATGTGCCTACAATTAGCTGATAGGACAATCCATTATCTGAAAGGAATAATGGAAGATGTGTTGGTAAAGGTTAGCAGATTGATTATTTCTGTAGACTTTATGGTCTTAGACAGGGGGGAGGTTAAACAACAAGGGAAGAAGCACACCGTATTCTTAAGGAGGCCTTTTATGGCCACCACCAATACCTTGATTAATGTGAAGAACAAAAAGTTACGCATGATTATTCTAGGAGAAATAGTAGAATACTCAATCTTTAATGTTGAACCTATTCCTATAACTACTGTTTATGAAGAATGCTCTCATGTTGATTAGTTTAAGCAGACTTTGATTTTATGTTGCAGGAAGAAGAAGACAAAAAGTTGAGCTTGGTGAGGGAGATTAATAAGTGTTGTCAATTGCTGGATTATGCAACTGCAGGAGATGTCAGAAAATTTTTGGATAAGAATACCTATGAAGAGAAGGCAACAGTAGAATCGATCACTTTGGATGATCCACCTTGAGTGTATTGGTTGAGGTGTCCAGCTAAAAGACATTAAAGAAGTGCTAAATAGGAGGCAACCTATATGATTTCTATTTTACCTTTCAATAATTGTTTGTTATTTCTTTTAGTGATACTCAACATAATCTATTTTCTTTGTGTGCACAGGCCTTCTTTTTAATCTCTTCTATTTGTCTTCCTCGTAGCTATCTCCACTCCTTAATTTAAGATGCCATGATTATTGTCATGCTCCACATCATATTGATCCAGCTACCACCGCACTTTCGTATCATATTTCTCTCCCTGTTCTTTTATTGTTCATACTGCATGCAATTTAATTTCTTTTAGTCTTTAATGTTTGTCCTCATTCATGTCAATTTTTTTTCCTAGACCCTTCTTTTACTTTTTTGTATCAGATTAGGAATAATGTGACATTTAAGTGTGGGGGGTAGTATTAATTGTGTATTGTGTGTGTTTTTTTCGTTTATTATTTAAAGATGCATGATCATTAAATGAACTCAATCAGGATTAGAAATGCGTAATATGAGTGAATGAGTATACTTGCATGCTTAGATTGATTAACTTGGATTTCGGTGAAAAGGATATTAGCTTGTTGTGATAGATGAATTACACTTTTCATTAGGTAAGAATTTAAGCCTTTTTAAAACATTAAACATCAATTTAGAGTATTCTTTATTGAGAGTTTTGTTTCATAATTAAGGAACTCTAGAACTTGCTTGCAAATACTAGTTGAGATCACACAACCTTATGCAAACGTCGAAATGATGAAGGCAATTAGATTTACCTTGTTAGCTTAAATGAAACCTTTTCTTTCTTTAAACCTAAAGTATAAGCCTTAACCTTGATTGTTAATCTGCTTCATTACACCTACCATAAGGGAAAGTTAAGCATTTGACAAAGTATAAACATGTTTAAGGAATAAGTATGGGGGAATCATAATAAGTATGGGGGAATCATAGCTTATAGTTGGCTTTTGAGTTAAGGATAGGTATAGTTGCGGTAATTTTCTATCCTCTAAATTTTTCTTCTCTTAATTTCCCTGTTTTAAATGAATAAATAAATTAATAAAAATGAATAGGAAAGAAACAAAGGAAAGGGAAGACGATCAAAAAATGAAAGAAAAGAAGAGACGTAAAATGGGGAGGGCTAACTTTATTACGTGAAAGGAAAAAATTGAGTGTTTTATTTGTCATTTTTTTGTATTACTTTGAATGCTCAATTAGCACTGTGGTTTTAAACTACAATTTTCCTTTTTCCTACCCATAGCCTGGCCCCGTTACAACCAAAATAACGACCTTCAAATTGATGTTTATGTTTAATATGAGTGGTAGAGATTGGATTAGTAAGCAAGCCTATGGTAGATACCTTACATGAAATGAACGATGAGTGACTATTTACTACCTTTGAATGCTTGAGAGGATAGAGAGTGGAGTGAGTGTCTATCACACTTATGGATGGTTATTTGAATTGAATTGTTTATTGATTTTGGCTAAATATGAGAAGAATTGCTTATTTATGAAGTATTATGAGTTTCAAGTTCTCAAGTTGTGCTTTTTGGAATGATCGTTGATATCTTTGGCTATTATTTGGAAAATTTGTTGTTTCCATTGTTTGTTATTTAATAGTCTAGTGCTCTTTATTATGCTTAAGGACAAGAATAGTTTAAGAATGGAGGAATTGCTATGTCTAGTTTCTATTGCTTTTAGTTGCCTTCACATCTTCATTTTGGTTATAAATCTTTATGTTTTGATCCAAATGTGAGATAAATAGAGTGGAAATGGTGTGACTATTTCATGAATGTTAATTGGATTATTTTGTAAATTTTACATATATATTGAAGGAAAAGTCATGAAATTTTTGTATGAAAAGAGAAATTAAAAATATTAAAAAAAGAGAGAAAAGAAAAGTGGTGACAAGTGTCACCACCTTACAGTAGTGATAAGTCACCACTTTAAAAGTGGCATGACTAACATTTAATTTAAATGTTAGTCATAATGGCGACTTAGTAAGTCACCACCGTGCCTGACTGAGACTTAGTAAGTCACCACCGTGCTTGACTAACATTTAATTTAAATGTTAGTCACGGGGGTGACCAAACCCGTGTATATTCTTTGACACTAAATTTGAGTCTGACACTTGCAGGTTAACATTGTAACAACCCTTTAACCCTAAGCGTAGAGTTAGGCTATAAATAAAAGAGGAAGGATGCACAAAAGGAGGCCCAAAGGCTATACACAAAAGCACTAGGCACATCTTTTATTTTTCAGACACTACAGACTTACTCAGGAGTAACAAAGAGATAGAGAGAGAAGAGAGAAACAGAGAAATGAAACAGAATGAATCAGCAAGAAGAGTAAAATAGCAAAGAGGTGGAACCTTGGGAGAGCCCGAAAGTGAAAGCTGGAGCTTAATCCCATTCAACCCGAGTGAACATTCGTCTAGGTGAGAAGCTAAAGTAGAAGGCAAGAACCAAAGTTGGAAGCTAGAGAGGGATGGGAGATCTCCATAACTCTTCATCCAATGATTTGTTTGCCTATTTTGTTCATCATTTGTTGCTTTGTTTCTTTCATTTTATCGTCTGTTATCAACTGACTCATACTCTTATTATTTTAGCCAATTGTTATTTGTTTTCTTTTGATAGTCCATTTGGTATTCACTATTTTATTATTACTTTAATACTTTGTTGATAGTAACATGCGATTAAAGTGTTTAATGATGATGAATGTTGTGATATCCATGATAGGCTAATCTTTTTTCTTGATAATTATTGTAGCTATTTAGTTGAATACGCATGATTGGGTTTGCATCATGTTAGTATTAAATGACGATTCAAGAGATGAAGTTTAATACAGATAAAGAAACTATGCACATTTAGGTTAAGAATTAGAAATATATTAACTTAAGTGGTAATTAGTAATCGAGTTTTCATAACTAATTCGGATAATAACTTGTTGAATATGAAAGTTAGAGTAGTTCATTATTCGACTTGATTTAGAACCCAATTATTAATTTTAGTAAGACAAAAATTCGATCATTTTCCCTTAACCATATATAGGAGATTAAATTAGTGAAATTAATTCTCAAGATTTTTTCCACTTTGATTGATCTATTTGTCTTTGGTTCCAGTTGATTTCGTTTACTTTTCAATTTAATTTCATAATTTTTTTAAAAGCTTTCACTCAACAATCAAGATAAAATGTTTAGTAATACATTGTTTCTATTTTTATTTTTAATTCAAACTTAATTTAGGTTGACCAATTTTACTTCCGTGGGATACGACCCTAGGTTATCAACTACAACTATCTCATATACTTGCGTGTAGGATAGTATAGATCTTTTAGAACCTTTTGGGCACAATAGTTTATATATATATATATATATATATATATATATAACATATTATATGACTCTCCTACTCTTATTTTTTCTCACATAATTTGGAATACTCAAATGATCAATTCTTTTCTAATTTTTTTCTATATTCATATTTCATTTCTGTACTGATATTAATTATGATAAACAAGAATGAAAATAACAAAGAATTTAAAATTAATAGCTAAAATTCGAGTAGTTTGCTAAACTCCTATGTGTATACAGTTTCTCTTATATGTTGGCTTTAGGATATCCTCAACATTTGCTCTATCTAGAGTTAAACCTTAGAAATGATAAAGACTTTTTATTTCACTCAAAGGTCCAATAATATATCAATTATCATGCTAGAATAGTGTTAAATCTTCATCATATATCTAATGAAAGAATCCCATCTTTACCCTTTCTTTGAGTTTTAGTAAATGTACTATAGGCCGTGAAGAAGTCACATTTGGTTTTATACACTAGAAATTGTTCTTTTTTATTAGAAAGCATGGATCCACCTGACCTATAGAGAGGTTTAGTCTTAAAATATTATACAAATTCTTTTAGTGAACTGAATTTGGTTCCTAACCCTAGTAAGGTATAAGCCCAACCTTCCCTCCCTATTTGTCAAATAGAGTTTATACCGTTTCACTTGGCTAAGGAAGGTTGTAGATTAGTACTTGCCTAAATGAATCTTCTCAACTCCCTTTTAATGATTTTGAAATGCATTTTAGGAACCATAATTGAGTTGTCTAATTGACATATAGGATGCTCAAAATGGAGATAACTAGTTCGACTCTTCCAACTATAGATAGACTTTTATTGCACCAATTTACTATTCTCTTCATGATCTTCTTAATTAGGGAGTAAAGTGATTAAAATATAGACTTTTGGAAGAGATAGGTAGGAAGTTTGGAGGTCTTTAATCCAATGATACATTTCGAGCAGCTATTTTATATTTTTACATTAGTAGATATGAAGAGTTGCCTCTTTGATCATTGATGCTTAATCCAAATAGGTGTTTGAAGTGTCTCAATATTATCATCAGGGTGCTTATTAAATCTAGCTTTTCCCTTGAGAACAAGATTAGACTAATAATAAATTATAGGCTTGATATCTTCACAACCTTATACTTTTAAGTGATATCTAAATTTTGTGTAAGTTGATTTCATTTCTAACTAATCTATTCATGATATCTATACATAGTGTCTAGTTACCTAGATGAGCGTGATATGCTCTTCATTTTTCAAAACAACATAAGATACTATAGTGATACATTGCCTTACCAATTCCACAAATTTTATAGGGATTCCAAATACATATAACATGTTCAAAACAAACTCCAAATCTATAGAGTCATATGTCATCTTAAAATCAATCTTAATAGCACAGTTCTTATTAGAGTCTTTCCTACTATAGTTTTTTAGTAACTTTTACACCATCGAAATGTTATCCCCAACAGACCTTTCTTTTCTAAAAGTTCCATAAGTCTCATCGACCAATTGAGGAATAACCTCCTTCAGTCTACTAGCCAACATACTAAAGATAACTTTTTTAACTAATGTTGCAATATGACATTGTTATGAACTCACTCATTAAGCTAAGAGATTACACTTTAGGCACCAGAAAAATATATGTCTTGTTGATCTCTTTTAATAGCTTGCCACTACTATAAAACTTAAGAACACCTTTTGTTACTATGGTTCTGGTGAGATTCCATAATTTGTATAAAAAGTAAGGATTTGGACTATTTGTAAGCTTTGTTAGGGTTTCTATCAAAGAGAGCTTTCTCTACTGCCATTGCCAAAAATAAAAAGTTATAGTTAGAACTACTTCAATTTTCACTAGGGAACCAATTACTGATTTCAAAAATGAGATGCTTGAAGATGTCGTGACATTGAGAATTATGAATAAGCTTTCTGATGAAGTAGATCTTTGGAGGTTAGCCAATTCCCTTCTTGATCCTTTAAAGTAGTGATTTGATTGAAATTTCTCCTAGATAAAACATACTTGTGGAAGGAACTAGAGTTCTTATCACCCACCTTCATCTATAAGACTCTAGAACGTATGTTATTAGAGACCTTCAATAGCCTAAGAAAAGAATAAAAGAGCTCCTCTTTTAGCACTTAATAAGTGTTGGTCATCATATAAGAGTTGTATAAGGAGTTCCAAATGGCCTCGAGTTTAGCAGTTTAGCCCTTGCTTCCTTTATGGCTACTTGAGTACTTAGAGATCTAGATCCATTTAGGAGCTTAAGTTCCTTGTTTATATTCTCTAATGCTCTCATATACATAGACTGTTTATACCCTTGCACTTAATCTCTATCCCCTTTGTATTGTTAAAATTATTATTAAAAAAAACTAGTTTTTCTTTTTTTTATTATAATCTAATTTATAGAACATAAATATATATTATTTAATATTAATGACAAATAAAAATTTAATTTAATTTAAATTTTATAGTTATTTTAATTTTAATTTTCAAATAATGAAATAACTTCAATTTAATAATTACTTATAAATATAATTTAAATTTAAATTTAAATACCAAAAATATATAAATTTTAAATAAATCCAATAATTAAATAAATCTTAATTTATAAATAAAATTTTAGTTATTAACTTATTTATTTTAACAAAATATAATAATTTTAAATTATATTAATTGAATAATTAATAACATTAATTTATATTTAATTTTATCTAATATATGCTTACTATGAATAATAAAAATATAACTACATTAACATTAGAAACTAAATAGGCTTTTGTTTTTGGTTAAAAATAAAAATAAAAATCACAATAAAAATTAAAATAAAAAATAAAAGTAAAATCAAACTGCCTCGTTTTATTGCCAGTAACTTGTCATGGCTTTAACTTTTTATCATTGGTGTGGTAACTTATGGGGCAATTTTATAGATTTTGTATGGAACCGATCAGCAATAGTCAGAAGATGCTACAAAATTATTTATATCATACCAAATTATCTTGTGAGTTATACCTATTGCATCAGTCAATATCGTCCAATACACTAAAATATCGGGTCAAATTTGTAAATTAACAAAAAAATAAACATTAAACTTAAATTTTATGTTTAGATATTTGTAAACAATAAATATTTTAAAATAGTCATTATATTAAAATAAAATACTTTATATTAATTTAATAAATAAAATATGGAATCATTTTTCAAACAAATTTTAATCACAATTATAACATGGAAAAAATTTTAATCACTTTAAAGAAATAGTATAAATACTAGTATAAAAATAATTAATATTCGCAATTTAATTAAAACTTAATCTTCTTATAAATGCTCATCGGATGCTTTCATATTTCAAACTCTTTTAATTTTAATATTTGCGTTTAATTTATATTTTAAATTTTCTCTATTGATTTGTTAGCATATATCTATTTTAAATATATAACAAAGATATGTAAATATAGCTTAGGTACCATAGATAAATAAAATAAAAAAATAAGTGTAATTATTGATGGTCGACTCTTATTTTTAATTTTTAATTTTAATAAAGATATTTAATTATTTTTTATTTTAAATTTATTCATATTTTATAACATATGAAGTAGTTTTAGTTTTTCATTATTAAATAAATATGTTTATTTGATTATTTAATATTAGTTATTAGTAGAAGTTTGAATTGACAAATTTAATCACTTAAGTTGTTATTACTTATTAATTAAGGTTACAAAATTTTAACTATATAAAATTAAAAGATTATTTTATTATAAGCAAAAATTGAATATAATAGTCCTTTTTTCTTCACATACTTTCTGGAGAAACCTTCGGCGTGGAAGACGGGTTTTGCTTTCTATCTAATTTTAATTCATAAATGTCCATGGCATGTAGTAAACGTCCAAGTTTTTGCCTTTATTTTACATATATTAAATATCGTGAGCACTGAGCAGGCTTCCTAAGACATCCTTCTCCGCCCAGAGCGACTTTCTTATTGAACATCAAAGCCTAAGCATAGAAGTAGACAAACAAAAAGAAGAAAAGTCGCTCTACTCTCTAAAATGTTATGTCGCATCACATAGCAGTAACAGCAATCTTCATCCCAGACTGACAATGCCCAGGAAAATTGCAAATAAAGTAGTTCTGTCCCTTCACAAGCTTGATCTGGTCTTTCCCTGAAGTATAAACTCTGGCACCTTTTGGAGTCCTGCATGAAGCATAGCCACCCTTGTTTACAGATACAACGTTGTGGGCTGCCGGACTATAGTTGAACACTGCAAAAAGAAGCAACATGAATCACTAATAATAATATTTCATACATAAGACAAATGCTAGATTGCTTATAGACTTACCAAGAACATCTCCAGCCTTAAAGCGCTTTCCTCTGGGCCACCCAGAAAGATTGAAGGTCCAGCCAGCAGAACCCCCAACGGTGTAAGTTGCTGCATGAGCCATCTCGACCTGGATTGTTACAAACATGCACAGCAACATTACTGCGGCTATCATTGCACTGCCTCTTCCCATGGCCATTCTTCAATGAAAATGACGATCTTGACTTAGCTACTACCTTTGAAGTTGTGAATGATGAGAATCCGTAAGTGAGCCTGATTTTTTGGTTGCCCGAGTGTGTGTTAAATAAGGAGCTGAATGGGCAGTTGGGTCTTTATTTCTCCACATAGTGGGTTGGTGATCGTCAGGGGCTTGGTGGGTCCGTTGCATTTGTCTTTACCGTTGAATTACTCTAATGGCAGAACCGAAATGGGTTGGTACATGTCATTAAGCGTGTACCGCGGAAAGGCCTCTGATTTTTGAGGCGATGGTCAGAAATAGATGGCAGTCGTATGATAATATTAATATATATCATACATATAATTAAGTTATAATTTATTATCTATTAGTTTTTACTTTGTATCTGTATCCGAGTTAATCATTATAACCTGGTTTCAAATTTCTAGATAAAGTCAAGGAAAGAAGGTGTAAAATCAACGTTTGACTTTATTCTAGCTAATCATTTTTTTAATCTATTTTCTTGCAATCCAAAAGTTCCAAAGTTTCTTTTTCTACCCTTTTTAAGGTCTATTTTCCCAAATTTCACATGTATCTCTTAGTTTTAGGTTTGGTATCTTATTTGTTGCACTATATTTTTCCGAGTTTTATGTATGCTTCGGATAATTATGACTTTATGAGCCATCTTATTACTGTGAGTTTTTATAGTTTGAATTATTGATTTATGGGCTCAAGAGACGTGTAGTTGTATAAAAGGAAGACTCTTTGCCAAATCATTACTAATCGGGTTACTAACCCATCAAATAGGATGATGAGATAAAAACTAAGTTCACTAGGAGGCTCAGTCATTAGGACAACAAAAATCATCAAATTTTAACTTGGTTTTGTAATATTTGTTAGCATAGTATTAAACTAAAATTTCATTAATTAATATGCTAAATATATTTTAGATTCTTGTTAACGCATTATGCAATTTTAGATGATGTACATTATCATCATCATCCTCGTTGAATCAATAGCCTAATCAGATCATTCATAGTAATGTTTCAGATTTGCAAACTTTATGGAATCAATTGTCATCTAATGTTCCAATTTGGCTAGTTATATCTTCTACAAAAATTTATGATGCCCTTCATGATCGTCAACGTGTTTAACATTTACTTATGACTATTTGTACTAAGTTTGAATTAGTTAGTGTTACTCTTCACTACACGCTGCTACTTAAACTTAACACAATTATTTGAGAGGTATTTTTTGAGGAAGCTCGACTTAATAGTCTTCATACTAAGTTATCTCTCCTTTTTACCGATATGGTTCTTGTTGTTCCTACTACTTCAACCACCTCTACTTCTTCTAAGGGATTTTTCAAATTTTGCAAAAATTTTAGACATTGTATTTCTGCTTATCCCAAACTTTAAGGCAAAAATAAGAATTTTGGCCAATTAATATAACCAAATTTGATAATAAGTCTCAATCCTTGAGTACTTCTACTATTGCTACTGCCACTAAAGGTTCTCCTTTTGAGGATACTTCTCCTTGTTTTCCCTTGCAAAAAAAAAATCTAGGCTATTCTTAAATAGGTATAGCCTAATTATGGTATTAATAATTCCCTTATTTTATCTGTTACTTCAAGTAAATCTACTTCTTAGTTCTTTCATTATGCTTATTACAATCAAATGACCTATGAGTTAAGTTATTTACTTATATTTCCATACCCTCTCATATACCAATTGTTCACACTGCTGATAATTTTATTTTTTCCCATTCAATAATAAAAAATATTTTTAATCTCACTTATCCTTATTCGATACCTTTTATATGCTTAAGTTATCTCTCAATCTTATTTTTGTTGGTTAGTTATATGAAATTGATGTAGATGTAACCTTTCTAAGTCATAGTTCTACTAGATTCATAGACAATAAAATTTTTTACAATAAGATGTAAGATTAGTTATTTGTTTGAGTTTATATCTCTCCAATTGTCATCTATAGTTATTGTTGTAATCACTTCTTCTAGTATTTTGCACTTACATCTTGGTCATGTTTCCTTTTCTAAATTATGACCTTTGATTTTCATTGGATTGTATAGGGTACGTTAAATGTGATCGATATGATTGTTTTTCATATTAACTTTCAACATATCATACTTTGTTTTTTAAAATTAGCGACTACTTCTTCTACACTATTTGATCTTATTCATTATAATATTTGAGTTCTTTCTCCTAATATTGCAATGGATGGTTATCGATTTTTCTTTAATCTTTGTTGATAATTATTCTTGGCAATTTATCTTATGACGGTTTTTGGTTATTTTTAATTTTTATTCAATTTGCTAATATGATTAAAATTTAATTTTCTTGTAATATCAAAATTTTTTACACAGATGATGCTATAGAATATCAAGATGTTACCCTTTGTTATTTTTTTCCTACTCATGGTATTATTATTCAATGTTTTTATTATGGTACCTCTTAATAAAATGGTTGTAAAGAATGTAAACACAAGCACACTTTCGAAATTGTTTGATCTCTCCTTATGTCATCTTCTTGTTATAAATATTTTTGTAGTGAAGTCACTTTTACAACACTTCATACAATTAATCGTATCCATTCTCCCATCATCAATAATATTTCCCCTTATGAACAACTATATGGCCATTGTCATGATTATCACAATCTTTAAGCTTTTGACTCTGCTTGTTTATCCATCTTTAGTCATGTGAATAAAGCAAATTAAAATATTGAGCCGTATTATATTGTTTCTCAAGCTTTGGCATTAAATATAAGAGTTATAAGTGTTAGGATCCTCTTTCTCGATGTCTTCGTATCCCACTTCATATCACTTTTTGCAAACATAAAATATGTTCCTTCTTATCTACCTTTAAAGTCACTTCATTTACTTCCTTCCTTGTTGATCCTACTAGTACTTAATTTCCTTATGACTCTTTTACAAGTCTAAATTACTCAAACAGTTCTGATCCACCTCCACCTACACCTAATGATCTTCTTCATATGACTCCTCAACCTTCTTCTTCCATTGTTCAGTCTTCTTCTAGTCCCCCAATTTTTCGCCCTTCTTATGTAAGTCAACCTAATATCACTCTTTTGGATTATCATTGTTTTTTATTTTTTTGGTTTCTCTTTATGATCCTTTCATTTTTCATAAGGCTAGCACTCATCTTTATGGTAGAAAGTAATGAAAGAAGAACTTAATACACTTACTTCTCTTCATATATGGGATTTGGTTAATTTACCTATGGAAAATATGTGGTTAGATTTAAATGTGTCTATAAAATCAAGACTAAGGGTGATGGATTAGTATAATAATATAAGGCTTAACTTTTAGTTAAAGGTTTCACTTAAGAATATGGGATTAACGATAAGGAGAATTTTTCTCCCATAGCTTACATAACTAATCTTGGTAATCTCATTTCCTTTATTAATATTAGATGGATGTCAATAATGCCTTATCAAATGAAGATCTCATTAAAGAGGTCTATATGCAACCTCCTCCTAGCTATAATCATCCTCTAAGTAAAGTTTTTCTTCATCAAAATTCTTTATAAAGACTTAAACAAACTATTCATGCTGGATTTACTAAATTTGGTTCCACTTTTTATTAGTTTGATTTCTAGTCCAATTCTCATGATCATGCAATATTCTATTAAAAGATAGAGCATTTTATTATTATTGTATGTTAATGATCTGATCATTACTGCTGATGATACACACGGTAGTCATAATCTTAAGAATTTTCTTAGCCGCCAACTTAAGATTAAAGATTATAGGCATTTAAACTATTTTTTGGTCTTGAGATTGCTTCTAATTCTACATGATACTATTGATTGAATTTTTTAAATTTAGCCAATATTATAATAACCGCAAGTGCACGGCGTAGCTATAGCTAGTATCGACAAGTATGAGTTGATCTCATGAAGACAATGATTATTAGTAATTACCTTTTTCCTATTATCTAGGCTACTTATTTCTTTTGGATTTTAATAAAGAAAATAAAATTGAAACAATTAAAATGAAATAGACAGCAACATTGAACATAGAAACAAGGAATCACTTAGAAAACAATCGATATCGAAAACTAGTATCCAGGTGTTGAATCCCCCTTAAAA
>JAOSBO010000005.1:20268108-20299074 GCA_027563915.1 Erythroxylum rotundifolium
CACTTGTAATAGCAGTGTTTATCACTGATTTACTATCAATAATATACTGATCTCTAGCCTATTAAGCTAGAGTTTTCTAGCATATTGCCTGGTGAAACTACTTTCACAAGCCTTGTGCCTAGTGTTAATACGATGAGTCAAAACATGTCTTTTTTTTTCTGATATTTATTGTTGATAAAAAGGAAGCATCATAAATCCTTTAGACAATAATTTGACTATTTTTTTTCCTAGGTCAAGAAATCTGTATTAGGATCCTAATACCTAATTTGACTGAACAAAGAGATGCATTTTAATGTTATTGTTCTAGTCTCCTTTTGCTACTTCACAGAGTCTGAGATTATAAATACCCCTTGGTTCTCAGATGTAAGATTAGTTGAAAACAATCGGTGTGCTTGTTAATATAGAAATGTAAAAAGTTATGCATTTGACCCTGGTGCTTTCCATTGAATGTGAACTATAATGATGTTTTCGGAATTAATGGGCTTGGTTTGATCAAGAAGTGCCTTTCTTGGACCTCCTTCTTTGAGCAATATAGGATATACTTGTGTGGAGGTGCCTCGATACTACATTGCTGTTGATGTTATATTTATTTCAAAAAAAATTGTTAGAAGTACCATCTTCTTAATGTTGAACCATGCTGATCTGCGTGTTTATATTGAGCGATGAACAAAACTGGGAACTTAGGGAGTGCACCAGACGTGAGCATAGTTTTGAATCGGTTATTACACCAGCCTTTGTGACTAGTGGATGGTGAAATTATAGTTTGCCATATTGTTCTCACTTTAGATGGTTCTACCGTTATGTGACAAGTTGCTTGGGTTTTAATGGAGGACTGCTGTACCAATGCCTCCTTTTTCGGCAAGGTTGTAGAATGACTTCTAATGTTTCTTAATCATTTGATCTCTTGGAACTATTATTTTGATTCCTGTAATGAGTTCATGATGATTAAACTGATGAATTTGTACATAGATGCTTCCATGGGAGAATTTACCGACACTAAGAGACCAGGAGGTTTACCGCATGCCTTCTGTTGGCAGCATCTGTTGGGTGCTTGATAGAATGTATTTTCATCAAGAGCAGGCTGAAAGGGTAGTTTCTGCCTTCCCTTTCATAGATCCATTGGATGCATTTTATTTGTTGAATCCCAGCGGTGATTTGAGCAGCACGCAGCTTGAATTTGAGAGCTGGTTTAAGGATCAAGACTTCGAGGTAATATAACTTTGATTATAATTCACTATAAAATGACGTTTTGTATGGATGGAGTCAATCAAGCATTCTTTTGTCAGGAAAACAAGGCATCTATCACAAAACTATTTGTCAGATATGTCTTTATGAAAAGATATGTTTCCTAATACTAATTTGCTTTTTTAATGATCCTCCTATTAATATATCCGTACAGGGTATGGCTGGATCCGCACCTACAGGTGAAGAATTGGCTTCAGCGTTGAGAAGCCATGATCTCTTTGTATATTTTGGTCATGGAAGTGGTATGGCTAATTAACCACATCAGTTCTGTGTTGTTTGTCCCGGTCTAGCTTTTGCATCAGTATTATTAGCCTGGTATGAGGTAGTATATAATTTTGGGCGTCTTGTAATGTAGGGGCACAATACATATCTCGGCAAGAGATTCAGAAGCTGAAAAGTTGTGCTGCTACCCTTCTCATGGGTTGTAGTAGCGGGTCTTTGTTGTTAAATGGATGCTATGTTCCCCAGGGTACACCACTTTCATATCTATTGGCTGGTTCTCCTGCTATAGTAGGAAACCTTTGGGAGGTTACAGATAAGGACATTGACAGATTTGGGAGATCTGTGCTTGATGCTTGGTTAAAGGAAAGATCGAGAGCTTCTTGTACTGCTTGTAGCCACTGCGAGAAGGAAGAAAAAGAAGCTTTTGGTAGTGGCTCATTTAAGAACTATTGCGATCATAGACCCAAAATTGGATCGTTCATGAGTCAGGCTCGTGAAGCTTGCACACTTCCCTTCTTGATTGGGGCATCGCCAGTGTGTTATGGAGTCCCCACAGGTATAAGGAGGAAGAAAAATGCATAGAAAGAGTTGTTTAGCAAAGCAAATTATGCCCGATGATCTTGTTCATCACCCCCCTTTTATTAAAGGCCTCTGGAGGCCAAAGAAAGTTTATATTTGCTAATATAAGCCCCCTTCTCTCATTTTTATCGATTTTGATTTGTTGTGTAAAATTTGACCAATATATTCCAATGTCATTGTTATAATATAAATGAAGTTCTGCGAAAAACAAAAAAAAAGTATTTTTTTAATTTAAAATATTAAAAAATTTGGACCAAGTTGGGTTTTGTACTGATAGGGTCCAATTGGGTTCAACGGTCTGGTCAGGTTTTGTCCAGGCTGTTAAGCTTAATCTTCAGAATGAATTTGAATTCCTTCATGGTCTAACTTCAAGGATAAATAATTTTTTCTTATTTATTATAATTATTTATTTTGAGCCATACATCTTGCGCGACAACTATAAGTGCACTGTTGGCCTAAATGTAAATATTTCATATTTTCGTTATTCTTTTTCAACAAAATACTCTTCTTGTATACCCAATCACGAGGTTAATAATTTTAAGTCCGTGTTACATGATATGTAAAGTGAAATACTTTTGGACGTAATTATTTAGTCAAATCTTAAGTTTTTTTTTTTAAAATGTACAATTTGTAATCTTGATTAAACCCTATTCTAGTTTATAATTCACCATAATTGAAATTTCAAATTCAAGTGTAGATGTAAATGTAATTCACAAATATTATAATTTAACTCGCAATTAAAGCTTTTGTTTTATATAAGAAAGTGTACAAGGGTCAAGTTTAATTAACATCAATCAATAAGATAAATAATAGGAAGCTTTCCAATTTGTTGAAAGTTTTCAATTCTAACTCCAGTCTTAACTTGTGATGGTAAAGATCGCTAAACATAAAAATTAGCTTAATGTTAAAATTCCGTAGATCATATGTTCATTATAATCGATAAAAAAGTCAAATATGTATACCATTGCAATTTACATATTTGGACTTATATCTCTCCTTTTTTTTCCCTTTATTTTTATTTAACACCATAAATGTCATATTCTTAAAATTCCAAGACTCCTAATGTTAAATGTGTCCTTTTTCTTTTTCTCGAGCTACACTGAGCAGAAATCTCGCTCAGACATGAAATTTGGAGAAATTTAGTAGAGATGTTATTTCCAAATGACCCACATTTTCAAACTCTCTTTTTATTGAAAATTATAATTAAATGTTTTTTCATACACGATTTATTTATCCCTTACAACAATTCCACCAATATTAGCATAAAAATTAAAGAGGTGTGTTCTAGTAAAGAATAACATGACCACAAGCTCATGATCAACGAGAAGGTTAAAATGAATGACAATAAATTGACATATGAGATTAGGTGCAACAATAAGCATAAAAAGTTGTGTTGTTTACTATACACCTATAAGTGAAAGATGTAGCTATAGCTAGCACAGGCAAGTATTGGTCAATTCTACAAAGATTGTAAATACTAGTAATTACCTTGTTTCTATTACATAGCTTAAGAATTAAATTTTGGGAATTTAATCAAAAATAAACTAAAAAAAGTAAAAATTAACAACTATGATCTCAGGATAAAAGAAAATCAATACTAGATAGTAGTGTCTACGTTATGTATGAATCCCCTTAAAATCTTTGACCTTTTATCAAGTAATTATATTATTGATTACTAGATCGTGAAAATTCCTATCTTATACAAATAACTATCTTGAGACTATTAACAACTAATCCATTAATTGATTAATATAATTCTTTCTAATTAAAACCCCTAAGATTGCTTTATCAATTTATGAATTCTGCTATTAGGTTTGACCCTAATCTAAAGGATTTGTGTCTGCCTATCTCTAGGTTTTTATGTAACTCATTTCATAAATTGTTAGGATTTGAGATTCATCACCATAGCCATAACTCATAATGGATGCATGGAGCAATCAGTATTCTTATGTAAGCTATGATATGTTATCGTAATATGTAACATCACCATATTGGAAAGAAATATTTCCTAATAAGTTTTTGGAAGCTCTATCGAATTCTATGTCGTGTTGTGAAATTTGTGGGAGTAATTATTACAATTATGAATATTAGGCACCGACTGATATGTGGGAGCAACCAAGCATGTACTACCAACCTCAAGGTATACCATACGAGAATGTTTATAATTCAAAGTGGAGCAATTCTTACGCTTATAGATGAAATGATTATGCTTTAGATGAATATTTACAGCACAAAACACCTCAAGTTCAGGAGCCAATTCTAGAAGATATAATGGTCAAATCTGTTCAAGAATCAAACATGAAGCATCAGAGAACAAATGCTTGTATCCATAATATGGTGAATTAGATTAATCAGTTAGTGAAGATATTATCTGATGAAAGCAGGGGAGTTTGCCTAGTACTAATGAAATAGATACTAAAGAACATGGAATGACAATCACCCTTAGGAGTGGAAACAAGCTTCCAAAAGAAGAAGACAAAGAAAAAGAGGAAGCATCTGCCCTATAAGAGGAAGTAGAAAACTGGTAAGAGATAACTGAAAAAGTCGAGCTATAAACTTTGTCCAGGAAGCAGAAGAAGAAGAAGAATGAACAAAGGTGGTTTAGGAAGAACTAGCGTTGGAACCAAATAAAGAAACTACTGATGAGTCATTGGTAGCCACCTAAAGTACAAAATGTTCTCACTTTCTCAAAGACAAACTGCTTATGTCAACCAAATGTTAAGGGAGTTTTGTTATCTTTTATTTTATTAACAATTTGTAAATAAAAGGGCATTACTAAAGTTAATTAGATTTATTAATTTTATACATTATCTTATTATCCCTATCTTGCAACATGTGGCTTACTTACAGGCTACCAAGCCGTTATGTGTAGAAACGAGTGGAAGTCAGTCATTGAATATGGACCCATAATGACAGTATTGTGTAGGGTATGTCGAGCTAATAACATTAACCAAGCACTAAATGGAAGGCAACCCATGAATTAATCTAGGTTTTATTTTAAATTCAATGTTATTTTATTCTTATTTTAATGATGCGTCTTTAGGATTAGAACATTAAGCATCTTGACAAGACTGTGTATAATTATGGTGTTAGGGTATACATGTTAATGTGTCATATTGCTAAAGTGCAAAATTTTCAAGTTTGATTATCTAATTTTGAAGTTGCACCCATTTATAAAGAGCTACATGCTCTCTATACACATTGGTAGGCTCATGTGGTTAGATACATGCTTTTCATCTTACACAGTCAGCTATAGGGCTATGTAGCAAATAGTGCAAGTCCGCTACTCATCTTAAAAATGCCTTAATCCTCTTTTTTTTTCCACTTTTCTGTCATCTCCCTCACTCCCTACTGTCACCCTCTCATTCCCCAAACATAATTTTTGCATTTTTCTTACAATTGTTCGACACACAAGTAAGTAATATTATCTATTTCACTTGTTTATACACGATTCATTGAGTCTTTTGCATTATTTAGGGTTTTTTTTGGCACAAAAATGCTAAATTTAAGGATTTTGTGAGATCTTATGTGATTTGATTGATTGTGGTATAGTATTTGAATTTAATCAATACCCATTTGATTTATTAGTTTAATTTGATTAATTGCATTTAAATTGGGTGAAAATTCAACCTGAATTGTGTAATTGCGTGATTTTGCTCACTAATTGTTAAATGGTGATATTTTGTTTCATGAAATTAGGATTAATGAGATGTTTTATAGTTATTGATGTATAGTTTATGATTAATTGCATGCCAATTTTTATTTTTGCATAAGTTGAATATTTAATTTCGTTAATTTTGTGTAATTGTGAAATTGGGGTTTTCAATTCCAAATTTACGGTTGAATTTTTAGTTAAATAATTACGATAGCTTAATTTGTTAATTACAATTTTTTTAATTTTAATTTGGTGATTTATTCGGCCTTAAGATAAATTTTCCAATTATTTAACGTTTGCTTTATTTTATTTATTTCTTTATTTATTTGCTTCAGATTAGTTGTCTGCAATTTTTTGTGTTAAAATTTTCTTTTTCTAGTTCATTTTCATGCTTAATAAATTATTGAGCATAATAAACTTGACCGACAAATTTATAGACAGGGAGGCGCTGGAGCAAATTGGTTAGGCCTAGCAAATTCGAGACCTCATTAACATTGGTGCATGGTCCCGACTCTTCGAGATTGTGGAGTGCTCCTACAGGGAGTTGAGATTAGAGGTGCTCCCTATATTTTTCATGGAGAGAGGTGGCTATGATGGTAATCGACCTAATATAATCCAGTTTCAAATGATAGGAAATATGTTCCAGATGAGCTATTTGGAATTTTCCACCATGATGGGTCTTTAAGACTAGGAATTCATAGGTATGTCACAGTACATCGCACTACGAACAGACTTTTTGTATGGATTGTCTCTCGGCACTTCTGACATACAATTAGCTCTAAGGAAGACTATGATCCAAGCAAATCCAAAGCGTCAACACTATAACATCCCGCGCTCAGATATATTTATGGTATTATGAGTCACACGCTTACTGATCAGGGTGGCAGTTGAGGAATTGTTGAGAATTTGAACGTGGTTTACTTGTGAAGTATGAGTGAGAGGACGCCATTCCACCTAGCGTATTCATTTGCCCAATTCATTAGGCATAAGAGCGAAAAAAGAAAAGTCGACACAATCTGTGTCGAATATTACTTGACCATACTTGTATAATGGATGGGGATATTTGATTTATTACCGCCAATGTAGCAGATGGGTACCATGGTAGCACTAAACCTCACAGTGATGCAACACATATGTTTGGTTTGCAAATGTCAGGGAATCATGGGTGATATATATAGATTTATTGGGTAACTTAATAAGCTAGCGGTATTAGGAGGATATAGGGAGGAGCCATCGTAGCTACAGTCGCGACATTCTAGACGAGAGGGATTGTATTAGAGGAGGTTAGCTAGAATGTGCTAAGAGTGGGGATATCTTACCCGGAGCATTTGATGATAGCTCGGCTGAAGAGATAATAGGTGGAGCTTATGGAGCAGATGGGTAAGCTTGAGACCACTATCAAATGGATGGGAGAGCTATTGTTGTTAATGGTCAGTTGTCAAAGCATCGATTTTTAGCCTCTACCATCTGGAAAAGGTACTTCATCAGTAGTTCCTCAACTTTCTCATGATCATCAACTTGAGGACACTCTATCACCGAACCAGCCTGGGTCACACCACGAGAGAGATGCTTGAATTTTGAATCTTTTCTTTTTACCTTTAATTGTCTATATTTAATATTTTTCTTTCTTTTTATCTAAATATTAGTACTAATGTTATTCCATATTTCTTTTTTTGTTTTATTTTATTTTATTAATTTTATCCCTTTTTCTTTATATTTTGCAAGGAACTTCATATCGGATGGATAGTCCTAAAGCATAAAAATCAAAACGACAAAAGCTTCTGACTCAAGGAAGTACACATTTCACTTTCACGCTTTTCATATATGCTTATATTGTTTACACTGAGGACAATGTACAATGTGTGGGAAAGGGGTTAATGATTTTCTAAGCTTATTATATTCTTTGTTATTAAACTTTAATAAGTGATATCTTCTAATTGATATCTTGTATTAGTTGAAATATGCCCATAAGTACTTTATTTCATTATTAAATATTAATTTGAATTGGTATGCAAAAGGATGATAGGTTGAATAAAATTATGTCTTGCTCTTGGACAAAGTCTTTGATCATGCCATTCATGAAATCCACAAATATTTTCCCTCTACCATCAAAGAAAAAAAATAACAATTCATTAATGAAATATATGAATATATTTAGCTAAAACTATATAAAAAGTACCAAAATTACCAGAAAGAGTTGACAATCATAAAATCTTCTTCCTAGATTTTCATCAGTCCATAAAGTCCACCTAGGTGCTTTCAAGCTATAGTAACAATATTTAGTCTCTCCGACACAGTCCCATTTAGTTAGGTAAGTTAAAGAAATCAGCTTGTATGACCTCAAATCAAGCTTATAATGCGTTCCTTTACTGCTAAAGATGAAAATTTCAAAAATTTCACCTCAACACAAAATTACAACCAAGAAAACAACAAACTGAATCCTCTAATCAACCTCATTGCCTTGAAGAACTACTACTTAAGCTCATTCTCAAGTATTGAAGAACAATGTTGTAATGTTGATTGTGCACCCATTGATGGTTAAATGATGTCTACAGAAATGAATTTGTTTGCTCCTAAGAATTTGCATCTTTTCCATGAATGTCATACTTTGTCTTAAACCCAACAGATAGAGATAAACAAAACATGGATAATCACTAATGAAGCTAAATCAAGTGACATAAATCATATCCTACGTATAATGTCAATTAGGTGGGGAAGAGAAAAACTTAATCATATCCTACATATAAATGTATAACAGAATTGAACATGAAAACAATTCTATTTTACACGTTATTCAGCCTTATAATCAATCTCATTTAAAGAAGATAAAGTAATTTACCTAAATGTAACATTGTTAATGAAACTTTCCATAAAAGGGAAAATGAAAAAGAAATAAAGTAAAGATTCAATCATCATAAATTATATGCAAAAATTAGAAGGGAGCATGAGTCATTACCTGTTTGGATCTTCAATCAGAGCACAAAGGCTCACTTTTTACTTAACGCCAAAAGAGAGAACTCACACTACGTAGAAGGCACAAGTGAGATTGGATTGAAGGCACATGCATGAAGTGATGATGCGCACAGGGATTGAAGTGAAGGCACAACCGAGAGAAGAGAAACATGGTGAAAACACTTGTTGAAAAAAACTATTGATTTAGGTCGAAGAGTAGAAATTTAAAATTTTTTTCTTAAATTGCATTTGGCTTGGACAATAACTTAATGTGTTCTTAACATGGCATCCGAAGACTAACTGGTCTGCATATAATAGCACATGTAAACACACAGCTTAATTTGTGTCAAAAAAAGCCTTAAATTGAGCAAACTCGTGAAATTTTATACCTTCTTTGAACAATTTATAAGTTTAAGTCCTAAATTGATCAAATTCAAAAAGCTTAAACCCCAATTTGGGCTTTTAGACAAGGACTAATTATAGAAATATTGTACCAAACACTAGTTTTAATATTAATACAATGCGAAATTAAGACAATTAATTTTGAATATGGTAATTCCTTAATTTTATGTAATTAAAATTTAGCCCTTTATTATAATTTATAATAAATATATTAAAATTATACTATAATACTAAGGTCCTTAAATGCTACATTTTTAACAAACAAAATATCTATAATACAAATTTCGTTGATTATAATTTGTAATAAATATTAAAATTTAGAATTAAATTAAAAAATTTCAATTCAATTCTCCAATTTTATTAATCTATAATTTTTATTTGAATTTTTTAGTATCTCAACCTTTATTTCTGTACTTGTTAGTACAATTTTAAAATTTACTGTACATTTGAACATAATAATCTAATATGATGCGATTTTTTTTCTCATTTATATAATAAACTATCAATTGATCGGTATAAAATATGGATTCAAATCCTTTGTGTTGTTTTTCCTACGCCACATATTCCAATCAACGTCTAACCATACAATAATTAGGAAAGAAAAAAAGTAGACAATTATGATGTTATTGCAACAGAAGACACGGGAAAAAAACGGCACAAGTGATTTGAAGCCATAAAATATAAAACATAGGTTGGATAATTTGGTGCCCACCTGTTCGCCGTATCATTTCCCTTAGTTAAGTTGGGTATCAAATACGCTCCTCTATTAAGTCAGAAGACTCAATGGAAGATACCAAATTAACATGTTATACATTTGTTGATATATAAGTTTAAAAATTGAGTTTGGTGAGCTCAATTACAAAATTTGAAAAAGTACTTCTTTTCCATGATATTTTTGAAGAATAACTTACAAAATATGATTAAAAAAAAGCTTAGATGAATAATAATTTAATTGTTTATATTGAAGAAAATATAAACCATAAAAATATGCATAAATTTCAAAACATGTGAATAATAATTTAATTGTTTATATTGAAGAAAATATAAACCACAAGAATATGCATAAATTTCAAAACATGAAATTTAATATATATTAATTCATATTTGTTTATTTTTTTTACAAATTTTGTTTCTAATTCCGCCTGCAGAAACTTATGGTAGGTGTTAATAAAATTCTAACTAGTCACTTCCATATATTTTAATAAGTTACATGATATATTTTTAGACCAACGTTTAAATTTTATGAATACCAGTTTTAAGCATATAGGTTACAAACTTCATTACAAAGTCGATAAATCTTTCACTTGAAGCCATGAAAATATTTATAACAAGCCTAAAATTACTTCTCTGATTTCCTTTCTCCCAGACAACTCCTATAATTACGAAAATATGTAGTCACCATAACCAATCAATTATAGAATTTTAGTAACGTAGCTAATAGGCATAGCTATGAGGTTAAGTGAAAAGTGAGCCTTTGTGCTACGTCTTTTTTGATGGATTAGTGGAGAAGGTAAAAATCAAGGGAGGACCAATTAGATCCTTAAGTCTGGGAAATCAGTTGGTTATCAATCACTACTGGACATAAACTGCTTCCCATTAAGAATTCCGATAGACCAATGATTTCTTTTTCACATCAGCTCATAATTGAGAAATGCTATAGTTATTTCCTGAAAACAAAACGAATTTCAATTTGGGATGCTCTGCTTGACTACACAAACTATACTGTAAGAAGTAAAAATTGTAATCACTACAAGAAACAAATAATTTCCACGAGAAAACAAAAACGATTATCTTCAGAAGGATACATCTTTACTACAAGGTCAAGTAGGAACTTCACTCCAGTAGTACCAAGGAAAGGAATCATAGTGCGGACACTTCATATTGGATTAAATTTCTCATGTCATCTAAAAGCTGCCAAAATTGGATGTTGACGATGAGTAAAATAAAACTACGAAGAGACTTTTTTTCTTATAATTCTCTTTCTCCTTGCCCTTGGTGGTGATACTTCTCCATCAACTGAATCAACATTTCCTTGCTTGATGCCAAGTAGGCCAAGCCCAGAAATCAGGGCTTTCTTTGAGATGAACCATTTTGAAGATTGTCCGGCGACTTCCCCGGAGGGTCTGCTGTAAGCCTTCAGAAGGTTATCTGAATGTGCCAGAGGATCAGCCTCCACTCCTAGCCAGGCGAGCCTTGACGTTTCTCCAACTTGAGCATTCAAAATCCTGTACATGATCCACACAAAATTTTAAATAGCCCAAGCTTAGATTGAACTCACCAAGTCACAAATTTATCAATTACATACAAAGCTAAACAAAGCCCCGAGCTTCAAAATAAACCCTGAACCTGACATATAACAACACTGTTTGCAACAGCAAATAACAAGACCTTGACATAGTTGTCAGAATTTGATGCAAAACATCTTAAGAAACCTCATTCAACCCCAATCGTAAATTTGATTTCATGGTGAAGAATGGGACTTCTTGACTGCATTCTGTACACACTAAAACGAATAATGTAAAGGGACTGTTTGTCCTATTTGGTAAGTCTCTTCTATGCCAAGTTTCCCTTATTAAAAAGGGGCTTAAGGTATGTTACTTCATATTAGAGAAAAACTTGGAAGCCATCATTTTTGGTGTTCTTACGACCATCAAAGTCAATGCTGCTTATAAACCTGCACTCTTTAAATTAATTGTTTGTTTATAAGGATATTTTAAATAATATTAGTCTTGATCAGTAGTCACGTAGTATCTTTTACATTATGTTTGGAATTCAAGTTTACAAGGAAGCAAGAATCCCCATTAAAGGACAATGAAATTTGTATTTGAAAATTGTTGATTGAACCTATTATTGTGGTATGCTTAAGAGTCGGAGGACCAGTGAATAGAGTTGGAGGACCAGGCTTGGACCAGGCTCGGGCTGGGGGAGGACTAGCCCGACCCAACCTAACCCGACCTGAACCAGTTTGAACAAAACAACATTATTTTGACTCTTAGGCTGATTGGGCTTTGGGCAGGCTCGGGACACAAAGTTCCAGGTCGGGCATGACCCATTGTCAACCCTAAAGGTAAAGAGATCAACCTGCAGTATCAGGAGATCCTATACAAAATCTCAGATGTTAAAACAGAATAGATACGCTTGATACAGACGATGATATTCTAAGAAATTGCATGTTGAAGTACCTGATTTTAATAGTAAGATTGATCCACATAGGTTTTAGACTGGAAACAGTCATAGAGGATTGTTTTGATCAGTGCAACACATCAGACAACTGAAAGGATATGAATTGTAAATATGAAACCAAATGAAAATGCTACAAATTTGGTGAAGAGTACTAGAGTAAAAATTATCGGAGCAAGTTGGACCCCAATAAGAGATGGGGCTAAAACTAAGACATGTCTTCTGAAGACCAAGATAAACTCCAGAATCATAATAGGGTCATAAGGAGGGCATAAGGAAGTATGATTCTGTTAAGGAGTAAATGGAGAAGTTTGATTAGCTTTTCATTCAAAGTGAAGGAAAGGAGTCTAAGAGGTAACGTATATCTCTTCTAAAAATGGCTTAAAGGCAAAGTTCAAAAGTAGCCGATTGTAGAAAAAATTTTCAGCTCAGAGGATAACTACTGTCTATCATGTGACTTTAAGGGCGGAGCAACACCTTGGTCAGCTGCATAACATGAAGGTCTGGGAGCTAAGCCGGAGAGGCTGGTCAATGATATGAAAAAAGAGCTAGTGTAATGCAAAATTTCAAAACAGCAGCTAACAGCTACAAGGGTAAATTTGACAAGAAGTGCATGGGCTAGCCGTCAAGGGGTTCATATATAAGAGGATGTGGCACTTAACCTAGATATAAAATCATATTAAATTAGCTTGGAAACCATGCAAAATTAGAGATAGAAGAAAGATAAGGAGGAAGATAAGGGAGAAGAATAAATATTATTTTTATTATTTTAATGTGGTTTGGTTGTAAACCCCCGATCTACAAACATGAAAACCAAGAAGAATACGGAGATGTATTATTCATTATATTTAGCCCATCCACTTATAATAACAGGGAAATATAATAATCCATAGTAAGATGATATAATATTCTGAAATAGTAAGTAATCTCCTATAGGGTACACAAATATTCCTATATTAGAATAAATGATTGAATATATATAACATTCCAATATTGAAATATATATAATACTCATACTGACACACTAGATCTCCATAAGACATTCAAGTGAATGATTGACATGTCCAACCCATATATTTCGAATCTATATGTGGAATCATTCGATTTTCTTGTTTGTGGTAGCTTTTTGTCTTCTATTGCATTTCCTTTTTTTGGTTGATTTCTTTTTTTACCTGGCTATTTGTTTTCCTTTCCATAAACCCAAAAATCATAAAAAGAAAAACAGAACCTAAAAGTGAAGGTAGTGGTGACAGCAAGAATGATTAACAATACTGAAGAGATAGGAAACTTACTGAGAGAGGGAAAGGGAAAATAGAGATGTTTGCCGAAAAAGAAGCAGAAGTTAAGGGAAGGAACACTAAGAATTGAGATAGCAATAATCCACGGCTATTGAAAAGAAAACCAAAATAGAGGTAAATGCACTCCCAATGACTGCAGGAATAAAAGACAAAATGGAGGTAATCATGCTCTCAATGGACTACCAGAAGGAAAGACATAATAGAAATAATTGGGTTCCTAATGGGTCGGAGAAAGGAAAGACACTAAAATAAAACTGTCGGAAGACATAATGTTAGTGATGATGCTCTGAATGATAAAAACATATAATAAGAATGGAAGTGCTTCGCCAGAAGAGAAAGGTTAGCACATTGAGTGAAGGAATAGAAGACCTCAAGAAGAAAAGGCAAAGGTTGCCTTGGACTCTAAACTAGTAGAACATGGCTTCATATCATGTTAAATTTCATAATTTTTGTGCATAGAAGAGAAGCAGTTCATATATAAGGAGCAATATTTTAAACCTAAAATCTTAAAGCATTAAATTATGGGTCCTTTTCTATATATAAACCACCCTCAATTCTTTTTCCTCCAAGTCAATATAAGAATCTGACACGCTTAGTTACTTTCGAGTCCCCACATTATTAACTTCGAAAGAGGATGATAGCTCGTCATGATGCATTATTTGTGGCTATCATGCATTATTTGTCAAGTGATAAACAAGATCACACTAAAATATGGATTCCCTACCTTAGCCTTGATATTACATGTTAGATATGATTTAGGAAGCAATATTTTACATGTTAGATATGATTTAGGAAGCAATATTTTTTTAAACATAGAATTATGAAGAGAGTACCAAAACCTCATGATGAATAAAAACTGACCACCATGACTAAGGATGAATTTTCTTACAGTTGGTGATATTGTTTGTTTACAAATATGTTTAATTGAGTGATGAATCAAATCTTTCAAACATTCCTACACAGATTTTTGCACCTACTTTTATAGACTAATGTAAGAAACGATAATTTACTTCATGTTCAACTAATCTATAATGATGTTGATAAGATAAGCTACACATTAACTTAAAAGAAAATGTTCTTTTAAGCAACAAATGTTATGTTCTTATGTCATGCTAAGGGACAATATGGCCCTAGAAAGATTAATGATGCAAAAGACTTTTATAAGCAAAACAAAAGAGGACAGATCATTCAACCACAATCTTTAGGAATGAAGAGTGCGAGCTGGTCTGACACCATCTATTAAATGTTGGCCCACATCCAAAGAATGTTTATAAATGACGAGTGATTTATCCTTAGATTTCCTGCCCAATGTTTCTGCTACTGGAATGAATTAAGTAGAAAGGGTCCAGAGTAAAACTTGGAGGTTTGAGCAAATGAAAAAGGAATGCCTTATATCAAAATTTTAGAGTAATTTATAATAACATTGAGCAAACAAAAGATATTCAGAAGAGAAGCATGGCGGAGCAACAAAGAATTTTAGATGAGATAAGACCACACTAATGGCTGAAGATCATTCCTACTGTCCTTCATTAGGACCATACTAATGCCTGGAGATCATTTCTATTGTCCTTCATTAAAGAGGGGCACATTAAAAGTTAACTAGTTAACAAAGCAAAATTTTGGAGTATAGAAGCTACTGTCCATTCATCAGGAACCATGACAAGACATTCCTCGTGAACCATGGCAAGACAAGCATGGATTGTCTTCAAAGAATCTAAAACCATTAGGAGTTATAATTTTATGTATGTGACGATATACAGGTTCTGAAAAAAGAATCACTTCATCCACACTCCAAGATTTATGATGGTGTCAACTTCACCAAACTCTTATTCAAGTGATAGTGCGTCTTTGTGGCCTCCCTTTGACTATTTTCAAATTACAATTGAAAAATCATGCGGGAAACATTCAATACATAATCTTAATTTTCATGATCTTTTATTCTTCAAACAGATGAGCAATTAAAGCTGTCAATTATTCTTAGGAGACTTACTGGGAAGCTTGGTGCAATGATGTAAAGAATTGAGACCTAATTTATGGAATATGCATCTAAGAACCTGATCGTGACTTGGTTCATCTACTGCAAGAAGCAATGTTAGTGCTAAAAGTTCTGTTGAACTCAAAAGGGGCATCTTTGATGGGGAAAGGGGAAAAATTAGAAGCAGCAATCTAACAATGAATATGCTGAACAACATTGATGGTTGCTCAAACATAATGAAAATGATATGGTAAAAATAAGGATTCACACAAAGCATTTTTTGAAGACGATAATACAAGAAAATTCACTTTAAGAAGAATGTTAGATCTTATAAGATCCTTAAGAAAATAAGCATTTATAGTTATGTTTTTAGAATTGCCAAGTGATGTAAATTAGTCCTAATTTAAATGTGCAAACTTGACTTCCTACCATGGCATGATACTACACACTCCTCAGCAACCATGAAAACTACAAATATTTCTGATCTTAAATAACAGATTGAAGATGCTCTTGATGAACAACTTGTGTCTATAAGAACTGGCAGTTATCAACAGCTTCCTTCCATGTGGGAAGGAAGACCAAAATACAATAACACTTGGATTTTATAATCTAAATTTCAAGAATTCAATCTCGTCTGATATGAAGCGTTTGTTACATACTAGAACAACTTCTGAAAAATAGGGAAAATTGATGGAACAAATTTTAAAGTCTTCAAAGGAACAAGAAAGGATAGACACTTAATCCCAAACCTTAATTATGGGATGATGTATAAAGACACTTAGTGTACCTATACAATCGTCCAATGAAGAGTACAAGGGTTGGTTGTCCTATGTGCTAAGTCTTCTTTTATGCCAAGTTATGTTTTTCTTATTACAGAGGGATTTGACATAAATATTTTATTCCAAGTTTGCGAAGTTTTTCTCATTAGAGGGATTTGACATAAATTATTTCATGTCACTTCAGTTCACTAAATATTCAAGTTTATTAAGGAATAAAAATCTTATTACAATGATTCAATTTCTACTCAAATTTTAGTTGAAATCAATATTTTCTTATGATTCGAGTTGAGAGATTTTACAATTTCAATGTTTCAAATGTTGAAATTTCAAATTAAATGGTGACACTTTCTCATAAGAATAGTTCTTTAGACTTTAGGAATGACTTAATTATTTCACACTCGTAAGAGTAAATCCTAGAACTACCCTTTCGATTCTACCATTCAAATTATTCCCTAACAATGTCTTAGACCACTAATTCTAAAGCTTAGGAGTTCGAGGAAAAGAAGAAAAGCAGTATCATATATACTCAATGGTTTCTTCAAGGAGAAAGTTTGGTGTACCTCAAAGCTGTGCTGAAAAACAATGCCACTCCAATAACATCAAAATGGTTCACCACAATTCGATCAAATCCGCATAGTAGTTGATATCTCAAGTTTGCATAAAGACCAAGAAAAGCGCCATAACCAAGTGCATATGTACTAACAGGTGGGATTGTTACGGATAACCTTCATGCAAAAGAAAGGCCCAGTCAAATTTTGGTAGAGAACCAATAAGAAAAGCAACGTTTTAGCTTTTTAATGGAAATGATGCTCATTTAACGAGGAAAAAAAAAGGAAACATTACTGGAATGTTGATACCTATCTTCTTTTTTGCTGGATAAAAACTTCGATAGTGAACCTTGGACAGCCCCAGCAGTTAAGCCAACTGTACACAATTCAGCAGCCTTATAGATGAAAGACTGGATCCTCTTTTGCAGGTCAAATTCCCTAAGTGGATAACTCTGTTCGAATACATTGTTTGGAAGCTTCTGTAACGTATTCTGCAAATCAAACCGGAAAGTGTTTCCATATGAACGACAAGGAGCAAGCAACCAAACAACCATGGCGTTGCAAGCTGTTACAGTTAGCACATTTACAAGTGCAAGATCCCACTCCTGTTTTATTCTGGAATTGCAGAATTGCAAATATTTTATGTTAATATTAAATTCAGTATTATCGACCTTCAACTTTGTCACCAGTGAGAAATAATTACCTATCTTTGCGAGTCTTCAACTCCCACCAAACAGTGCAACCAATTGTAGCAGCCTGGTCTAAAATGAGCCTATATAAAAAGGCAGGATCGGCTATCATCCTGTGGATAAAACGTTACACTTTCAAAAATAAAAAAAGAGTTTCAATAACATAACCGGATTAAGTATACTAGCAAAAGGAGGTTTAGCCATAGATTATCAACGGAAATTTTTAAACATCACAATATTTAAACATACTGTAAATCCAACAAGCCATGTCCCAAGTTGCTGAAGTTTTAAACTAATATCTAGCAGCTATGTCCTTACAGTTGCCACTTTAAGGGCAGACTCAGCCATCCATGACATTACAGATATGAAGCAATACATTTATAATATCAAAAAGTACTTTATTCACAGTTTTAAGATATTTAACTGTTGCAAGAAGGCAAAGAGAAAATTCTGTGTCCATAATACCCGTGAAATATCAGAATTCCGCAAAGACTAAACGAATACAATGTGTTGATAGACAGAACAAAGGAAGCTTTTAATGTGGTACAGAAGAAAGTATGACATTTTATATTGCAAAAGTGAATTCAAGGATAAATACTCATCATAACTCGAAGAAAATCAATTCAATCAATGAAGACTGGAAAGATAAAATTCAAAGCTGGCGGTTGTCACAGAAAGCAAAGTTAAAAATTGTGTCAAGCATAAAACAAATCAGAAGTACCTCCCAATGAACGCCCTGGAAATTTCTTGAGGACAAGCTCTAGAAATAGACCTCGTAATGGTCGGCCTGGCATTAATTGCTAAGAATTTTACCATCTGAGCTGAGCTAACCAAGCCCTGGAAGCAAATAATGTATCGAGAATTTAGACTTGAACACGAGTTAGTTTAGTAGAAAGAAAAAAGTATAAAGAAAAAAAAACAACATGCCATCTCATAAGCTTGTCGCAAACCAGCAGGCAAATCCATCATTGTCTTGTGCCACTCGTTCAATACAGCATCCACAAACTTTCTATCAAAAAGCTGTCAACAGACGACAACACGTAAGCAAGAGGATTTATTTATTTGAAAAAGAAAAACCAAGAATTTTGAGCTGGTGGTGTTGCAACCTCTTGCAGAAACTTCCTCATCCTAAACAATCCACCATCATCGCCCTCATCACCATCATCAAAATCATCAAAGTAATCATCATCATCACCCCCATCATCATCACCTCCATCACCACCACCATGATTAATTTTCTTTCCAATATCTCCACCACCTCCACCAAGAGCAACCTACAATTTCAACCATCATTATAAATTATGAATATTGAATATGGCACTATTATTACAGTTTACAAAGAGTAATAAAATTAAGAAAACCCTAAACTGGAAAAGCAGACCTCTGGAGAAGAAGTGGATTGCTTTTGGGACAAATCAAGTTTGCCTTTCTCAAGAGTAACAGCGCCAAAAGCACCGTATTTACTTCCGCCCTTCGTAATAGGAGCATGATCAGAAAAAGAAGAAGAAGAAGGCGAGGTCAAGTAGCAGCGCTCCAAAAATTCACCATTTTTACAACTCTGACTTCCGTCGACGGCGGAAGAAGATTTAATAACTGAAATTTGAGACTTCTTATTCTTCAAAGGTAGAAGAAAACGGTGACGGCGGTTGAAATCAAAGGTGTTGTTGGGGATATGAGTAGTTTGGAATAGGAGGTGAGACATGTCTGTTTGTTTGTGGATTATTTCAATGGGTCTCTGCTCTCTCTCTACAAAATCAAAATGGCACCTAGAGAGAGTCAGAGAGAAGGGGAAGTGTAGATGGGTGTGGAGGGGGGGTTTTGTGTTTGATTAGATGACGATAAACGACAACCCCAAGCCCCTATCTTCTTCACAAGTCTCAACTGAGTTGCCTTGCCTTAGTCCACCCCAACATGACATACCCAAACCAAGCCGCCTTTGCCTTTCTCTCTCATTTATCCTTTTTATTTTCTAATTTTTCTCCATTTTAATAAATGTTATATTGTTTTATTTCTATTTTTGTTATTTTAATAAAAATAAAATATATTTAGTTAATATTTATAATAAAAATTAAAAAATAAAATTTATTTGAATGATATTTGTAATAAAAACTAAAAATAAAAACTCATTTAGTTTACTAATTTTATTTTGTTTTTATTATATTCTTAAATGTTAATATTGATTTATTTTAATATATTAAATTATATGCTTAAATTAATTAATTCTTATTATCATTAAAAATAAAAGTATAAATATTTAATATAATTAAAGAAATTATACATCAATTTTATATTATAAAAGTCCATATATTATATTAGTTCTTTTGATTAAAAAATAAAAGATGTTATTCATGTTACGCCATGCTTTTAAACATAATAATAGTATCAGTTACAAAAAGAAATATAAATCAGTTAGACCTTTCATTAATATGATCATTCTATATTCACTTAACAATTTCTTCTCATTTTCAGGACAAACTCTAAAGTTATGTTGGAGTGATGTTGTACTCCAATAAAGAAATTGCATCTTCATTTACACTTTTCACAATTTACCTTCATTTTTAGTACAATCATCAAATAATTCATCATGTTATTCATGCATTATAATAAAATTATACATAACACAATCATCAAATAATTTATCGTGTTATTCGTGCATTATAATAAAATTATGCATAACATACCAAGTAATAATAATATTTTTTGGTTTCTTTATGTCATAACTTGGCATATTCGAAAGTGTGAGAAATCTTACTTTTAGAATGCCAAAACATCTTTTAACAGCGCTCGACGAAAATAATACCTTCATTACCGATGGCGATCAACAGCGCTCACTCGCTCGATCTTTTTTTTCGGACCTTTACACTGCGGCGGACACACCACCCCAGTAGTTGCTTAGCCCTCCAGCTTTCCCGCGACTGACAGAGGAGCAAAAGCAAGGCTTAGCGACTCCGATCCAGGCAGTTGAGATCAAAGCAGCACTCATGGGGATGAACCCCAACAAAGCTCCTGGGTTTGACGGTTTTACGGCACTATTCTTTCAATCTCAATGGAGTACAGTGGGCTCGGATGTGGTACAGTTTGTCCAGAAACTCTTCACTGAGATCGGGTAGGAGAGGGAGCTAAACCACACCATCCTCGTCCTAATTCCCAAAGTCCCCTCCACGCAAGCGCTTCACCAATTTTGTCCTATTAGTCTTTGTTTTGTGTTGTACAAGATCGTTTCTAAAGTCATCGTTAACGGACTGAAGCCCCACTTAGCACATGTTGTCGCCCCTACTCAATGCAGTTTTATCCCTGGGAGACATATCACTGATAATATTATTATTGTGCAAGAGATCATTCATACTATGCGCAAGAAAAGATGTAGAACAGGGTATTTTGCTATCAAAGTGGATTTGGACAAAGCCTATGACCGGCTGAACTGGGAGTTCATCTATGAGACCTTAGCCGTGATTGACATCCCACCCTCGCTACTCCATAGCGTTATGAAGTGTATCACTACCGTCTCCATGCAAGTGGCGTGGAATGGCCGCTTATCTGACAAGTTTGTTCTGACCAGAGGTCTCTAACAGGGCGACCCGCTCTCCCCTTATCTTTTTGTCCTCTGCATGGAACGGTTAGGTCATTTCATTGACCAAGCAGTGGAGACAGGTCGGTGGAAATCTTTTAAGTGGCGCAGCACAGGCCCGGCCATTACCCATATTTTCTTCACAGACGACCTTGTTCTTTTTGGAGAAGCCTCCATAGATCAAGCAAAGGCAGTTTCGCAGATTATGGACACGTTTTGTAGGGCGTCTGGTCACCTGCTCAACCGGAACAAAACACGTATTTTCTTCTCTCAGAATGTCTCGCCGTCCCAAGCGGAACGGATCAACCACACGCTCCGTATTCCTAGCACTACAAACCTGGGTAAATACTTGGGCGTTCCACTCATCCATGAGCGTATAACCTGATGAACGTATTAATACTTAATTGACAAAGTCCAAAATAGGCTTGTGGGGTGGCGAGCGCCAAAGTTGTCGTTAGCAGGAAGGGTTACCTTAACCCAAGCAGTGATTTCCTCCATTCCCCTTCATACAATGCAAACAATAAGACTGCCACGCCACGTTTGCTATGAATTAGAGCGCATCATGCGAGCCTTCATATGGGGCTCCCATGGCGATCAAAGGAAAACTCATCTTGTTAATTGAGAAACTGTCTGTCAGCCCAAAAAACTCGGAGGATTGGGGTTAAAACGCATCCGAGCCACTAATGATGTATTCCTTACCAAATTAGGATGGGAAGTGCTCACGAATCCTTCCGCACTTTGGGTCCGATGCCTTCGAGCCAAGTATCGGCTCCAGGCGAATCACATCTTGGTCTCCTTGCCTACGACTGGTGCTTCGACCTTTTGGAAAGGGCTTGCCGCGACCTGGGAACATGTTCGACGTGGCAGCCGCTGGCAACCCGGGCAGGGCACCCAGGTTCACTTTTGGACAGATCACTGGGTGGACAATTGGGGCCCTCTCGTTCACGCGGCAGTGGCCCCCATTCCAGCTGAGTTGTTGTCAGCAAGTGTGAGCGACTATAGAGACGCGGGGGGAGCCTGGAAATGGGACCGGATCACGCCCTTCCTCCCCCCCAAGCATGTGAATCCCTGGCTTCGGTTAGAATCCACGCCGAGGAACCGGAAGCTGACAAAATCCGATGGGGCCCCAGTAGTCACGGAAGGTTCTCGATCGCTTCAGCATACCAGTTAATCACCGCGTCTGAATTGGATAACCCCACCCAATCTGGCGAGTGATCTGGAAATGGCCGGGCCCGCAACGAATTCTGTCCTTCCTGTAGCTCGTTGCTAACCGTCGGCTCCTAAGAAACAGGTGCCGGGTACGGCGGCACCAAACTTCGGATAGTAGCTGCTCAACTTGTGGCCAAGAGGAAACGATTCTGCCCGCCCTGCGCGACTGTCCTAGAACCCAGCTCTTTTGGCGACAACTGTCTCCTTCGCTTCACGACGGCCCTTTCTTCCAATTAACCGAGGAATCCTGGCTGCAAACTAACCTCACCCTCCTAGAGCAAGAGTGGGCTACAATTTTTGGTATCGCTTGCTGGTACCTCTGACAATGGCGGAATAGGAGTATCTTTGAAGACAGGTTTGATTGGCCAATTAACGGTCCGAGACTAGTTCTCGAGTATGCCGACTGGGTCCGTAAGGCCCACATGATCATTAGGAGCGCAGTGCAGCGCACTGATATGCCGATTGGCCACTCGATCGGCTGGCAACCCCCACCGGAGGGATGGATAAAGGTAAATACGGATGGAGCGGTTTATAGGGGCGCGGCTGGAGCCACAGCTGGCGATCTTCTTCGGGATTTTGATGGTCAGTGGTGTGGTGGTTTTATCCATAGGTTTGTGGCCTGCTCACCTGTGAGAGCGGAATTACGGGGAGTCCTTGAGGGGCTTACCTTGGCGTGGCATCTAGGATACCGGCACATTGTGTTGGAGACCGACTCTCTGGAAGTGATTAATATCCTTTTTGATTCAGACCCGGTTCTAATTGAGGACTCTTTTTTGGTGCAGGATATCAAGGACATGCTGAGTCGCGATTGGCAGGCCCGGATCCAACATGTCTACCGCGAAGGCAACCAAAGTGTGGATAGCCTGGCGAAACTGGCAAGGTGGATCCCATACGGCGTACAGGTCCTCCTAGACCCTCCCAGCGAGACGAGTCATCACATTCGCCTAGATAGCCAAGGCCAGTCCTATAGGCGTGGCCTGATTTAGTGTAATCTGTAGTGACCTTCCATTGTAAACAAAAAAAAACATCTTTCAATAACATTTTTTATTGAAGAATGCATATAGTTAAAGAATTCTTATAAACCTTAAGGTCTTCCTCTTTCTCTATAATCTCATAGATGATATTTCTCCCCTTTATATAGTGAAAGAAATCCAAGCACATTAGTTTAGCCTAAGTTAACCAAGTAGAACTTTCCTAAACATATAAAGATCATACTCTTTAAAAAGGCTATGAAAAATTAATCTTAAACATCATATTTATTTAAAATAATGTAATATCTTATGGAGTCATATGAAATTGGTTTATTAAATTTACTACTATTTCTACTGAACTTAAGACTTGTTTCCAAAACCTTCTCATCCAACCATTTTATATATAAAAGGTCTGTCAAAAAGGCAACAACACATAATATTTTGGGTGGAGTAATTCTTTTACCCCTATACAATATTTCATTGGTTAGAATATAAGCATCAACATATATTGTAAGACCCCAACAAATACCCTGGAAGTATTATAGAATATCTAGGGTCTATTAACTAGTGAAAATAATGAATAAAGTGCATCTAAGTATAGTAAGAGATAAAATGGTACTTAATGTAAAAGATAAGGGTAAATGGATAATTTGTTCACTTTGATGTGGACATACATACTTAGATGTGAAATATGTATGAAAACTTTTTATATGTTTGCTTGGATTCACGAATGTGATGTGAGGGGAATTAATAAAAGAAGTATTCCATAAATAAATGGGGCGTTTATGGTTAAATTGGATGTATTTTTGTGTTGCTCTTGCATGATAAGATCGAAGTTAGTTGATTTGGGATGAGCACCTCACTAAATGGATGGGTACTACTGATCAAATTTTTGTAATTTGGTCATATCTTGTCCTGTAGACCTCCAAATAGGATAATTCTAATTGTAGATTAAAGTAGAGATATAATTCTAAAACTTTTGTGAAGGAACTGAAATCTGACTATGCTTTTAAGAGTTTTGAATTTTGGTTTAAAGTTGAGTTTTGGATGTTGTCCTTATTTTCAAATAGCTTGTAGTTTTTGGGGTATAACTCGCGATATAATTGTCCAAATTGCATGAAGTTTATATCATTAGAAACTTAAGACATAAGGGAATGAAATAAATTGATAATATTATAGGCCAATGTGGGAATTAAAGGAAGAAGAATGACCAATATGCAATTTTCCTAAAGTCAACTCATGGACCAAAAAGATTAAAGCATGTGTGTCCAATAGAATTGTAACACATAGTCAAATAAAATTGTAGTGCATGGTCTAATATAATTATAACACATGGTCCAATATAATTGTAACACGTGGTCCAATAGGATTGTAACACATGCTCCAATATGATTGTGATATAGGGTCCAAAGGGATTGAAACATGTGTCTAAGACTAGAAAATTCATAAAAAGGCATATGGAGAGGGGAGATGGATGAAACTTTGATGGCCTAACTTCAGATTTTTCTCCTTCTTCATCCCATCATTCTTCACTTGGTGATTCAAGCAAAGCCAAAGAGGAAGGGAAGGAAAAGCATTAGAAGAACTACGTTGCCTACTTTAAGGTTTGGGACTTCACTTAGTTCATTTCTGTCTCTGCATATTTGAATATGTAAAAAGATTCATTTGGATGCAGAATGGTTGCTAGGATGATGCTTTGGTGTTATTTTGGTGTTTTCTTGCATATAATTGGTTGAATATGACAAGGGAGTATCGTGTAGTGGAATTCTATCTAGGGTTTGTTGAACCAATCACATTGTTTGAGTCATAACTTGGCCTCCAGACCTCCAAATTATATGATTTTAATTGCATATAAAATCTAAGACATATAGCTAAACATCTTTAGAAGAGACTCTAACTTAATTTTGGCTTTATGACCTTGAAATTTGAGATCGAAAATGATTACCTGATGTTGCCCTTAGTTTGGAGTAGTGTGTGATATTTGGTCTATAGCTCCTGTGTTGGAAAATGGCCTCGTCTTTAGTGTTTTAGAAACTAAAGACAAAGATGGACAAATTTTTAGAAGACTACTAAACCTAGTTCTGACTTTTTCAATACGAATATTAAGGAACAACTAGACTCCCTCATGTGATTGTTTATGGACTGATAGTTTGCCTTTTTTTAGACCACTTTGGGGTTTAGCTAAAATTGTGTTGCTTTGAGTTTGTTTTTTATTTTGATTTTTACCGAATCATATCTAAACCTTTTTGAGTTTGTAAGGAACTTTCCTAACACTTAGAAATAAATGAAATGGGACTTACTACATGTGAATTGGGAGACTACACAATGGAATATAAGATTGAGCATAATGCATTCCAATGAAAACTTCCATGTACATAAATGATTTGTATGCATATTTATTGTTTATATATGTATAATATGATTACACAAGTGTGATTTTGACACCCTTCTAATGATGGTAAGTTATGACTTGCATGTATGAGCACATATATAGATTTTATGAATTGAAATGTATATATCATATGATTTGTTTATATATAAATTGTGAAATTTGCAAATAGTTAAAGGAAATGATACAATGCCTACTCTATTGTCTTGGTGGTGGATAGATGGGCATACCTATAACATTACAGTGTAGCTGTTACAGTTTGACACCATCGGTGTCTACAGTTTGATACCTTCAGGTATCCACAATTTGATACTTTCGAGTATCCATAGTTTGATACCTTCGGGTATCCACTGTTTGATATCTTCGAGTATCTACAACACCTGTTGTCCATACCCACAGAAAATGTGCATGCTTAACACAGAAAGGAAACTTAATAGTCATAAATAATAAATACAACATGACAACATGAATAGTTGGTATTGATGAGCATTTGAATTGGTTGTTGCAATTACATTGATAATTTCTATCAGTGAGCGTTGAATGTCAATATTTGACTTATAAATTTGCATTTTCAGTATATAGATAATATGTTGAAGCATATTTGCACTATGTACTTTGCTTAGGTATGCCATCATTGTTTACATGAGCATAAATATCAATGTTTGGTTCATGAATGTGAATTTATAGTATATTAGTTGTGATATTTTTGAATGTGAGTGCTTGGCAGATGACTGCTGTGAGTAGTCATCAAAACTAGGTGTTTTCCCCATGGAGCTTTCAAGCTTAGCATGGGTGTTAATCTGTGTAGGTCCAAGTCATAAGAGTGAGGTACAGTGAACATCTACAGGGACTAAGGCCAACAGGTAGAAGAAAAAGTACTTTTGGAATGTCTTTTTAGCTACAGATGATTGCACATGTAATAAAGAAAGGAAATTGTATGTTTTCTTTTGGCTTACTATGTAAATATAAAGATATCTTACTACTGTTAAATGATAATGTTAAGCATCAGGGAGTTTTGTAATGTGTATATTTATAGCATTGAATAGAATTGTATACTTGAAGGCGTGCACAAGAATTTGGTTACTATATATGTGGATGGATGTAGGTTTCATATAGGGGGTGTTACATATATACCATCTATTTCTCCTACGCAATCCAACAAAATGAAATTACATTATTATAATGATTAACTAAATATAAATATATGATAAAATTGTAATATAACATATGAATTTAGATGAAAATATGGAAAGTATGTTAAATTATATTGAATCTTAGGAGGTATATTAGTAAACGAAGGTGAAATAATGACTATTTTTGTAAGACGATTTGCTACATAGAAGACTTTGCGAATACTTTATAATTGTCCAGGTTGAATATTGGAATTGCTCAATATTAACTCTAATTGTCTTATTACGCTCTTCTTTCTTTAAGAAACTTGTAATTTATTCCTCTAAAATTAAATGATTAGTTAACTTTAAGCTTTCAACTCATCATGTAAGCTTAAGAATATTGTTTTACTCATTCTTAAGTTCTCATAAATCCTTGTAAGATTGTCATTCAAAAGTTCTAATACACAGTCATCACTAGATAAAGTAGAAGTTTTAAATGGATGTTTGTGTACACGAAATGTTCTCTATCTTTCCTAGTTAAAGAAATAAAAATTGTCTTCATTATTTTAGCTGCTTGATCTAATTCAAAATCTAATAAGGCTAGGTATCAACAATACTAATATTAAATAATTAATGAGGTTATTAAAATATAAATGCTAAAACTATTTAACACTAGAACATATAACATAAATGTAAGATGATATCCAATAGACAACTTTATCTAATCCAAACTTGTAAGAAGATTCTTTAAAAGAAAAAATGGTATTTAGAACATAAATGTAAGATGATATCCAATAGACAACTTTATCTAATCCAAACTTGTAAGAAGATTCTTTAAAAGAAAGAATGGTAGTTAGAATTATGATTTCTTGTTGTCTATTAGTTCTTTTGCATATTTATCTTTGGTTTTGTTTTCTATGAGTAGGAAATAATGTTGTTTAGTGTCGTGCCTAGATGTGATGAACCCTAAGTTGTGATAACAATATGATTTGATCTTTTATCTAATTCAATTTTTTGGATTAATTTATTATGATTCTATTATGCATTTTATTCTTATTCTAACATATATAAAATATTATTGTATGATTTGATTTTATATGCTTGAGATTGAGAATTCCTCTTATATGAATAGATCTACTATAATTGGAAGGAGTCACGTGCAAATATAGAGATAGGTCATCATAAATTCTTTAGGTTAGAGTCAAACCTAATAATGAAATTTACAAACTGATAATGCAATTTTAGAGGTTTTAACTAGAAATATTTCTGTTAATCAACTAATGGATTAGTTGTTAATAGTCATAAGAAATATATTAATATAGGATAGGAATTTTCAGGGTCCAATAATCAATAATATAATTACATGATAAAGGGTTAGTAATTAATGATTCTTAGGGAGATTCATTACCTAGACATTACTATTTGATATTGATTCTTTTTAATTTTTTCCTTGTTTTGAATTTAGTGATTTTTAATTAAAATCCACAATCTAATTCAAAGGTTAGATGAAGGGTAATTCCTATTACTTACAGGCCTCGTGGGATCAACCCATACTTGCCTATGTTAGCTATAAATACACCATGCACTGACTATTTTTAACATTAATAAACAATCAATCAAAGGTCAGAAGTTATATATATACAAGATATAGTAAGCAAAATCCTGGACCTAAAGTGGAATTCTATTCTTGAATATATGTTATTCATTACATAAAGTGAGGAATTCTTATGGAATAGAAAGAATATACAATGGAAATTATATGGAAAGTAAATATAAATAATTATATGGTGAGATATCACAATATTCCCCCTCAAGTTAGAGCATAGAGATTATGAATGCCTAACTTGTTCAGAAAATCACTAAATTAAGCTTGCTAAGTGCTTTAGTGAACAAATCACTAATTTGTTCTCTTGCATTGACATAAAATGTGTGAAGCTCATTATTTATGATGATCACAAATAAAATGAAATTCAATCTCAATATGTTTGGTACGTTTATGAAAAATCGAATTGGAAATAAGTGCAGCTTGATTATTACACAAGAGAGATATAAGAGAAAATAATGGAACTTTTAATTTTGCAAACAAAGAGGCCATAATAGTTCACTATTAGTATTAGCCATACCTCTGTATTTTCATTCAATTAAGGAGCGAAAGACTATAGTTTACTTTTTAGACTTCCAAAAGATTAGACTATTACTAAGAAACACCAGATATCCAGTTGTTGAACAATGATAACTCACCTAATCTCAGTCATAATAAGAAGTTAGTTGTAAAGACCTAGTATAGGAAAAGAAGATACCTTTAATAGGAGTTATCTTAAGATATTTTAATATTCTATGAGACTATCTAATTGTTGGGTATAATACTATATAAACTGACTCAAAACTTGAACTAGATAACAAATATCAAATTTAAAGTAATAATCTAATGAGACGATGGAATTGGTTTGCATCCTTTATCGATTCACTAACCCACACTGCCAAATTACAGCAATGCTCCATGGGAAAATTTGTTCCTCATGCATTATGGTGATTTGTCTCTTTAAATAAATCAAGAGTATTTTTAGTTGGCTAAGAACAATGTCCTTCTTACGTCAAGATACCTTGATCCCTAGAAAAATATATTTGAGGTTTCTATGATCTTTGATGTAGAAGGTCAAATTAAAGTGGCGCTATCAATAATTAAGTGGTCGGATCATTGATTTCCAAACACAAATCACCCATATAAACTAATAATGTAGTAAACATTTCTCCTTGAATATATGTTAAAAAAAAGAGTTATTTATAATAGATTGTTTCAAACCAAAATCTTGCAAAGGGCTAGAAAATTTTTTAAACCAATTTCTAAAAGCCATTTAAAACTATAATGTGACTTCCTAAGTTGACAAACACGATTGTCTTCTGGTTTAGCAAATTCTTGGGGCACATTCATGTACACTTCTTCATATTTTTTACGATACATTAATTCATTACTAATATCCAACTGATGCAACTCCCAACTCCCAATTTCGTATTACCAATATAGTTAACAGATAGCATAATGTTGTAAGTTTGGAAAATGAAGTAAAAGTTCTGTGGCAATTTAGGCCTCTTATCTACATAAAACCTTTAACAACTAAACCCATCTTAAAGTGCTTAACAATGTCATTACACTTGTACTTGATTTTGTACACCCACTTGGAATCAATTGCATGCTTACCTAGTGGCAGATGTTCTAGGGTCTATGTATGTGTTTCTTTTAGTGTGTGTTAATTTCTTATTGCATAACATGTATTAGATCGGGATCTTTGATTGCATAATAAAGAAAACATTGGTTTGGCCAATAAAGAGGTAGAAACCGAAAAGGCTTTATGATTAATGAAAGGATAAGATAAATGTTGTCAAGGAGGATACAAAATAACTAAAGTTCACCAAAGGAGTGGTTCTTAAGATGGTACTAATGAGGGCAAAAACTTATAATGGAAAATTGGAAAGTTTTATGGATACATGTGTTGATTGTTGTGGTCTTTACAAATATGATGTTATAGTTTTACTCGCATTTAATATATTACTATTAGTGGAGTTGTCAATATTTAGTTATGAGACAAACTCAACTTGTTCCTCTTAGTTTTCTTAATTGACATCGTATCTATCTATATTGTAGTTTTTGCATGAGTAGAACATATAGGAGGTGTGAAGTCAATATGCAAGTTATCATTTGGATTTTGAAAAAAAGGGTGACACAACATCTAAAAGAGAAAGATTAGGTTAGTTATTTGATTAGAAAGGAAATATTGATTCATAAAATATCATATCTCTTAATATAGTAATTTTTTTTACAAATCAAATGCCTTTTAACCCTTTTTTCTATAAAGGTAATCAAGAAAAATGCATCAATGGGCTCTTATATAAAATTATCATGTGGTTTATTATGATTATGAGCATAATAAAGTGGTCTAAATACTTTTAATGAATGGTAATTAGTTTTTTAAGTACCTCAAATGGACTATTTCCTTTAAGAGTCAAGGTCACCATTAAATTGATTAGATTTACTGCATATAGGACTCATTATCTTCAAACTTAAAGGTAAGTAAGTTTGAAATGTAAGGCTCTCACCACCTCAAGAATATTTTAATGTTGGGCCCCGCTTCCGAAGCCCAACATTCGGAGGTCGAAACGGCCTGGAGGGCCCACCGCTCATAACTTTCGGAGTA